>JASPKZ010002311.1:600000-990000 GCA_030220185.1 Diploptera punctata | reverse complement strand
AACAAAAGGGATTAAGGGATGTAGGAAGACCTAAGGAAAGATGGGAGGAATCATTGTGAATTCGAAACAGGCGAATCGCTTAAACCTTGATTTAAGATGACGATAAACTTTCTTTAATTTTGTTAATGTTAATTAATTTTAAAGTTGATTTTAATATAAACAGGGATGATTTTAATATAAACAGGGATGGGCTAGATCATCTACAGCGCGTGCAGGCCCTGTCACTATTTTTTTTTTTCCTGCACGGCATAGTTCGGTCAGCGGTGTATCAACCGTGACTTCAGTACATCTGCTAAAATCGATAAACATAATGCATCTTCACATACTATAGAAAATGTCAAAAATATCACACTAAAATATAATTAATAATTGGAATGAATTAAATAAGAATATAAAACTTTTTTACACTTGAGAATTCCTTCGGACGGGATCATATAATAAATTTTCACAATAAGCACATCTAGGTAAATAAAAACTTCACGCATTGTTAAATTACAGCAGCATTGATTCTCAATGAATGCATTGGCCGATATTTTCGATGACAGTTTATTAGGATCTCATGTTCTTCCACGTAGACTCAAAGGGTGAAGATACAAAACATTCTTGAAAAATAGGTTGCATGTCATATTAGAAAATTCTCCAGTAGAGTTACGACAAAATATATATTTCATGCATGATAGATTTCCTGTTATTTCTACGTCTTTGTTCATATATTTCTAAATCGCACGTTCCGTGATGGCTGGAAAAAAAGAGATTGACCAATTAATTGGCCTCCATGCAATCCCGATCTAAATCCTCTGTATACTGTATCAGTATCAGATGTCGAGAGTCGTCTTGACCTATTTGTGGAATATTTACTCTCCAACTCTATGGCGCCATAGGCCTGGAAGGCCCTTGGACTACATCCACATCTATGGACGATCATCCTGCCAGTACAGGGGGTGACATGTTACCTTGTCGAGTCCCCCAGCCGTTGGAGGGAATCTTACATGAAAGTTCGAAATTCTCCAGGGTTAATTCAGCGCATCCGGAAGTCTGTATATATCCGTGCTGATGAAAGATATTTTGAACACTTTTAAGGAATTTACATCCAGCCATTACCCGAGGCAGAGTGATTTTTGGCTCCAACTTTAACTAACGGAGCTGCAGAAAACCCACAAAAAGGAAATAGTGTGTTTCCGGACCTATGCTCATATAACATATTTTCAATCTCTAGACGTGAGAAATGTTGTTTCGGAGCTTTGGTATACACTCTATACAATAGCCCAAAGCGGCTGGATAATGTAATCAACATCTTACAGGAAGAATCGACTTTATAATATAATTTTGGAAGGAGACATCACAAAAATCATGAAATTTGGTTTTAGTTAACTGATCATGTTCCTAATTATAAATATGTACTTTATTGGCACATCGTTATTTGTTCTTCATCTGTTTAAATATCCTTTAGATTTGTGCATAAATGATTATTTGGCAATAAATTTGAAGCTATCCTTTCTACATGACACACTTTTATACATTTCAATATCTTCAATGTTATTTAAGACTTCCCTTATATCTGCATTTATGTTTTTGTCCAACTTACTTAGTCCTAATAGTGACTAGGCCCTACATATAATGTGGGCTTTTTTCGATTTTTATTTGGAAAGAGAAAGAAACCTAATTAAAAGTGTCTTAAAGTATATATCATCCTAAAACGCTAGGTCTTGTAACAACGCTCTACTACTACTTCTTTTTTTTTTGAACACACTATGTTCAAATGGTTTGTGCACGCCAAGGAAGTTAGTTAAGTATTTAAGTAGGCTACTTTACTAGTAGATGAGAGTTTGATTTATTGATATGTGGATTAGACGAAATAAAATTGTAGATTGTTTACAAGAAATATATCTTATATTCTTCTTCTTCGTCACGGTTTAGGCTTATTTACTAGCCTGTTCCGGCTCCAAATTCAAAACTAAATAAATTTGAGGTACTCTCGTATTTGTAGAATTTTTACAAAGGAAAGAATCCTACAAATTACAAATAATATGAATATTGTTGTACTTATTAAGAGATGAGAATGAATAAAAGGAGGATTCACCTGTCTACTTTTATTCAGTGGAACAACTTCCGACAGGAGATAAGGTAGGTTATTTCTTAAACAATGCTCACTCCACACGGAACCCCGAGCTCTATTAACGTAAAAACAGCGGAACCGAGTTTCTTCCTGTGAATTCAACGTTTTAGCACAAGTTACAACACGTATAAGCTGCCTTCTGAACAAATACTCATAAACAGTAACACTGTATTAATGTATCTTACAATTAAATTAGGGTGACTATTTAACTCATGCCACAAATACTAGTCAATGACCAATCACGTTTCAATGAATATTGTTTTACAACCAATGACAGTCGTGTTTCACTTCGCTCTATATCGATTTCTCTTTATCAGCTCCTGATTTTGTGATAAAGAAAGCTCCTCCTTTTTAATGTTCTGAACAGGTCAAAGCATTATTTTTCTCCAACAAACATTGAATATAGCAAATAATGAAAAGATTCCTTGATTTTACTGAGTTGTTTACTAAAAAAATAAATGAATAACCCGTAATGTTGATTATGACATATAGTTTAAAGTGTTTCATTATTTCTCCACTTGGGTGCACTCTTACAATATTGCGATCTTATTTGGCAATAAATAATATGATCAAGCAGCAGTGAATGAACATAACCTCACATTTCCGATTTGTTTTCAAACATCGCCGTTTACATTAAATATATAAATATTTTAAAATAACTATAGTTAAACAATAATTTGTGAGTAAACAGCTTAATTTTATTCGTTAAATAGTCCTAACAAATGCCACTCTTGATTTACAAATTCTCTAGATAAATTGGAAATCATTCGTGGCATTACTTATGAAAAAGTTTGCCGTGATAAAATGATTTTCCTTTCAACATTAATTACTGAAATTTTAATTAAAGTACTAAAAACTCCTGATTATACTTCAAGATTTCTGAAATTTTCAAATTTTATACTGGATGTTGTTACTCGTAGTTTGAAGAAGGGTTGTTTTATTTAAGAACTTTGAGATCTCCGGCCATTTGCGTCGCGATTCAAAAACTGCCTATGAAAGGGCTGACATTTTTTCTCAGAAGTATTTTATTTTAGATTAAGGTTTTTTCTGTACTGTATTGTACGACAATATCTATTTTTCTTCGAAGAAAGCCATGATCATAAGTTTTACGCCCTGAAAAATCTATCGATTCCGGCCGGACTTGAACTCGCGAACCTTGGATGTGGAAGTGAGGACAGTAACCAATAAAAGACCGGCTTAACCGTTATTAGTCATAAAAACGAGGAATAGTAATTTATTAATAATTACTTTATGTTTATCACCAACATGGCTAACGTGTTGCGACTTGTAGTTAGGATAATTCGGATTAAAATTTCAGAGTCAGCAAACCTAATTGTTTTTCGTGATTTTCTTTGATCATTTAGGTGAATACAAAATTGGATATTTCTTTCATGATGTTATTTCCCTTCCTAATACACTCTCATAGAGCTTAGAAAATGGCAACCAGGGAAGTAAGAATACGGACAAGTGCGTACAGATGGCGTTTTCAGAATGACTAACTTTACTATATTCCCTCTCTAACGGTCTCGTCACTAAAGCGGAAACTCACTAAGAAGCCCCGAATATGGAGGGAAGCCTATAATGGAATACAATTATCTGCATTCATATTCATCTTTCAATTGCATCCTAAAGGTTGTAAAATTTCCAACAAGGCCCCTCATCTCACTTCATCTTTCTAGAGAGTCAGAACAACGTCCTTCTCTATTATTACGATTATTATTAGACTATTGTCAGCCTATTACTACATAATTATTTCTATTACATTATAATTACTATATTATGTTATTATTATTATTATTAAAGAGGATAAACAAGAAAGTGATATTAACAACAGAACCAATAAAGGTAAATCAACAGTCTTGTGGAACAGACATAGAACCAGAAAAAAATAAGTTACAAATATATAATTCAATAGTGAGAAGTACTGTCACATAATGAGCTAAAGTTTGGAAATTCAACGAAAACTTAGAACAAAAACTTACGTCGATGGAAATGGATTTCATAAGAAGAGCAGCAAGATGTTCAAAATTAGAAAAAATAAGAAATACTGTCATACGAGAAAAATTAATATTAGATATTCAATAGTAGATTATATAAGGCATAAGCAATTAAATTGGTACGACGAATGCAAGAAGAAGAAGAAGAAGAAGAAGGAAAGGAAGACCTCGAAACTCGTGGATGCAAGAAATAAGAACTGGAATTAGGACAATAGGACTGGAGGGCATAGAGTGGATTGATAGTGACGAGTGGAGAAGGAAAATAAAACTTTAGGCACAGAAAGATGTGTAAACATTAAAAATATGTATATAAATAAAATTATTATTATTGTAACAGTTTGATATCTTCATCGTATAATATTTTGGTATATATACCAGTAGGCTATAAAAGCCAATTGTTGAATTTAGTAATGTATTTATTAGATGTTTCGTAATTTAAAAAATGTACGAGTTTTAATAGTCCCACGTCATAGATGAGTTATTTAAGGCATCATGCCTCAGTGCAGAGCTTGGGGATTTGCTTCTGTTTGAGACTAGAAATGTTCTGATGGAATTTCGACCAGTATGGGCCCGTGCCCACCCAGCATCATTAATGATTTGGGTATCTACAATAAGCACCGGTTTCAGGTTGAGAAAACTAGCTATAGCGGCTGGGGGCTCCATCATGCATTCAAATGTCACCTCTATACTGGCTGCACGATTGTTCACTTCTGTGATTAACATGTATAGTTTGAAGACCAGCAGCCGTTAGTAGCTCATGAGCCTTCTAGGGTTTTCGTGTTATGGAGTTTAGTTTAGAATATTTATGAGTGCTAATTGAGGAGGAAACGATTCCAGGCAATGGAAATCCAACGAGTCCCATTAGCCAATTCGATCTTTTACAGAATTTCGAAGGAATGCAACTATTGAGGTTTTTCTCATGAAAAGATTTTAAAAAATACTAATTTACACCGATCCTATCTAATAGACATCGAACATAACTATGGCTTTATATATATAAGCCCACCGCTGCCTTGTCACGCAGCGGCGCCGGTTCTACTCCCGGTCGGGTTATGCCTCCTGGGTGAGGTTTTTTCCGGGGTCTTTCCTTGCCTATAAGACAAATGTCAGGTAGCTTTGAGGCCCAAAAGGTCCCCGAACATCATCTGGCCATCATCATCATTCTTCATCGGTGTGGAAAGCACCTAAAATTCCCTAGTAAAGCTGCAAGCACTGCATATTGCAGTGAAAGACCTGCCTTAGGGCAGAACACTATAGAATATATTTGTGTGCGTATGTCTGTGTGCGTGTATCCGTTAACGTTCCAGCGGGCGCAATTTTTGTTTCACGAAACCAAACTTGGCTAATAGCAATTAATAAAAAAAAAAGTAAAGTCGGGTTCGTTAGCCATGAAAATCACCTGGAAAAGGAATTCATCTGAAAGGAAATTTTAAAACTCGCTCTAGCGGTCGCAATTTTTCATGTTTCACAACAAAACTTAGTATAAGCTTATGCTATTAAATTAAACCTAGGAATGTATTCACCAAAAATAACGAAATCCGACCATTAGAAGTGGGGATTTAGCTGAAAACCGAAATTAAAAATTTACTCTAGCAGCCGACATGTTCGTTTCATCGCAATGTATACTTTTATATAATTTAATTAACCCTTAAACTGGCAATGTATCCTATAAGATAGGCCTACGTTAGTTTAATTTATTTATATTTTAATAAAGTAATGGAAAATAAATTGGCAGATGTTATTTAAATTAGTGTTAAATTATACAATATGCAAATAGGTTATCACTTACTATTATGTAAGACTATAACTGAATCAGTCATTCCGAAAAGGAATCATCTACAGCTGATCAAATTTTACAGGAGAGGAAAAAAAAAAAACTGATTCAACTTGTTCAGATAAAGCATTGAATCTGAAATTGCTACTGAATAAAGCCATAAAGTGGTAAAGGAATTGTGTAGTTGATCCATTCTCACGCGGAAACGATGGAAGTAGGTATGTAAACATGGAATAATGAAAGAAGTGAATTTCAGAAAAAATTGGAGATTATACCTTTTCGAAATGACTGATTCAATTAATTTTCACTGCAGTCTGGTACTTTTAACCCTTATATTAAAAATATATCCTTCAAGATACATCAATTGGTTTCATTTATTTAATCATTTTAATAAACACAAGAAAACTGACGAGAAGAGCTTACTTATTTTTTATTTAATTAATTAATTTTTTTTTTAGAATTTCACAATATACCTAAATAATAACAGTTACGCACCATTGGTTTTCACTGCGATCTGCCACATTTAAATAACTAACACGAGAAATAAACGCCTGGTCCCATAAACTGTCTTCCTCTGACATTAAACAACAACAATAACAACTAACTAAACATTAAAAACAGGCTTGTTAATGCTCAGTGATCGAACTTTGTTTCCTGATCTACGGCTGGTTATGGCTGGCGGCTGGATCATCGCTCTACCTTCAACTTACAAATAATATCTATGGGGTGAAGACGGCATTTAACTCCCTTAAGCAGCTGGAAGAGACAGGCCACGGGCCCTGCTCGTTCATTCCACCTGGCTAGCCGTGTGTGCACACGGGTCCAACTGAGTAGGCTCAGCGGGCCAGAGACAATGGGTATGGGTACATAAAGAGTGGTTCAGCTCTGCCAACCCCATGTCTTGTCTTGTTTTGCCAATTTAAGGGTTAAATAAGCTAGCATCAGAAACTGAGTTTCTCCAATTTAACAAAAGAAATATATATTCCGTTAACCATAGTGGTATTTGAGAATAAAGTTCTTAGGAAAAATTTTGGACCAAAGAGAGATGAACAGACACGTGAATGGAGAAGACTGCATAACAGTGAATTACGTGGTCTTTATAGGAAGCCAGATATAATGAGAACAGTTAAGTCTCGTAGACTGCGATGGGCAGGACATGTTGCGCGTATGGGGAATGAGACTTGCATGGAAGCTTCTTGTAGGGAAGCCAGAGGGAAAACGCCCAGTTGGTAGACCAATAATGAGGTGGGAAAATAACATTAACTATGATTTGAGGGAAGTAGATTATACAGGGGATGGTTGGAAAACATTGGCTCAGGATAGGGATATATGGAGAGCTTATGTCCGCGCGGCCATGAACCTACGGGTTCGATAGTGCCAGTGTGTTAGTTAACCATCATAATAGGGCCATAAATTCATCTTACTGAGGACTTCACTTAGTTTACGCAGTTCCTACACGACTGACTTTTCTCTATTCCAGCCTATATTTCTACCTTACAAGGCGAAGTAAGCATAATAACTATAAAATAAAATACAAATTACACAGTGAAGTTCTGTTCACCTATTTCGTTATCCCTTACATTGTAAATCATGATAAGCTTCGATTGAAGAATATGAATTTATCATCATCATCATCCGGTATCATGGCAGCTGCCGCCGTCTTCCGGAAAACCAAACGCCATTCCTCTCTGTCCATCCATTGATCTTCCTCCATTCCTCTGATATTCATAACTGCTTGTACCCCTTCTATCCAAGTTTCCTTCCGTCTTCCTCTCTCTCCTTTCCATTGGGATCCATTTCACAATAATTTTTGGCAATCTTTGCTCTGGCATTCGTTTGACATGACCATACCACTTCAATCTTTTCTTTTCTATGATGTCTATGATGTCCGGCTCCTCTTGTACACCCATAATTTCCCTTATTTATTTCGTATTCTATCCATTCTAGATTTTCCAGCTGATCTTCTTAAAACATCAATTTCTGTACTTAAAATTCTTTTCATTTCCCTGGTAGGAATTTGCCAGACTTCAGCACCATATGTTAAAATGCTCTGAATTATGGTTTGATATATTTGTAATTTTCTATTTTTTGTAACATTTTTACTCCACCAAACAGAGTTTAAAGCATTTATTGCTTGTTTTGTTTGTGCGATTCTATTTTTAATTTCCACTGTGTTATCGCCTGAATGGTCTAATTTTGTTCCTAAATAAGTGCATTCAATACTAAGTTTTAGTTCTTCTCCATTGTTGAAATTTATATTTTCCATTTCTTCTCCTATACACAGGTATTTAGTTTTATCAATGTTTATATAAAGTCCCCATTTTTCATATTCTTCTTTTAGTTTTTTAGCCATATATTCTATGTCATCGTGGTCCTGTGCTAATAATTTATAAAAATGTTATTACTTGACGATGTAAATTATAACACCTTGTGAAGTAACGCGCCTGTCCACAAGATATCAATTGATTGTGGCCAACTTTATTTGGGACGTAAATATCGTCAGTAATTTGATGGATGTAGGAAAAAAAACACGGAGATGGATGGAACGCGTGCCGAGACGTGCCGGCCTTGTAACCCACATCTTGTTGACCACAAGATTGCTAGGTCATCGAGACCGGCTCTGCAGATGACACTGTAGTAACTTTTCATCCATCTGCCCTTCAATCACATTCTTCATGGCCGAGACATTCAGCCTTGTACTAACCAATTCTTGCTTTATTTTAGATATAATAATATATTTGGACGGACGACAAAATATAGCACCGTCTGTCTTATGATAAAAATTCATTTTTCAATATTTCGTAGCGTGCTGCCTTGTCACGAAGCGGGCCCGGGTTGGATCCCCGGTCGGGACAGTTTTTCTGGGTGAGGTTTTCATCGGGGTTTTTCCTCACCTGTAAGACAAATGTCAGGAAAACTTTAAGGCCCAAACGGTCCTCGAAATCATATGGCCATCGCAATCATCATCATTCATACTCGTCTTAGGTTAAGCTTAGGATTAAGGACTCTCCTGGTGCACCATTATCATCATCATCATCATCACCCATCATATCATCGGGGCAACGTAACCTCGCTTTCCAGGCGCCCCAACCTCAGAAGTGGGTTACAATTACGCCATCAGTTTCGGTGTAGATGTTCACTCTTGGATTTAAGTTTCGTCGTTTCGATTTCGGCTTAGGCGATACAATTTTCGAGCTGAGTTCTATTTTATAGAAGTTAAAGAACTGCCCAGCAATCGTACTGAGACTTAGACATAAAAGCAATCATCTAAGTGTAAGAACTCATATTCTGACATTGCGATCAGCCTCGTACCAGAAACAAGTGATTTTTATTAAAAACAAAACCCAATGTTGAAAATTTAGAGTTATAATATAAAATTATATACCTTTTGTCCACCGCTGTGGTCTCGAGGTAGTCTGCCTTGTCACGCAGCGGGCCCGGGTTCGATCCCCGATCGGGGCAGTTTTTCTGGGTAAGGTATTTATCGGGGCTTTTCCTCACCTGTAAGACAAATGTCAGAAAAACTTTAAGCTCCGAACGGTTCCCGAAATCATATGGCCATCATCATCCTTATCATCATCATCATCATCCTTCACCGGTGTGGAAAGCAACGGGAAGCTACCACACCTATAATTCCCTAGTAAAGCTGCAAAGCATAGCATGAAAATTCTATGATTGCAGTGAAGGACCTGCCTTCGGGCAGAATTACTATGAATGGATGGACCTTTTAGGTACATTTCCTCAAACGTTGAAACATGAAGTTACTGCAGGCCTTTCGGGACTAGTCCCATCATCAGCAGAAAGTACGTCTGCAACCATTGGCTTCGATTCTTACTTACTTAATACAGGCTTTCCACTTTACAGCAGTTTGCCCTTGATTCCTGCTTTCCAGATATTCCAATCTTCCCATTGTCCATCTTCCATACCCCTCTTCATCATGGCATCATATATTCCCTCATACCATGTTCTTCTACTTTCCCCTTCTCCTTCTGCCTGGTACCATCCAATCCAACACCTGTTTAGGCCACTGGTCTTCCGGCATCCGTTGTACATGTCCATACCACTGTAGAGCTCTCTTTGTTATCCTATCGATAACAGTTTCTTGTGCATCCATTTCTTGTCTGATATATGTATTTCGAATATGTTGTAGCCTGGATATTCTCATAATTCTCCGCGATCCATCCATTTCTGTCGCCAAGATTCTTTTCTGCATCCTTTCATTTATTGTCCAGCTTTCTGATCCATATGTATGTGTATATCTATATTTGTCGAATATTTATTTGTATTTGTGCTGGTTGAGTGGAAGAGAGGGCCTTATGGCCTTAACTCTGCCAGAATAAATAAAGTATTATTATTATAAGTATACTTTCTATTATTGTCTGTATAATCCCTTTTTTTTTTTTTTTTGTTTTTCTGGTCAAATTTCTATTCATAAGTAATGCCACGAGTGATTTCCAAATTATCGATACATTCACGACTCACGAAGTGAGGAGTGAATTTATCTAGAGAATTTGGAAATCAAGAGTGGCATTTGTTAGGACTATTTAACGAATAAAATTAAGCTGTTTACTCACAAATCATTATTTAACTATAGTTATTTTAAAATATTTATATATTTAATGTAAACGGCGATGTTTGAAAACAAATGAGAAACGATAGGTACGCTTCTACTGCTTCATTTGTTTATCACTGCAACCAGATCATACTATTTATTGCCAAAGGAACGCAATATTGTAAGGAGGAGCTTTCTTTAATATGGTAATCATAACATGATAAATATTTGGTGAAACACGATTCTGATTGGTTGTAAAACAGAAATCATTGAAACGTGATTGGTCATTGACTCCCATTTGGGGCATGAGTTAAATAGTCCATAAAAGACCATTCAGGGATCTAATCGCCTTCCTTGCACAATTTACTCTGTTAATAATATTTTTTTTCACAAGTACCAGATTTATCTATTATAGATCCAATATATTTAACTTCTTCAACACGTTTAATTATCATATTATTTATTTGTAGGTCTTCTGAATTTCCTCCGATTACCATATATTCTGTTTTTAATATAATTTATCTTCAGTCCACCTACCTCAAATGCATCGACCAACTTTCTTATCATATATTCTATATCTTCTTTATCTTGTCCTATTATAATCTGGTCATCAGCGAATAATAAATTGTGCAGTAAATGTCCATTAATGTCGATTCCCATTCCCCTACATTACTTATTCCATTTCATTAATACATCTTCTAAATATATCTTGAACAATGTTGGTGACATCCCGCATCCTTGTCTTAATCCTTTTGTTATATCAAATTCTGAGGATATTATATTTCCAACCTTAATACTTGCTTTACAATCATACATTCTTTTTATAAAATGTATGAGAGATTTAGATATTCCAAACTTCTCCATTGCCAACCAAAGCTTGTTGATGGGTACAGAGTCATATGCCTTTTCCAGGTCTATAAATGCCATGTGAACTTCTTTTCCTTTATCCAACATCTTTTCCGTAACCTGCCTGATCACAAATATATTATCAAGCCACGATTTACCTGCTGTGAAACCTGGCTTCGATTCTAAGAGTCTTATTATGATATTAAATTTTAACTTTAAAAAATGATCAATCTTGATATAAATTATCAGCTTGTTCAATTCAGTGTTCTTAGAAATATGTCATTCAATGCTGTCATAATACCAGATCATGCGAAGGAGTTTCATGATATATGAGAACGTTGTTAATGCTAAATATTTACACGTCTTAAATGTAATGGCTTTTGAGCGTCACTATCAAGGACTGTATAATGTAAGTATCGTGGGAGACTACATTTGGGGTCTGATTAGGGAGTCATTTTAATCATTAACATAAAAGCAAAACAGGTGAATTTTGACTTAATTTGTATAAGATCAATTATTGTGAATAAAAAAACTCCTGGCGCGGCAGGCCTAGAAGGCCCTTAGCCTACCAGCCGGCTGCTGGCATCTCATCCACATGTTCAGTCACAGAGGTAGATGATCAGCCGGTGTAGGGGTAACATGTGGTCAGCATGTCGAGTCCCCCAGCCGTTATAGCTGGTTTTCTCAACCTGGAGCCGCTACTTATTGTAGCTACCCAAATGCCTCACGATGCTGGGTGGACACCGGTCCCATACTGGTCGAAATACCATGAGAAAATTTCTCCCCCATGGAGATTCGAACCAGCGCAAGTCCCGTAGCTCTGCGACAAGGCTACGGCGCGGGACAAGTGTAAAGTGATCCCACAACAGGCCCGGAGGCCCTTGGGGTAGTAGGAGGTTAAGGCTCCCACTTTTTCTAGACAATCAGCACTTTATGTCAGCCGGGTTGTCAGCCCTGCGTGACGGCCGCCTTTATCCCAGAAAAAGCGTCTGGTACTCATTTCCGTTAGAGGCTGAGTCGACCCCAGGGTTTGGGTCAGTTTAAAAATCCTGACCACAACGGGACTTGAATCCTCGACCCTCCAGCTTGTAGCTCACTACGCTACGGCGTGACCCATTGTGAATAAAGCTACCTTAAATGCTGTTTATTACTTTAATTAAATAAAATCGTAATAAAAGTAACCTTTCATTGAATTTCACAATATCATTTTTCTAACCAGAAAAGCAAACTTTTAAAGACCACTTCTCCCGTCATTAATTATCTGTATTTTAGATAACTTTCACACTGAAGTAATAATTATGAAAAAAATATTTTCTGCATCAATTATTTTGATATTATTTGCTTCACATATTATTTATGAATTTATTTAAAGACTGAATTTATTTATTGAAATATATACATTTTCTATTGTGTTACAGCTACATGCAAAATTAAATATGCATCCTTGTGTGTTAAAACATTACAATCTCTAATTATTCTTTTGTAATCTCTTGCACAAAAGAATTTCATTAATTGCTAACTTACGTAAATGTTTTCGTCATGATTAGATTACATGTTTTAACGCATCACATTCCATTGTGATGAATTTTCTTTTAAAATAGAATAACACACCGCAATCCTTTGACTTTCTGTTATGCATGATGTCATCCATTCAGGACAAATTATTTTTCACAAAAAAGCCGAGGCGGGGAAAAAATGGTAAAAACCCTAAGCTGGGAATAGCCATAAAAAGGGAAAGTGAAACGGGAATTTAGATGATAAGAGTCAGAGAATTTACTTCTCTGTTTAAATGAATATCAACGAGGATAACTATAAACATAATTGTGTAAGTATAATGTTTTTACGTAGACTGCTAAGCTATTACATTCAGAATACATACCGTAATGCAAGAAATGTAACAATCGTTTAATGATGCTGAAGTACAGTATGTTATGGAAAAATAAACTTCAATAACACTGAGCAACAAAAAATAAACTTTTTTTTATCTCAGAAAGAAAAATAAGTGATTCTGGTAGTATTTCTCCTGGATTCAAATATGATATCGGTTTTTCTCCATCACGCAAGGTTTCCGAGAGACAGACATTTATAATTTCAAATACTTTAATATTTTTTACATTCGTAACTACACAATATTCGAACATTCGGACTCACCTGGGAAAGTAAGAAATTACGATTTTCTGCTATATTTCGCCTGTGAAGCATCCCTCTTGATGGTCCAACAATAATCGGCCAGCATATTAGGATTCCATTTGCCTTGATATATCTTTTCCATAGCTGAAATCTCCTGATGAAAGTGTTCCCCGTGCTCATCGCTCACTTTTTACAATGGACAAAAGGACGAAAAAAAGTTTATCAAAAAAATAATTATTTAAATGCATTAATTGAAATTGAAATAAAAAAACTGTGGGTGGTGGAGAAATTCCGAATACATATTTGAAAATACGATAAAAAACTGCATTAAGTATAACTACTGGTACTCATGAGACAAAAATCATGTTGACCAGCGTAATCGAATAGTTGCCCCGAAAATAGATCTAACCCACAAACTACAAATTGTTGGGAAAACGAAAAAACGTAAAATGTCCATTTTGATGCTATTATCTTTATTATATTATATACATTTTAATCTCTCATCCTATTTGAATCATATACAGCCACTTTGAATGCACAATAACATGCTAAAAACTAAATATTAACAATTTAATACAGAATTGAGTGCAAAAATTATCTATCTCTATGGAGTGGAAAAATGATCTAACACATATTTAACTAAAAATGCTATAATAAGAAATAGAAAATACATATTGAACACTGATTCAGTTAGAAACATTTCTAACTTAATCAGTTTTCAGTATTTATTTACCATTTAATGTTATTTCGTTACATTCTTTGTGTCTTATCTTATTTTCACTTAATTTATCTAAGATACTGATTAGAATTCACGGAACTGTGGTGGGTTGAATTTGCACACGCACAATAATTGTTTTTCTGCACTGCTATTAATGACTAACTGCTACCGCCATTTTGTTACTTTTCGCTTGATAGCCAACTTTTAAAAATAAATAAAACAGGTCTAAAAGATATTAGGGATAATTTTACGTGCACCAAGCCGTGATACTCTCCCGATAGATCACTAATCGACAGAAAACTGGGTTAGATCTCTTTTCGAGGCAACTATTCAACTACAGAGCGACAATATGCAACAAAATAAAATAAAAAAAGTTCTTATAAACATTAGTCCTAGGATTAACGTCTTCTAAGGTTGACAGTATTTTGGCAAGAAATAAATGAAGAAACAGAATTAAGACTTTTTGGATATTTAAATGTCGTAGAGCATGCATCCCCATAAATAAAATATCCTATATACGCAAATTAAATTTCTTTCAGGCAATTCGATAACAACCAGATGTCCCACAGAATGCGCGATTCCTCAGCCGTAGGAAGGAACAATGTATTGCAATGACTGAACCAAGGAATTTCACTATACAAAATTGCTGCTCATAGACCTAAAATACGAATGAATAATGATGGTAAATAATAGGTAATCTTTAACTTAGAAAATATTTATTGGAAATATTTTTTTTAAATACCGGTAAAACAACTTACCTTAGTAGTAATTCCGCTAATTTTAGTAGTGTTTTTACATTGATGTGATCACCCTGGAGATGCCCTGTTCAAGGGTGAAACACGTGTCGGGATCAATTTAGGTATCTTTCTTGTCTTGTTTTATCACATTTACTGTTATCTATGGTATTAATGTCCACCGCTGTAGTCTCGGGATAGCGTGCTGTCTTGTCACGCAGCGGGCCCGGGTTCGATCCCCGGTCGGGGCAGTTTTTCTGGATGAGGTTTTTATCGGGGTTTTTCCTCACCTGTAAGACAAATGTCAGGAAAACTTTAAGGCCCAAACGGTCCCCGAAATCACATGGCCATCATCATCATCATCATCCTTCACAGGTGTGGAAAGCAACGGGAAGCTACCACACCTACAATTCCCTAGTAAAGCTGCAAGCATGGCATGAAAATGCTATGATTGCAGTGAAGGACCTGCCTTCGGGCAGAATTACTATGGATGGATGGTATTAATCGGACATATTTGCATCCAAGGTTGATTGCTGATTCTTTAACCGTAATTATTACTAACATAAATTGTTTTATTTTGTAATGAATTTCCGCAAAGTTAAGCCTGGCTCCATTACTTACATTAATATTTTTGTTAACGCTTCTGTAAATAGGTCTATTGGAACTTTTTTTTTAGTTAGGCACGAATATCGAATAGATTCCTACTTTTTAAAAATAGAGTACAATTTTATTGCTACGTATTATTTTATTGAGCGACGCACTTTAACCACCTAAGATCATTAGCTTAGCAATTCAAATTTGGACATAAAAGCGTCAGCAAATTTTACTCAGAGCCTCTCTTATTTAAATTGAGGTTCTTTTACGTATCGTAAATCTAGGACTTAGGACCAACGGCTTTAGCTCCCTTCGAAGGAACACATACTCAGGATATTTATGCTATGAAAAATCCATCGTCGCTGACCGAGTTTGAACGCCAAGCAAGAATGGTAAGCTGTAGTCCACCAGGGCTGATAGAATAAAATATGGAAATAATGGAGAACATAACCCTTAGAACCTTTCAATTTCACTCCATATCTCCCGCCGTAATGATAGAGGCTATGCTCACATTCCAGACAGAATTTCGTGACGTCTTAGTCTCGTATCAATATTTAAAATTTCTGAGAAAGTAAATGTTGGGCTATATGCACTGGTATTAATCTGTTATAGGTTCTAGCTTAATGCTTCGGTTTATAGAACAAATTAGTAGAATGTTAGCACTGATTTGGAGATTGACAAAATATATATTCGTACTTCGTAAAAGCCTGAATTCTACACTTCTAGGTGTTGTACATTCTGACGAGAAAAAAATTGAGTTTAAATTTACATTACAGTTCTAACACGATTTCATATTTACCTTTTAAGAATTATATTTGATAAAAAAAAACTAACACTAAAGTATCTATACCAGACCAGAATTATCTGAAAATGAAACCCATGTTTTCTGAACGTACAATATAACCATCGATTAGCGTTTCACAATTACAGAGTTGCTCTACATTTACCTTCTTTTCTCTTTCTAATTTTGTTTAAACTTATAATTTAATGAAAGCTAGATTGTTATCATTGTTTTGTACGTAAGTCAGATTACGGAAGTACTATAAAGAATTGAGGTGGAGTTACATAATTGTATATACTATTATTCTTTCTGAAAAAGTAAAGTTTATGAGCATCGCAGTTATGGCAAGTTATTTTTAAGAATTTTGAGAATAATTTGCATCATATTTAAACGTATAAATAATAATCAAGCACATCATAAGCATAATGCAAAAAAGAGTCGAACATACATTTTTGAGATCAGTTGAATAAGAGAATAATTAAATATATTCAACTTAAATAAACTAAAAGAGAATCAAGAGAAATAGTATGGTCATTTATTACATATGTCAGAATCCCAAATTTCGAAAAACTGACTAGAATGCAAATCTAAAAAAGAAGATATGGACAGCCCAATTTCTCTGAGAGGATGGAACAGGTCGAAAGGCCTAATCTTTGAGGCTACTGATGTGATGATGCATAACTAACTCCCTGACACTATCGAACCCATATGTTCATGACCGCGCAAACATAAGCTCTCCATAAGTCCATATCCTGAGCTAATGTTTATACTTTGGGATAGATTAAACTTTTAATGTATTATATTTTGATTAATCAGTATATTTTATTTTATACTATGTAAAATTGTGTGTGTTTACATTATTAAAAATGAGTGTGGCAAACGAATTATAAAAGTTCTCTAACCTTTACCATTCGCAACTTTCGCAAACATAAAACTAAAATATAGTGTGTGATGACTCAATTCAAAATAAGGAATATTAAGAATACTGTGTGTGTGTGTGTGTGTATATATATATATATATATATATATATATATATACACACACACACACACACACACACACACATATATAGCAGTAATTTCAGACCTTTCACCTTTAAATAGACGTTGCTTATACTTTAAATCCGTTCACGACACGTTGCTCATCTACGTATATCTCATATTGGCAGCATTGTATCCTAAGGAAGAAGATTCAATGTCGTTAGTGGCCAATAATAAACATGAGGCATGAGGTAACGAGAATTATTGAATTAATTTTGCTTATATTTAATATGTAAGATATGCTTATTATAATATTTAAATTAAAATATATTAATCTATCCTTATTTATTTCGGTTTATTTTGAATAATTTGCAGAATTTCGCAAACATTAATCAAAGCTCTTTGATATGACATTCTAAATGGGGGCCCTGAAGTGAGCATCATAATACCTGCTATCTTATTTGCACAACGTTACTGACTTAACAAAAAGTAGAAAATCAACATAGTATAAAATTTAACATAGTAGGGTCTATGATACAAGGATGAAAGGCTTTCACGTAATGTATAAAACAATAATGCTCTCATCTATCGACTCTGACATTAATGTATTTCAATATTTAAGTAAAACAATGAATTCCATCCTTGTATTGTAATATTACTATTACGTCATGAGTTAGATATCTATAAATCAACAGACTGCTAAGTGACAAAAATGTTGGAAACAAAGAATTACAGAAGTCACCAGACTGGAGTATTTCGTAATGTCACCAATGTCACTAATTATTTTAACCTTCGAAGTAGGCATCCAAGTGTGTTAGTAACGCACTTACAAGAGTTGGTTATTCATTAGAGCATTCTTTATAAATAAATACATGCGTCTGGAATTTTATATACTTTTACGCAACACTATTATTAATTACTGATTAACTCACTGGCACTATCGAACCTGTAGGTTGATGGCCGCACAGACATAAGCTCTCCATGCATCACTATCCGGGAGCTATTGTTTTCCAATCATTATCTGTATAATCTATTTCCCTCAAATCATAGTTAATGTTAGTCTCCCACCTCACTCTTGGTCTACCAACTGGACGTTTTCCCTCTAGGTTTTCTACAAGAATCTTCCATGCACGTCTTTCATTCCCCATTTTTGCCACATGTCGTGCCATTGCAGACTTAACTGTTCTTATTATATCTGGCTTCCTATAAAGATCATGTAGTTCAATGTTATGTAGTCTTCTCCATTCACCTGTCTGTTCATCTCTCTTTTGTCCAAAACTTTTCCTAAGAAGATTATTAATTACTGCTTGTGTTATTTTATCTTAATTATATTATATTCTTGCAATCCCTGAGATAATGGCTCAACTTGCTAACGTTTAAACATAGAGGCTGTCAACAAGAAAAAATAAAGATTATACAATTTAATATTTGGGATTCATTTTAGACGCTCATGGATCATCTGAAATCGAGAAAAAAATAAGTAAAGAAAACAATTGGGGTATTAAATTTAATCCTATGGATAAAAGAAATATGGGATAAAAATGTAATTTTAAAATAATTAATACAACGGCTCTAGGGGATTGCAATGAACACGTTATGTAACTCGAATGGTGACAGTAGAAATGCTTTCAAAGCGTTTATTGGGGGGGGGGGTCTTGGAGAGTAGACAATTCGTAAGGTTAAGCATAGCTTTATTTTATAAAATCTCACCCTCCTGTAAGGGGTGGTTTTTAAACAAAAATAATGAAGTTTCTATACATATATAAAATGAAATGCTTAACAACTGTGTGAAGTTTCGTTCAAATATGTCTAAAAGGAGCGATGTCATTAATTTTGTCCAGCTAGATCATGCATTTTTCCGTATGTGCATAGGTGGGAAAATAATAATTGGATGGGCAATGAATATTGGAGATAAAGAACTGAATTCAGTTCACTAAGGTTAGGGACCGATAAAGGGACTTAGTGAACGTGACTTTGAACCGCCGGCGCCGGTTACATAAGCCATATATTGAATGAGAGAGTAAATTAGCAGAATGTGTGTAGAAAAATGAAGCTAAACTATTGGCCTTGGAAATATGGCATTGAAAAATACTGGCAAGAATATAAAGTAGGGAGAAAAGTAAAAATGAAGAGCTAGAGGAATGTTATGAAAAAATAATAGAATATTATTGAAGTAATGAAACGGAAATATTTAAATGCCTTGGAAAATCAAAAGCATTATGAAAAAAATCCCAAAGGTAATAAATAGATTGGACGCCTCCACTATAGGGCTTACGAGGTTAAGGCTCTCACTTTTTCCAGACAATCGGCACTTGATGTCAGCCGGGTTGTCAGCCCTGCGTGACGGCAACATTTACCCCAAGAACAAGTATCTGACACTCATTTCGTTTAGAGGCTGAGTTGACCCCAGTGTCACCAAAAGTTGTCAGTTTAAAATTACTGAACCCAAAGGGACTCGAACCCTCTAACTCCTGGCTTGTAGCTAAGGCCTATTGACTTAAACAACAAGGCTGCGGCGTGCTCCATTGTAGAAAATACTTAAATAAAAATAATGTTGCCCGAAAATCGCTTTATTCAGACAATTACAGATTAACTGCACATTTTTATATTTCGAACTTGGATGAGAAATGTATCCCCGGACAGAAATTAATTATAAACTAATGGGATTTTAAGTAAAATAATTTCAGTTTCCATATAGCAAAATTATGAGATATAAAATGATAAAATAGATGATGGAAAATTACTGCTTGTGATTTTTTTAAACATCTGCAATTTATGGTAATTGGAATTAGGAAACCAGTTAAAAACGAAAACTCTGAGTTACGCGGTACAGAGATTACATTTTTAATATTTTTTTTATTCAATGCCCCAGGTTGTCATTTCGACATTTCTGGTGTTCTCCCCTGGCATCGGCGCTTTGTAACCCAATCCTGAGTTTGGGGCGCCTGGAAGGCGTTGTTACGCTGCCCCGATGATGATGATAGCGGTGCGCCAGGAAAATGCTTAATCTAAGGTGAATATGAATGATGATGATTACGATGGCCATATGATATTCGGGGACCGTTTGGCCCTTAAAGTTTCCTGACATTTTTCTTATACGTGAGGAAAAACCGGGAAAAAGCTCACCCAGGAAACTAGTCCCGATCGTAGATCGAACCCGGGCCTGCTGCACGCTACCTAGAAAACCACAGCGATGGACTACATATATTAAAATAACTTACTTACTTACTTACTCACTGGCACTATCGAACCCGTAGGTTCATGGCCGCGCGGACATAGGCTCTCCGTACATCCCTATCTTGAGCTAATGCTTTCCAATCATTCCCTGTATAATCTACTTCCCTCAAATCATAGTTTATGTTATCCTCCCATTTCATTCTTGGTCTACCAACTGGGCGTTTTCCCTCTGGCTTCCCTACAAGAAGCTTCCATGCAAGTCTTTCATTCCCCATACGCGCAACATGTCCTGCCCATCGCAGTCTACGAGACTTAACTGTTCTTATTATATCTGGCTTCCTATAAAGACCAAGTAGTTCATTGTTATGTAGTCTTCTCCATTCACCTGTCTGATCATCTCTCTTTGGTCCAAAAATTTTCCTAGGAACTTTATTCTCAAATACTCGTAATCTCCTTTCCTCCCTTAAAGTAAGAGTCCATGTTTCGCACCCATATAATATAACTGGTAGAATAATAGTTTTATATATTTTCAGCATATTAAAATAACATTGTATAGAATAGTAGGTTCCTCTGTGGTCGCTAAGAAAGAAGATAAAACAGGCATATCTGCCCTTCTTTAATTTCTAGGTAAATCAAATAGTAATAGTAGTAAATTGAAGTAGAAAGAAGACTGAAACTGGCCAACAAAGCTTATTACTCACTTCATAAAATAATGAAGAGTAATAACATACACTCAGCAACTAAAATAAGGCTATATAAAGCTTTTGTAAGAACAGTTTTGACCTATGGTAGTGAGACATGGAGCCTCACTAAAAGATCACAGGTAGCCCTAAATAATTTAGAAAAAAAAAAGTACTCAGGAAAATATTTGGACCAATAAATATTAATGGTCAGTGGAGAATACGATAGAACAAAGAACAGTATGACAAATACAATGAACCTGACCTTGTTAATTTTATTAAGTTAAAGAAATTAGAATGGGCTGGCCATGTACAAAGGCTCTCAACAGACCGAGCACCAAAGAAGGTGCTTACAGCAAATTTTATGGAGAATAGACGAGTTGGAAGATCGAAAAAACGATGGGAGGATGGTATTAAGGAAGATGCTGCAAACCTACTTAAGTGTTGCAACTGGAGGCTTGCTGCGCAAAATATAAATGATTGGAGGCAGAAGTTAAGGGAGGCCAAACCTCGAATTTGATCCAATCAGCCATTGGATGGATGGATAGTAGTAATAGAGGAATAGCAGCAGCAGCAGCAGTAGTAGTAGTACTATTACCCGTTTAAGGAGTAAGTGCAGTCGTGTTTATGCAGGAATAGAACACGTGACACTGCTATCTAAGAGTGCAGAGGGGAATGGGACGTGGGACGCTCTCGACTCGACTTTGTAATGGAAGTAGGATCATTTTTCAAACATGTATTCTCCTTCAGATCTCGTCAAGGAAACATCCAGTTTTCTGGAAGCGTCCTCGACAGTTAGGAAGGGAATCATATCTGCATTCATGAAACTAACTTCCAGCTATTTTAGGGTTTTCTTTCCCTCTTTAGCTTTTGTGATATATATTTTCTCTCGTTGATGATGGTGAGTGATTTTATCCATCGCCAGCGCTGTCCAGACGCAGATCAGGAGACAAAGATCCAGTGGTCGGACATTAACAAGCCTTTCTGACACTGGTCGTCACTGATGATCCTGATGATGATCTAGCCGACTCACTAAGCCGCCAGGAGGAAGACTGCCACCACCTCAAAAGGGCAAGAGCGGGAAGCCAAGTCGACATTCCAATCAGAAACGGCTCTTTACGGATTTAGCAGATCTGATTTTAATTTAGAAGTTTGAAAATGTATTGGACTTTAATAATTTTACTAGTGGGCACTAGGGGACCACTCCGACATTTGCCTTAACATCAAGGGATGACAGTATACACTGCCTTATATGACGTCACGTGTAGCAATAAACAGAGCTTCGTAATTCTTCCGCCTGCAGAGATATTTTGAATGACTAATAGTAGTAGTAGTAGTAGTAGTAGTAGTAGTAGTAGTAGTAGTAGTGTTCCAATTACACCCACTGCACTCTTACTATTTTACTTAATGGCGCTTTAACTACTCAGGTCATTAACATCTCAATTCAACGTGTGCTTGAGAGGGCTTCTTATTTTGGGTTTGAGGATTTTTGTATGGTCAAATTTACAACACGGGACACACGGATTTACTTTACATGTAAAGGAAGCCAAGCTTAGGATCTTTATGCCCTAAAAAAATAATCGATTCTGGTTGAGTTTAATCCCGCAAACCTCGTAACCAGAGATGAGCAAGGTAATAGCTTTTAGTCCTCTGGGGCAAATACTTAAAACAAATTGAGGGTGTTCTGTCTTTGAATAAATTTAAGTTTCTAATTCTATATGACATTGCAGAATGTTATTATCCAATGCAGTTTAAACTCCTGCGTGTTTCAAAGTCCGATAATTCAATTTATTTTTGGTTAAGAGTTTATGTAATCATGTTCTACGTACAGCTTATTTCTCATGGCATTGTATTCATCTGTTCATGGACACTGTGAGAAAGCATGACATAAACGAATGTTATATGAATTCTCAGCAAATTAGCCGACATTTTTTAAAAGTATCCGATACAAAAAAGTTTCATATATGCCTATATATATATATATATATATATATATATATATATATATATATACTTTACGATATATCTAAAGGTCGCCCATTTCTAGAAAGAGTTTTATATATAACCACATATGATTTAGATTTTAAATTGTTACTGTTCTCTGTACAAATGATGATTTTTATTATTTTTAATATTGTGTTAAAATAGCTGTATTAATTAACCCCCAGGTCCATGACCGCCAGGACATAAGGTCTCCATACACCCCTGTCCTCGACTAATGTTTTCCAATTATCCCCTGCATAATCTGCTTCCTTCAAATCGTTGTTAATGTTATTCTCCCACCTAATTCTTGGTCTACCAACTGGGAGTTTTCTCTCTGGTTTTCCTACAAGAAGCTTTCATGGCTCTCTTTCATTCACCATTCGTGCCTCATGTCCTGCCATCGCAGTCTACGAGGCTTAATTGTTCTTATTATAGGCCTAATTGGTTTTCTAAAATAGGCCTAATTTAGCTCTCTGTTTCTGTTTAGAAAATTCTCCATTCCCCTGTCCATCTCTCTTTAGTCCAAAATTTTTCCAAAGAAATTTATTCTCAAATACACGTAATATTTTCTCCTCCCTTAAAGTAGGAGTCCATGCTTTGCATCCATAAAATATAACTGGGAGAATAACAGTTTTATATAGTTGCGATAACTAGAGTCCCTATAATGCATAATAGCATGCATTTCCAGAATTGAGCACATGTTTAATTTCTTTGTAATATTGTGTATGATATAGGTTAATTAGATGTTAAATATATAATTTTTACCTGGTAAGTCAGTCGTTCTCAACTAAATTATTAAACTTCAAGTTATTCTTATATGTAGGCCTTTCGAAAACAATGTTTCATCTTCTGCGTTTTAACTGGAACTGATGGTGTTACATAGGTTATATAACGGATTTATGTCTGCGGTTATGTTCTCGTTGAGTAGGTCTTTATTCTTTGCTTCTTTTAGAATCTCTATGTCTTCAAGGATGCTGATCTACGTCAATACTACACAGAGAGTATAATAACAGGATCAGCATCCTCGAAGACATAGAGATTCTAAAAGAAGCAAGGAACAAAGACCTACTCAAGAGAACATAACCGCAGAAGATGAAACATTGTTTTCGAAAGGCCTCCATATAAGAATAACTTGAATAAGTTTAATAATTTAGTTGAGGTCGACTGACTTACCATGAAGATGAAACATTGTTTTCGAAAGGCCTCCATATAAGAATAACTTGAATAAGTTTAATAATTTAGTTGAGGTCGACTGACTTACCATGAAGATGAAACATTGTTTTCGAAGGCCTCCATATAAGAATAACTTGAATAAGTTTAATAATTTAGTTGAGGTCGACTGACTTACCATGAAGATGAAACATGTTTTCGAAAGGCCTCCATATAAGAATAACTTGAATAAGTTTAATAATTTAGTTGAGGTCGACTGACTTACCATGAAGATGAAACATTGTTTTCGAAAGGCCTCCATATAAGAATAACTGAATAAGTTTAATAATTTAGTTGAGGTCGACTGACTTACCATGAAGATGAAACATTGTTTTCGAAAGGCCTCCATATAAGAATAACTTGAATAAGTTTAATAATTTAGTTGAGGACGACTGACTTACCATGAAGATGAAACATTGTTTTCGAAAGGCCTCCATATAAGAATAACTTGAATAAGTTTAATAATTTAGTTGAGGTCGACTGACTTACCATGAAGATGAAACATTGTTTTCGAAAGGCCTCCATATAAGAATAACTTGAATAAGTTTAATAATTTAGTTGAGGTCGACTGACTTACCATGAAGATGAAACATTGTTTTCGAAAGGCCTCCATATAAGAATAACTTGAATAAGTTTAATAATTTAGTTGAGGACGACTGACTTACCATGAAGATGAAACATTGTTTTCGAAAGGCCTCCATATAAGAATAACTTGAATAAGTTTAATAATTTAGTTGAGGTCGACTGACTTACCATGAAGATGAAACATTGTTTTCGAAAGGCCTCCATATAAGAATAACTTGAATAAGTTTAATAATTTAGTTGAGGTCGACTGACTTACCATGAAGATGAAACATTGTTTTCGAAAGGCCTCCATATAAGAATAACTTGAATAAGTTTAATAATTTAGTTGAGGTCGACTGACTTACCATGAAGATGAAACATGTTTTCGAAAGGCCTCCATATAAGAATAACTTGAATAAGTTTAATAATTTAGTTGAGGTCGACTGACTTACCATGAAGATGAAACATTGTTTTCGAAAGGCCTCCATATAAGAATAACTTGAATAAGTTTAATAATTTAGTTGAGGTCGACTGACTTACCATGAAGATGAAACATTGTTTTCGAAAGGCCTCCATATAAGAATAACTTGAATAAGTTTAATAATTTAGTTGAGGTCGACTGACTTACCATGAAGATGAACATTGTTTTCGAAAGGCCTCCATATAAGAATAACTTGAATAAGTTTAATAATTTAGTTGAGGTCGACTGACTTACCATGAAGATGAAACATTGTTTTCGAAAGGCCTCCATATAAGAATAACTTGAATAAGTTTAATAATTTAGTTGAGGTCGACTGACTTACCATGAAGATGAAACATTGTTTTCGAAAGGCCTCCATATAAGAATAACTTGAATAAGTTTAATAATTTAGTTGAGGTCGACTGACTTACCATGAAGATGAAACATTGTTTTCGAAAGGCCTCCATATAAGAATAACTTGAATAAGTTTAATAATTTAGTTGAGGTCGACTGACTTACCATGAAGATGAAACATTGTTTTCGAAAGGCTCCATATAAGAATAACTTGAATAAGTTTAATAATTTAGTTGAGGTCGACTGACTTACCATGAAGATGAAACATTGTTTTCGAAAGGCCTCCATATAAGAATAACTTGAATAAGTTTAATAATTTAGTGAGGTCGACTGACTTACCATGAAGATGAAACATTGTTTTCGAAAGGCCTCCATATAAGAATAACTTGAATAAGTTTAATAATTTAGTTGAGGTCGACTGACTTACCATGAAGATGAAACATTGTTTTCGAAAGGCCTCCATATAAGAATAACTTGAATAAGTTTAATAATTTAGTTGAGGTCGACTGACTTACCATGAAGATGAAACATTGTTTTTCGAAAGGCCTCCATATAAGAATAACTTGAATAAGTTTAATAATTTAGTTGAGGTCGACTGACTTACCATGAAGATGAAACATTGTTTTCGAAAGGCCTCCATATAAGAATAACTTGAATAGTTTAATATTTAGTTGAGGTCGACTGACTTACCATGAAGATGAAACATTGTTTCGAAAGGCCTCCATATAAGAATAACTTGAATAAGTTTAATAATTTAGTTGAGGTCGACTGACTTACCATGAAGATGAAAACATTGTTTTCGAAAGGCCTCCATATAAGAATAACTTGAATAAGTTTAATAATTTAGTGAGGTCGACTGACTTACCATGAAGATGAAACATTGTTTTCGAAAGGCCTCCATATAAGAATAACTTGAATAAGTTTAATAATTTAGTTGAGGTCGACTGACTTACCATGAAGATGAAACATTGTTTTCGAAAGGCCTCCATATAAGAATAACTTGAATAAGTTTAATAATTTAGGTTGAGGTCGACTGACTTACCATGAAGATGAAACATTGTTTTCGAAAGGCCTCCATATAAGAATAACTTGAATAAGTTAATAATTTAGTTGAGGTCGACTGACTTACCATGAAGATGAAACATTGTTTTCGAAAGGCCTCCATATAAGAATAACTTGAATAAGTTTAATAATTTAGTGAGGTCGACTGACTTACCATGAAGATGAAACATTGTTTTCGAAAGGCCTCCATATAAGAATAACTTGAATAAGTTTAATAATTTAGTTGAGGTCGACTGACTTACCATGAAGATGAAACATTGTTTTCGAAAGGCCTCCATATAAGAATAACTTGAATAAGTTTAATAATTTAGTTGAGGACGACTGACTTACCATGAAGATGAAACATTGTTTTCGAAAGGCCTCCATATAAGAATAACTTGAATAAGTTTAATAATTTAGTTGAGGTCGACTGACTTACCATGAAGATGAAACATTGTTTTCGAAAGGCCTCCATATAAGAATAACTTGAATAAGTTTAATAATTTAGTTGAGGACGACTGACTTACCATGAAGATGAAACATTGTTTTCGAAAGGCCTCCATATAAGAATAACTTGAATAAGTTTAATAATTTAGTTGAGGTCGACTGACTTACCATGAAGATGAAACATTGTTTTCGAAAGGCCTCCATATAAGAATAACTTGAATAAGTTTAATAATTTAGTTGAGGTCGACTGGACTTACCATGAAGATGAAACATTGTTTTCGAAAGGCCTCCATATAAGAATACTTGAATAAGTTTAATAATTTAGTTGAGGTCGACTGACTTACCATGAAGATGAAACATTGTTTTCGAAAGGCCTCCATATAAGAATAACTTGAATAAGTTTAATAATTTAGTTGAGGACGACTGACTTACCATGAAGATGAAACATTGTTTTCGAAAGGCCTCCATATAAGAATAACTTGAATAAGTTTAATAATTTAGTTGAGGTCGACTGACTTACCATGAAGATGAAACATTGTTTTCGAAAGGCCTCCATATAAGAATAACTTGAATAAGTTTAATAATTTAGTTGAGGACGACTGACTTACCATGAAGATGAAACATTGTTTTCGAAAGGCCTCCATATAAGAATAACTTGAATAAGTTTAATAATTTAGTTGAGGTCGACTGACTTACCATGAAGATGAAACATTGTTTTCGAAAGGCCTCCATATAAGAATAACTTGAATAAGTTTAATAATTTAGTTGAGGTCGACTGACTTACCATGAAGATGAAACATTGTTTTCGAAAGGCCTCCATATAAGAATAACTTGAATAAGTTTAATAATTTAGTTGAGGACGACTGACTTACCATGAAGATGAAACATTGTTTTCGAAAGGCCTCCATATAAGAATAACTTGAATAAGTTTAATAATTTAGTTGAGGTCGACTGACTTACCATGAAGATGAAACATTGTTTTCGAAAGGCCTCCATATAAGAATAACTTGAATAAGTTTAATAATTTAGTTGAGGTCGACTGACTACCATGAAGATGAAACATTGTTTTCGAAAGGCCTCCATATAAGAATAACTTGAATAAGTTTAATAATTTAGTTGAGGTCGACTGACTTACCATGAAGATGAACATTGTTTTCGAAAGGCCTCCATATAAGAATAACTTGAATAAGTTTAATAATTTAGTTGAGGTCGACTGACTTACCATGAAGATGAAACATTGTTTTCGAAAGGCCTCCATATAAGAATAACTTGAATAAGTTTAATAATTTAGTTGAGGTCGACTGACTTACCATGAAGAGGAAACATTGTTTTCGAAAGGCCTCCATATAAGAATAACTTGAATAAGTTTAATAATTTAGTTGAGGTCGACTGACTTACCATGAAGATGAAACATTGTTTTCGAAAGGCCTCCATATAAGAATAACTTTGAATAAGTTTAATAATTTAGTTGAGGTCGACTGACTTACCATGAAGATGAAACATTGTTTTCGAAAGGCCTCCATATAAGAATAACTTGAATAAGTTTAATAATTTAGTTGAGGTCGACTGACTTACCATGAAGATGAAACATTGTTTTCGAAAGGCCTCCATATAAGAATAACTTGAATAAGTTTAATAATTTAGTTGAGGACGACTGACTTACCATGAAGATGAAACATTGTTTTCGAAAGGCCTCCATATAAGAATAACTTGAATAAGTTTAATAATTTAGTTGAGGTCGACTGACTTACCATGAAGATGAAACATTGTTTTCGAAAGGCCTCCATATAAGAATAACTGAATAAGTTTAATAATTTAGTTGAGGTCGACTGACTTACCATGAAGATGAAACATTGTTTTCGAAAGGCCTCCATATAAGAATAACTTGAATAAGTTTAATAATTTAGTTGAGGTCGACTGACTTACCATGAAGATGAAACATGTTTTTCGAAAGGCCTCCATATAAGAATAACTTGAATAAGTTTAATAATTTAGTTGAGGTCGACTGACTTACCATGAAGATGAAACATTGTTTTCGAAAGGCCTCCATATAAGAATAACTTGAATAGTTTAATAATTTAGTTGAGGTCGACTGACTTACCATGAAGATGAAACATTGTTTTCGAAAGGCCTCCATATAAGAATAACTTGAATAAGTTTAATAATTTAGTTGAGGTCGACTGACTTACCATGAAGATGAAACATTGTTTTCGAAAGGCCTCCATATAAGAATAACTTGAATAAGTTTAATAATTTAGTTGAGGTCGACTGACTTACCATGAAGATGAAACATTGTTTTCGAAAGGCCTCCATATAAGAATAACTTGAATAAGTTTAATAATTTAGTTGAAGGTCGACTGACTTACCATGAAGATGAAACATTGTTTTCGAAAGGCCTCCATATAAGAATAACTTGAATAAGTTTAATAATTTAGTTGAGGTCGACTGACTTACCATGAAGATGAAACATTGTTTTCGAAAGGCCTCCATATAAGAATAACTTGAATAAGTTTAATAATTTAGTTGAGGTCGACTGACTTACCATGAAGATGAAACATTGTTTTCGAAAGGCCTCCATATAAGAATAACTTGAATAAGTTTAATAATTTAGTTGAGGTCGACTGACTTACCATGAAGATGAAACATTGTTTTCGAAAGGCCTCCATATAAGAATAACTTGAATAAGTTTAATAATTTAGTTGAGGTCGACTGACTTACCATGAAGATGAAACATTGTTTTCGAAAGGCCTCCATATAAGAATAACTTGAATAAGTTTAATAATTTAGTTGAGGTCGACTGACTTACCATGAAGATGAAACATTGTTTTCGAAAGGCCTCCATATAAGAATAACTTGAATAAGTTTAATAATTTAGTTGAGGTCGACTGACTTACCATGAAGATGAAACATTGTTTTCGAATGGCCTCCATATAAGAATAACTTGAATAAGTTTAATAATTTAGTTGAGGTCGACTGACTTACCATGAAGATGAAACATTGTTTTCGAAAGGCCTCCATATAAGAATAACTTGAATAAGTTTAATAATTTAGTTGAGGTCGACTGACTACCATGAAGATGAAACATTTTTTTCGAAAAGGCCTCCATACGAATAAGAACTTGAATAATTGTTAATAATTTATTTGAGGTCGACTGACGTACCATGAAGATGAAACATTGTGTTTCGAAAGGCCTCCATATAAGAATAAACTTGAATAAGTTTAATAAAGTTTGAGTTGAGGTCGACTGAATTACCATGAAGATGAAACATTGTTTTCGAAAGGCCTCCATATAAATAAGAAACTTGCAATATTTTAATAATAATTTTATTGAGGGGTGCGGTCCACTGACTTACCTTGAAGCTGAAACATTGTTTTTCGAAAGGCCTCCATATAAGAATAACTTGAATAAGTTTAATAATTTAGTTGAGGTCGACTGACTTACCATGAAGATGAAACATTGTTTTCGAATGGCCTCCATATAAGAATAACTTGAATAAGTTTAATAATTTAGTTGAGGTCGACTGACTTACCATGAAGATGAAACATTGTTTTCGAAAGGCCTCCATATAAGAATAACTTGAATAAGTTTAATAATTTAGTTGAGGTCGACTGACTTACCATGAAGATGAAACATTGTTTTCGAAAGGCCTCCATATAAGAATAACTTGAATAAGTTTAATAATTTAGTTGAGGTCGACTGACTTACCATGAAGATGAAACATTGTTTTCGAAAGGCCTCCATATAAGAATAACTTGAATAAGTTTAATAATTTAGTTGAGGTCGACTGACTTACCATGAAGATGAAACATTGTTTTCGAAAGGCCTCCATATAAGAATAACTTGAATAAGTTTAATAATTTAGTTGAGGTCGACTGACTTACCATGAAGATGAAACATTGTTTTCGAAAGGCCTCCATATAAGAATAACTTGAAGTTTAATAATTTAGTTGAGGACGACTGACTTACCAGGTAAAAATTACACATTTAACATCTCATTACATAACATCAACGGTGTTTTAATATGAATTTAAAAAATGTTGATAGGCTAATTAGTTATTATTTTTATTACAATATGACCTAGCAGTCTATCAACCTACAATAAATTAATAAAATACATTTTGACTTTTGAGTGTAAAGATAAAAGTGTTCCCACTAAAGCCCTTAGGAGGTCCTTGGGAGTAATAAAAGGTTAAGGTACCTATCTTTCTAGAAATAGGAACGACAGGTCAGCCTCGTGTCATCCATGCGTGACGGCCAGCTTTACACCCAGAACAATAGTATAGGCCTACTACGATGCGAGTTTGGGGAAGTGGTTTTTACAGAAATGAGGGAATGTTCAAAAACCGAGCGATAGCGAGGTTTTTAATTTCAGAGCAGCACAGAGAGCAACTAGATAGGCATATGAATATAGACCAACATGGCGCCGTGATATTGGACGTCCGAGGTTAAGATGGATGGATGATTTGATCCCTGTATGAGCGGAAGGATGTAAAAATCCACCATGAATTTTTTTAAATTTCAGAGCAGCACAGAGAGCAACTAGATAGGCATATGAATATAGACCAACATGACGTCGTGATATTGGACGTCCGAGGTTAAGATGGATGGATGATTTGATCCCTGTATGAGCGGAAGGATGTAAAAATCCACCATGAAAATTAAGAAGATGAAGTAGGATATTTTGGACGAATATAAAACGTGACATCATACTGTAAGAAAATAAAAATTTTATATATCGCCTTAAAATGCCCATTTCACTTCTGACCACTAACACAGATGATAACATTGACGTTACCATATCAGCATTATCATCTTCATCTTCAAGATATGGGCCTGTTGTCCCGTTCAACTCCCGATGCACAATATGCTACAGGTCGTCCTTCCAATGTCGTTTTGGTCTTTCTACATTTCTTCGGTCTTGAGGTTCATAATGAAGCATCTGTTTTGATAAACGATTACACTGGTCAACATGATTTTTGTGTCATGAGTACCAATAGTTGTACTTAATGCAGTTTTTTATCGTGTTTTCAAATATGTATTCGGAATTTCTCCATCACCCACAGTTTTTTTGTTTCATTTCAATTGCAATTAAATTATTATTTTTTAATAAACGTTTTTTCGTCCATTTGTCCATTGTAAAATAAAACCAAATTAGCTATATCAAGAGATTTCAGCTATGGAAAAGAGATATCAAGGCAAATGGTATCCTATATATATGCTGGCCGATTATTGTTGCACCATCAAGAGGGATACCCCACAGGCGAAATATAGCAGAGAATTATCATTTCTTACTTTCTAGGCGAGTCCGAATGTTCGAATATTGTGTAGTTACGAATGTAGGCCGCGGTGGACTAGTGGACCAGTGGTTATGCTCCTTGCCTCTGGTCCCGAGGGTCGCGGGTTCAAATCCGGCCGGGGTCGATGGATTTTTTAGGATGGAAAAATCCAAGGAGCAAGTCCTCCGGGATGGACTTTAAGCCGTGGGTCCCGAGTCTGAAGATTTTCAGGCTCGTAGAAGATCCTTAAGCCCGAATGAAAAGGTCTCTAAGCAAAATTTACCGAATTTTCTCTTCCTAGTACTACCTTGGTTTCCTAGATATCAGTATGAGGCGGAACGGTGACCAAGGACCACTCAAATGACATCTATACGAAAACAAGTGTAACTAAATTAGTATGGTTCAAATTCTTCCTTGTAGGGAGAGAGCGCCTAAATCTCTGTTAAGGGAAAACATGGGCTTACAAGAGATGAATGTAGAAAATAATAAAGTGTTTGAAATTATAAATTCTCGTCTCTCGGAAACCTTTCTTGATGGAGAAAAACCGATATATCATATTTGAATTCAGGAGAAAAAATACTATCAGAATCACAAGTTTTTCTTTCTGAGACAAAAAAAAAGTTATTTTTTGTTGCTCAGTGTTATTTGGTATTCTTTGTACATGTTCAAACCAATTACATTTATTTTTGTATGTGCGAGTCAAATGTCAAAACTTCCCATAAAATATTCGTCATAAAATCCGTTATTTATATGGCATTTTTAATAAGCAATGTCTTGACTTGATCGTTTCGACTTGAAGATAAAATCTAATTCACAATCACTTAAAGAAATTAACTATCACTGTAAATCGTATTATACGGGGTTAAAGATATCTAGAAAGACTTGACAGACGATGGAATTAAAAAGGAAAGCCTCCCTCTGTAGAACCTGGTACTGCCTAGTGGTAAATGAGATGCATATCGAACCTCATTGGGTATGCCTAATTTCTTCGTTACGAAGAAGGGAGTGTCACGATAATGCGCCATTAAGTATTCTGAAAGCTTGTCACTCACTGTGGTAATTATTATTCACAGTCAAGTCGAGAGGAAATAATTTCAATAGATCGACAGACAAAGGCAGAAAAATACTCCAAGGTGGTGTCCAACACATGCAAGATTTGAACTAACAATATAGTGGCTACTATAATACTCTCTATTGTAACAGATTTTAAAGATACACACAATAATTTATCTGACAACCCTATAATATGGAGAAAGTGCTAGAACACGATACCCTGCAGTTCGGATTTCACTTCTTATCGTGATTGTTATAAAACCAGTTACGTAATGCATGCAAAATATTGCAAGGTTCAAGTAAATTAGATATTTTTGTATGACTCAACTCTAGTAAATGTGTTATCTTTGCACATTAAAATGAGCGTCTGTTTACCTGTCGTTTGTGGATTCAAAAACTAGTTGACCAATTTTAATGGGTTTTTTACCATGATTCAGAGGATTTTTCTGGGACTAACGTGTATAACATATTACCCTACGTACTATAGCGCCGAAGCTATATAATAATAATAATAATAATAATAATAATAATAATAATAATGATTTATTTATTCTGGCAGAGTTATATATATATCGGAAAATCGTTCCGACTGACATCTTGTGGCCAACATAACAGTTAAGCAAATTTATATATATATATATATATATATATATATATAAAACTTATGTTGGCCACAAGATGTCAGTCGAAACGATTTTCCGCTACCTCTTGTGTGAATTGAGAATACTACATATATAAGAAAAATGTATGTTTGTGTTGGAATACTTGGGTAGCTCAGATCGTTAGATCGCTAAACGTACAGAGTTTAGAGACTCGGATGCAAATCCCGACTCAAGCATTCATTTTTCTTTTCATATCATATATATATATATATATATATATATATATATTGTGTGTGTGTGTGTGTGTGTGTGTGCGCGCGCGCGCGTAGAAACGAGTGCATCGATGCACTAAAAAAGTAGCTTTTTGGTCGCTTAAATGGCTTACGCTGCTTAAACAATAACACATAGGGCCTACACCAAATTAATACAGGCTACGCAGAATTGAATATCTCAAAAAATCTACAAAGTCTCCAACAGCATATGTCTATCTTTTAGGGATAACTCACAATAACCATTATTGTCTATTAGCTCATTGACACCAAATGATCGGGATAAGTATATTCCCGGGCAACGCCAGGTAATCAGCACAGGGTACCTAAAATAATTACGATATAAATTTATATAAATTTATATATCTTTTTACTTCAAAGGAATATTTTTAAACTACATAAAATATGTGAACAATATAATCTCAATATATCCATAGAAAAAACTAAGGTAATGGCATTCCAAGGGAAAAATCAAATCAGATCGAAAATAGCAATAGGAAACAAAATCATAGAACAGGTGAACCATCTCAATTATCTAGGATGTGACATTTAATTTAATTATGATATTGATATAAATAATAAAATAGCAAAATTCCAGGTAATATGTGGTACGATAAAACGATCACTAAATAACAAAACAACAAGAGAGACCCAATTGAAATTTTATAAAATGTTGGCAGTATCGGTACTGCTCTATGGTTCAGAAGCCTGGATACATAAAAAACAAGATCTAAGTAGGATAACGGCGGCAGAAATGAATTTTTTGAGATCTGTTAAAGGGTGCACTAAGAAAGACAGAATCAAGAACACAGAAATAAGACAGGAACTTGAAATATTTGCAATAACTGATAAAATGGATACATATAGACAAAAATGGAAGCAACACATAGACAGAATGAATGAATATAGATATCCAAAACAAATAAAATACAAACCTAAAGGCACCCGAGATGTGGGCAGACCTAGAAAGAGATGGGCTGAAGTCGGAACGGGTCAACAGACCTAATCCATGAATGCAGATGATGATGATTTATATTTCATTCTCTTTTTTACTTATTCAACTAAACATAAATACACAATTAATTTATCTAGGCGTAACCTCCCCTATTTATAGAACAGTTGATTTATTTTCACGGCCATGCCTTAATAATCATTGTTATAATTTTGGCTGTGCCGGGTATTAGCTAGTAGTTAATAAATAATACTATTTTCAGAACTGAATGAATGATAGGTATAACTGTACTCACTGTCGTATATGCAGACCATGAAATCATTGTCAACTTACCTGGAACAAAAGATAAATACAATTAATTTTTTAATACATCACTCATACAGGGCGTAACGAAAATAGTGTGAAAAACTTCAGGTATCGATTTTCCGTATGTAGAGATCGGATTTTAACAAATTCGGAAGGGAAGAAGATATTGAGGTTATACTCACGAAAATATTTTTGAATTTTTTTTCTACAAATCTTCAACGATTCTACATTTGTGCGTTTTAAAGCTCTAACTAACTAACCAACTAACTGGCACTATTGGACCCGTAGGTTCATGGCCGTGCGGATCCCCGGTCGGGGACAGTTTCTTCTGGGTAAGGTTCTTATCGGGGTTTTCCTCACCTGGAAGACAAATGTCAGGAAAACTTTAAGGCCTAAACGTTCCCCGAAATCATATGGCCTTTCATCATTATCACCAACCTTATCATTATCATCATCATCATCCTTCACCGGTGTGGAAAGCAACGGGAAACTACCACACCTATAATTCCCTAGTAAAGCTGCAAAGCTTAGCATGAAAATGCTATGATTGCAGTGAAAGACCTGCCCCCGGGCAATATTACTATGGATGGATAACTATATTTAAATACTGGTTTGTGAGTAAACAGCTTAATTTTATTAATAGTCCGAACAAATACCACTCTTGATTTCCAAATCCTCTAGATAAATTGGAAATCATTCGTGGCATTACTTATGATAAACTACACAGAAAAATAATTACTTATTCCTCAAATTGTTTATTTTTCACAGCTGTGTCAATATAACAAATGTTCAATATACTGCTTAATTTAAAATTATCATGTTTATACTAAATGCCAGCAGCATTATATGGAATAGAGTTTATCAAGAATGTCAAGTTGTCACATAGGTAATGATTCAGACATAGATGTTTATGGTTACACGTTGAAATGGATAATGAGTCACTCATTGTTTTATAGAATATAACGTCGACAAACGACACTATACACTCAAATTCGTTTATCTACAAGTATGATACACTCAATGTTACGTAATCTTAAAATTAATCCTAAATAAGTAAGTAAATACATGCGACACTACACCTCCTGCGAGTTGAGGCCGATTAAAGCGATTTCGTTCACTAACTACACTGAGCAACAAAAAAATATAACTTTTTTTTTCTCAGAAAGAAAAATATGTGATTCTGATAGTATTTTTTCTCCTGAATTCAAATATGATATCGGTTTTTCTCCATCATGCAAGGTTTCCGAGAGACAGGAATTTATAATTTCAAACACTTTCATATTTTCTACATTCATAAATACACAATATTCGAACATTCGGACTCACCTAGAAAGTAAGAAATGGCGATTTTCTGCTATACTTCGCCTGTGGAGCATCGCTCTTGATGGTCCAACAATAATCGGCCAGCATATTAGGATTCCACTTGCCTTGATATCTCTTTTCCATAGCTGAAACCATTTGAGTTAGCTCATTTGGTTTCATTTTTACAATGGACAAATGGACGAAAAAGTTTATTAAAAAATAATTATTTAAATCCATTAATTGAAATTGAAATGAAAAAAAAATTCCGAATAATATTTGAAAACACGATAAAAAAACTGAATTAAGTACAGCTATTGGTACTCATGAGACAAAAATCATGTTGAGCAGTGTTATTAAACTATTAAATGTAAGAATAGGGGCAGGATTATCAAATATAAATTAAATATCTTTAAGTAAGCTGAATAACCTGATAAGGTTATCAAATTTAAAATTGGAATCGCTCTTTCTGATTTCAAGTAGCTATTTAATTGTACTGACTTAGGCTTTCACGGCCGGAGTTATTATGATGATCTTCGAAGAAGATTTCCGAGCTGTATGCCGTGATCTTGAGGCTCGAAGTTCCCCGACGTTTCGCCAGAGACTGCGTCCTGCATCCTTAGGAGTCTCAAGACAACCCTTGAGGATGCGGGACGCAGTCTCTGGCGAAACGTCGGGGAACTTCAAGCCTCAAGACCACCTCTTGAGGTTGCTAGACGCAGTCTCTGGGGAAACGTCGGGGAACTTCAAGCCTCAAGACCATCTCTTGAGGTTGCCGGACGTAGTCTCTGGCGAAACGTCGGAGTACTTCAAGCCTCAAGACCACCTCTTGAGGTTGCCAGACGCAGTCTCTGGGGAAACGTCGGAGTACTTCAAGCCTCAAGACCACCTCTTGAGGTTGCCAGACGCAGACTCTGGGGAAACGTCGGGGAACTTCAAGCCTCAAGACCATCTCTTGAGGTTGCCGGACGTAGTCTCTGGCGAAACGTCGGAGTACTTCAAGCCTCAAGACCACCTCTTGAGGTTGCCAGACGCAGTCTCTGGGGAAACGTCGGGGAACTTCAAGCCTCAAGACCACCTCTTGAGGTTGCCAGACGCAGTCTCTGGGGAAACGTCGGGGAACTTCAAGCCTCAAGACCACCTCTTGAGGTTGCTAGACGCAGTCTCTGGGGAAACGTCGGGGAACTTCAAGCCTCAAGACCAGCTCTTGAGGTTGCCGGACGTAGTCTCTGGCGAAACGTCGGAGTACTTCAAGCCTCAAGACCACCTCTTGAGGTTGCCAGACGCAGTCTCTGGGGAAAAGTCGGGGAACTTCAAGCCTCAAGACCACCTCTTGAGGTTGCCAGACGCAGTCTCTGGGGAAACGTCGGGGAACTTCAAGCCTCAAGACCACCTCTTGAGGTTGCCAGACGCAGTCTCTGGGGAAACGTCGGGGAACTTCAAGCCTCAAGACCACCTCTTGAGGTTGCCAGACGCAGTCTCTGGCGAAACGTCGGGGAACTTCAAGCCTCAAGACCAGCTCTTGAGGTTGCCAGATGCAGTCTCTGGGGAAACGTCGGGGAACTTCAAGCCTCAAGACCAGCTCTTGAGGTTGCCAGACGCAGTCTCTGGGGAAACGTCGGGGAACTTCAAGCCTCAAGACCATCTCTTGAGGTTGCCGGACGCAATCTCTGGCGAAACGTCGGGGAACTTCAAGCCTCAAAACCAGGCCGGAGATCTTCTTCAAGATCAGCTATTTGTCTTCACGAGGCTGATTGAATCTGGTTCTTGTACTCAAGGAAAAATCCTAGGTGATCCGTAATGCTGATCACAAGACAGCCCAATACTGGCTGGATGATCGTCCATCTCTGTGATTAACACATGTGGATGTGAGGCCAGAAGCCGGTTGGTAGGCCAAGGCCCTTAAAGCACGTCGCGCAATGGAGTTACAGCCGAGGATAGAACTCGTGTTGTTTCGGATGTTAATTTGGTGCTAACTGTTACGTCACAAAGATAATTCCGATTTGTTATCAGATGAAACTAGATAATTATGATTGTAGTGGAAGTGACATTTTTGTGCGAATAATTTTCACCTTTTATTGGTACAACATTTTCAGCACGCTATATTTATTAATCTTGGAATAATAATTTCTCAAGGTCGACTGAAATTATTACTGCCATTGGCTAGCTATCAGAGAGGCCTACAATATGAGGAGTAACGTAGATAGCGTTACATAATACCTCAATCTTAATTTCAGGTTTCTTAACCTTACTTGTTACATAATTATGAACTCAGTTGTCTAACCAGACTTAATAGAGTATGTTTCAGAGCCTATAAAATAATGTTTATACGGTACCTTATATTCTAAATACAGTATAAACCTGATCTTTGGGATATAAAGCTTCAAGTCTTTTTTCAATGGTAACTTATACAATATATTTAGTCAACGTATGCTATAATAGTTACGTGGAGGAGTTATTGAATTTCCTTTTGAAACTAAAACAGAGATATAAAAACCAACAATTCATTTTAAAAATAAACAAATTTTAACTCTCCGAATTAAATTTTACTTTCAAGTTTTTTTGTCACTTTTTATAGAAATATCAATTTTAATTGGAGGATTTGGAAACTGGTTAGTCTCATTAATATTGGGGGCGGTAGAATTTAAGTTGGAATACATCTAATTTGCAATCATTAATAATTGTGAACTTAAGGCCGATTCAGTTTTAGTCTATATCTTTTAAGCCAACAAATGTATTTTCTCAACTTCTAAAATTGAACTAATTTTCATAACCTGCCGAAATATTATTCATTTTATAAAAATTGATATAGAATATAGAATAAGATCTAGGCCTACGTACATCACCCAAAAATGAATATACCGAAGAATGTGTCTTTCAAATTTTGTTTTCATGGTAAAAATTCTCTTAAAAATATATATATGGTAGAACACAACTCTCTGCGACACTAACATGTGGATGTTTCAAGGGCAGTTTCCTTTCTTCCACTGGGTCAGTTTCACCAACGGAGGTAACTGTATTACGCCAGTTTTTCCCATGTATAATGCATAGCTCAAACTGGCGTAATACACTTACCTCTGTTGGTGAAACCGACCCTTACTTATACCAGACTCTTTTAACTTTACTATCTAACCTCTCTTGGTTAACTCTTGATTTTTCGACCCCGACGCTATCAGGGCATCCGAGGGCTATGGAGTCTTTCCTTTCTTCCATTTCTTCTTTCCTTTATTTTCTTTTCTTCTCCAGAAAAGCCTGACCAGAGGCTATAAGATGGCACGCCATCACTGATCTTGCCTTCCTTTGACCAGCAACCAATCGAAGGGACTATTATTATGCTTTCAAGTCTTATACGAGAATTTCCCGGAAGAGGACGAAGATCTCTGCACCGTCCTATGAAACGCTGGAGGGAAAATTTTCTATAGGATCGTGACAAGCCTTGGCCTAATATTTAGAAGGAAGAAGAAGAGAAGAAGAGAGAAGGTTGACTGGTCAAATGACGGAATATGCCCTATGACCGTGGCGAGAAGAAGGAATTTGAAACGATCACACGGTATTGCCCGTACGGAATCAGGCGTCTCATAAGTGTGAACATAGGGCTGTTCGTGAGCTTGTAAAGGCAGGCGCGACGCGTTAGATAATTACATTTATTAATAATTTAAAATATAGTAATGAATCAGATATACATTTATTTATTAGCTAAACATTTAAAGTCATATATACCCGATTTTATGTCTTTAGACTCTCAGGAAAAAGTCCACATTCAAGGAAGATAAACATGCTAGCATATGTTCTGTAAAGCAGTACACCAGTATTTACTGAATAAACTGCCGTTACTTCACCGACTTCTTGAAAACATAAGGACGTTTGCTTGGACAAGTGTCCAGTAGACTCAACTTCTTAGAAATCCAATGTAATCGTACAAGGTAACCTAAATGCCAGCAAAATAACTCACTCTAATTGAATTTTCAAGTTTACAATTGAGTATTCCAGTACTCTGTCGAAGATAAATATTGTGTTATACTCAGAGAAAATACTACTTATTTCTTAATGTTTCACATACGTTGTTTGTCCATTAAAAAAATGCTTTTCAGAAAAAATAACAGATGTTTATTAGAATGTACCGTGCCGTAGCCGAGTGGTTAAGGCAAGAAGTCTAGGCTCAGAACTACGGGACTTACGCTGGTTCGAGTCTCCATGGGGAAGAAATTTTTCTCATAGAATTTCGGCCAGTATGCAATCGGTGCACAAGTGGGCCAGAAATTAAATCTAGCTGAAAAAAAAAAAACTATTTTCACTCATCCTCATCAATTTATCTTTTAGAGAAAGCTTAGCTCAGTGCTTAGTGGCTTGATTCGTATGCAAAAGGTCACAGGTTCGATTCCCGGTGAGGTTAATTGATCGTCCGTCGCCGTGGCGTAGTCGGTAGAGTCCCTACCTTCCACTCCGGCGATCCGGGTTCGATTCCCGGCGGGGTAGGGGATTGTAAAATCTCCACCTTGGGTCTGGGTGTGTGTCCTGTCTTGTGCTTGTATGTGTGAAAAAAAAAGAAATGCAAAAACAAAAAGGAAGACCAGTGTAAACGAAAAAAAAAAAGAATAAGCCATGCAACTTTTTCGATCACAACTTAGTTTACATATGTCTTATGATTCTGAATGGCGTGATTTTTTTCAACTCTATAATGAAGAAATCCAAATTAAAATCAATTGGAAATAGAGCATTTTAAGTTTTAAGAATATATAGTACTCATATCGCAACTTTAAAATATATTTAATTAATATATCCGTTTTTCACAGTGTTTGTAATTAACGCAATTACTATTATTTGCAAAATCAACATTCTATAGAATCGTTATGTAAATTTCAACTACATACTGCTCCTATAGATACACATATGTCCGAATTCTTTATCTTCTATATTAAATTACTTCCTTTCTATTAAGGTCAGTTCATTTGAGGTAATTGAAATGGACAATGACAGAAAAGACACACACACACACACGTGTGAATTGATCTGTGTGTGTGTGTGTGTGTGTGTGTGTATGTATGTGTGTGTGTGTGTGTATGTATGTGTGTGGTGTGTGTGTGTGTGTGTGCGTGCGCGTGTGTGCCGGCATAACTCTCGAATGCCTGGATCAATTTCAACCAAATTTGGTACACATATAAAATATGATATGGGATTATAGCTGTAAGTGGTAAAATACCCCAGAGCACTTATCTGGTGTAAGAAGGGGGATTGAAATGAAAAAAAAAAGATCGACAACGCCCTATATATGACGTAATTTCAACCAAATTCGGTATGCACATAACTTAATATTTGCTAAAGGTTCCATGGGGGTAGAAGGTACCTAAGGCATCTGAAGAGGTGGCGAGAGGGGTGAATTTTAAATAAAAAAAGAACAATATTAGTATCGAATTTATAGTTTTGGAGCCATTCATGGCAGGTTCGGTGGCGCTTAACACAAATTTGACCCTCACCACCTCTAAGAGATGATGAAGGACGAAAACAAAAATAATAAAAAGGATCGATATTAGTGTCGAGTCCATAGTTTTCGGGGTCGTTTATCTCTTTGGTAAGACTCTCGTTTGAATTTAATCCCCAAGGTAACTAATAGCATCCCTAAGCGGGGGGAGGGGGGAGTTGAGAAACGGTAAAAAATAAAATTTCAAAAAGTAACTCAGATTGGTGACATATCCATAGTTTTCGGGGTCGCTATGCTGATTGGCCAAAATTTCCGTAACATCTAGGTCCAAGTTTGACCCCTAGCACCCCATAAGAGGAGCAAGGGAGTGAAACATAAATTAGCAACATTGACTGAGATTAGTGTTAAATCCATAGTTTTCTGGGTCGCTAAGACGAATGATAACAGTGTAAAAGACACGTAATCCCATGCTTGACTCCTATCACACCTGAGTGGGGGAGTTAGAAGGGATGAAAAAGTCTACAATGGCCGATATCAGTGTATAATCCATAATTTTCGGAGTCACTAAGGTCATTAGCCATAGTAGCGAAGAAATTTAAGCACAAATTTGAGCCCTAATATCCGTAAGGAGGATTTGCCGGAATGAGAAGATGTAAAAATAACATTTCAAAAATTGGCAATCATTAGTGTTGGAATCCACAGTTTTTGAGACCGCTGAGCCCATTCCTTATAGTACCGATGACATTTAAGCCAAGTTTTAACCTTAGCACCTTAGCATCCCCACCAGGATGAGAGAGGGTGATATGTAGAAATAATCATAAAGAATCGATATTAGTGTTGAATCTACATTGTTCGGGGCCACATTCACAATCTCGATGAAGTTCAAATTCAGCCCCAACTGCATGGGGGATAGAAAGGGGTAAAAAAGTGCAAATTGATAATGAATAATGTTAATTCCTAATATTCGAGGTCGCTAAGCTCATTCGTACCAAGAAGATTGAGATAAATACCAGAGCAACGCCAGGCAATCAGCTAAAGTGCTAATAAAAACATGTCAATTTATGTGCTAATCAATGTTGAACACGCATTTTTTAATAGCCTATGTTGTAATTACTGAAATAAAATGATCGATCACTCACTTACTTACTTACTCACTGGCACTATCGAACCCGTAGGTTCATGGCCGCGCGGATATAAGCTCTCCATGCATCCCTATCCTGAGCCAATGTTTTCCAATCATCCCCTGTATAATCTACTTCCCTCAAATCATACTTAATGTCATTCTCCCACCTCATTCTTGGTCTACCAACTGGGCGTTTTCCCTCTGACTTTCCTACAAGAAGCTTCCATGCAAGTCTTTCATTACCCATACGCGCAACATGTCCTGCCCATCGCAGTCTACGAGACTTAACTGTTCTTATTATATCAGGCTTCCTATAAAGACCATGTAGTTCATTGTTATGTAAGTCTTTTCCATTCACCTGTCTGTTCATCTCTCTTTGGTCCAAACATTTTCCTAAGAACCTTATTCTCAAATACTCGTAATCTCCTTTCCTCCCTTAAAGTAAGAGTCCATGTTTCGTATCCATATAATGTAATTGGTAGAATAAGAGTTTTATATATTTTCAGTTTAACGTTTTTTGAAAGGAGTTGGGACATCAAGAGTCTCTGAAATGCATAATAGTACGCATTTCCAGAATTGAGCCTATGTTTAATTTCTTTGTGCATCTCATTCCTATTTGTCATTATTGTTTCTAGGTATTTGAATTCAGCCACTTCCTCAAAATTTCCCTCATTTGTCATTAGCTGTCCATTTCCATTAAATGATGAATTTCTACGTGTGACCATATATTTAGTTTTATTGATATTTACTTCCAGTCTTAATTTCTTAGTGTTACTCAATAGTGTGTGCGTGTTGTCCTTTAGTATTTCCTCGCTATCGGCCAGTAGTACTACACTCACACATGACATTATTAATAATGTCTGTGTAGCCTAATATTAATCAATAAGTGAATTGTGTCTTAAAATTTACACGTTACATAAATAAAACCTAAACTACGTAGAAAATAATACATTTTAGATGTAACCTAAACAGATTACTTAACAATGTTTTCTGTGCAATTATATTTCAAATGAAGATAGACCAATGGACGGGAGAAGAACAAGAGGAAGACCAGCCAAGATATGGATGGACAGTGAATACACATCCAATACGTCTTCCTCCGAGGGGTGATTTTGGAAATAAACAGATGAAAATCCTACAAATTATGAACAAGTAGAAGTTTACTAAAAAATAAATTAATAACCTATAACCTGTGTGGTCTCGAGGTAGCGTGCTGTCTTGTCACGCAACGGACCTGGGTTCGATCCCCGGTCGGGGCAGTTTTTCGGGGTGAGGTTTTTATCAGGAAAACTTTAAGGCCCAAACGGTCCCCGAAATCATATGGCCACCATCATCAACACCATCATCCTTCACCGGTGTGGAAAGCAACGGCAAGCTACCACACCTACACAATTCCCTAGTAAAGCTGCAGGCATATCATGAAAATGCTATGATTGCAGTGAAGGACCTGCCTTCGGGCAGAATTACTTTGGATGGATATTTCAAATGCACCTACATTTACGAGATTTGCTGACTAAATTTCATAATTTGTACAAATACACACTAAGCATCTCTAATAAATTAAGCTCAAATTAATCCTCGTGGCATAAATTCCAATCTCGTCCACTTCTGTGATTAACGTATATGGATGTGAGGCCAGCAGCCGGAAGGTAGACCATAGGCCTTCTACGATTGTCGCGCCATGGAAAAGGAAATTTACAGTCATTCATACATACAACAGAAAATAAAATATTAAAAATATATATCTTCTTCTTCTTCTTCTTAAACTTAATTTGTAGGATTTTCATCCTGTTTATTTCCAAAATCACTCCTCGGAGGAAGACGTACTGGATGTGCATTCACTGTCTATCCATCTCTTGGCTGGTCTTCCTCTTGTTCTTCTCCCGTCCATCGGTCTATCTTCTTTAGCTCTTTTTGCAAGCCGGTTTTCTTCCATTCTTTCTATATGACCCTTCCAATATTTTCGTCTATCTATAATAAATTTGGTTATGTCTTGAATATGGCATTTGTCCCTAATTTCTGTGTTGTGTATTTTATCAAATAATGTTTTCCCCTGAATAGTTCTTAAGATTTTCATTTCGCATGTGCTTATTATTTGTTTAGTGTTGGGGTTCGTTAGTCCTGCAAGACAACCCATCTAGGAGTGACAACTCCGAAATAAAACGGGGCAGGCTGAGCTCTGGAGCTGGGCGAAGGCGATCAGCCTAGGGAGGAAACCCCGAATAATAAACCCGCCATGAAAACGGGCTAGCAACCCACTTCAAGGTTATCTTATACATTGCTCACAGTCCCAAGGATCATGCCTCGGATGAAATACGGAAAAATATATATATAAGCCTACAAATTTCATAATGTAAAAAGTAAAGGTAAATGTATCCCACTACAGGCATGAGGAGGCCCTTGGGGTAGTGGGAGGTTAGGGCTTCCACTTTCCTGGACAATCGGCACTTTATGTAAGTCGGGTTGTCAGCCCTGCGTGACGGCAGTCTTTACACCCAGAACAAACGTCGGGTACTCATTTCAGTTAGAGGCTGAGTCGACCCCAGGGTCATAGTGCCGCCAGAGGGTTTGGGTCAGTTTTAAGAATCCTGACCCTACCGGGACTCGAACCCTCGACCTTCCGGCTTGGAGCGTAGTTCCTTAACCACTACGCTACGGCGTGCCCTCAATTTCATAATGTAATGCAGTATAAATATACAGTCTATTAACGCATGGATAATTCCACGCATAACTACCTGACAATCACAACAGACATTACAGCAAAAGTGTACTTTATAATGGTTTATATACCTGAAATATAAATTTTAGCTTTATTAACTTACAGAAAAATCAGAGGTGGTTAAAGTGATCACGAAACAGAATGGTTAAAAATACAAACGATTATCGTAAGTTTAGACTGTACGTAGGCCTAATTTCGTATTAAATATATAGTTTTTTTTGTAAGCATCCTATTTCATGTTCATCTTAATCGCCATTAATGTTTTCATCAGATGAAGTCAAAATTCATAGTTAAAATCTACTATTTAGGGGCTAACTCATGCCCCAAAATGGGAGTCAATGACCAATCACGTTTCAATGATTTCTGTTTTACAACCAATCAGAGTCGTGTTTCACGAAATATTTATCAGTGTTATAATTACCATATTAAAGAAAGCTCCTCCTTTTTTAATATTCTGAACAGGTCTGACCATTATTTTGCAGTGACTGAGCCTGTGAGAAATACGGCTACCAGATTGTATATATAGTGCATGAATGTCAACACATGCCGCATGCGGGAGTTAATATAAAAACATTTGTAGCAATTGATTATACCACCAAAAAAAGAAACCACTGTTTGCACTTTCTTAAATGTACTTTTTCCCAGGTAACAATCCAGAAAAATATAATTGACATATTTACATCATACGACATCGTTCTCTATGATCAGAAATGAATTAATATACAGTTTGATGTGTTTCATTTTTTCTCCACTAGAGAGCATTCTTACAATATTGCGTTCCTTTGGCAATAAATAGTATGATCTGGTTGCAGTGATAAACTAAAGAAGCAGACGAAGCGTACCTATCGTTTCTCATTTGTTTTCAAACATCGCCGTTTACATTAAATATATAAATATTTTAAAATAACTATAGTTAAATACTGATTTGTGAGTAAACAGCTTAATTTTATTCGTTAAATAGTCCTAACAAATGCCACTCTTGATTTCCAAATTCTCTAGATAAATTGGAAATCACTCGTGGCATTACTTATGATAATCCATTATAAAGCTCACTATTTGCCGTAAAATAAATTGTGCGTCGGTGGTCACACATAGAACTAACTAATTCACTGGCACTATCGAACCCGTAGGTTCATGGCCGCGCGGACATAAGCTCTCCATATATCCCTATCCTGAGCCAATATTTTCCAATCATCCACTGTATAATCTACTTCCCTCAAATCAGAGTTAATGTTATTCTCCCATCTCATTCTTGGTCTATCAACTGGGCGTTTTTCCTCTGGTTTTCCTACAAAAATCTTCCATGCACATTTTTCATTCCCCATTCGTGCCACATGTCCTGCCCATCGTAGTCTACGAGACTTAACTGTTCTCATTATATCTGGCTTCCTATGAAGACGACCATGTAACCTTGATGTAGAATATAACGCAACTATCTACAATACAATAAATCAACTGGCGCCATTACAAATAAACACGAGAAAGCTATTAACAAGCAATAAAGATATACGTCACTATGAAAGCATATTTAATTTTAATGTAATATTTTAGAGTTTATTAATGTTATTTGATTCAATCAGAGGAAACAAAGATATCTGGATAACTTGGAATGAAAATAATTTAATTCCGGTATCTTAAAATTATTCTCTTGATAATACATTTTCTTATCAGACTGATTTTGTATTTTAAGGCTGGTTTATACAAAAAATACTTTATCAGAGTTTATACAAAAATAGTCCTATTAAAAAGGTAAGTTATGCAGTGTATGCAATTTAAATAATACATTATCCTGACTATTTAACTCATGCCCCAAATGGGAGTCAATGACCAATCACGTTTCAAAGAATTTTGTTTTACAGCCAATCACAGTCGTGTTTCACCTGGATAATTATCGAATTTTGATTACCAAAATAAAGAAAGCTCCTCCTTTTTAATGTTCTGAACAGATCAGAGCATTATTGTGCAGTGACTGACTCTATAAAAAAATACGTTGAATATTGCAAATAATGAACAGATTCCTTCGACCTACACATTTGATAATTGTGTTTTTAAATACTGATTTTACTGAGTTGTTTCCGAAAAAATGAATTCTTCTTCTTCTTCTTCCTTTCAAGTATTAGGCCAAGGCCTGTTACGATCCTATAGAAAATGTTCCCTTATGGGAAATTCTCATATAAGACTTGAAAGCATAATAATAGTCCCTTCGATTGGTTGCTGGCCAAAGGAAGGCAAGACCAGTGATGGGGCTGCCATCTTATAGCATCTGGTCAGGCTTTCTGGAGAAGAAAAGAAAATAAAGGAAAGAAGAAAAAATGGAAGAAAGGAAGGACTCCCTAGTCCTCGGATGCCCTAATAGCGTCGGGGTCGAAAAAACAAGAGTTAACCAAGAGAGGTTAGATAGTAAAGTTAAAGAGTGCAAATTAATAACCTATAATGTCGGTTATAATATATAGTTTGACGTGTTTCATTTTTTCTCCAGTAGGATGCAATCTTGCAATATTGCGATTCTATTTGGAAATAAACAGTATGACCAAGTTGCAGTGATGAACAAATTAAACATAACCAAACATTCATAATTTGTTTTCAAACATCGCCGTTTACATTAAATATATACATATTTTAAAATAACTATATTTTATGATGATTTGTGAGTAAACAGCTTAATTTTATTCGTTAAATAGCCTAGTCCTAACAAATGCTACTCTTGATTTCTAAATCCTCTAGATAAATTGGAAATAACTCGTGGCACTGCTTATGATAATGATTTTGAAAAATATAAGGTACTAGCACCCTATTTTGCCATAGAATGCAAATTCAATTGATAATCACACCGACAGATAGCAATTCCGCCCGTTTCTTAAATCAAAAATAAAGTTTTGAGTAATCACGGTTTTCCGGAAGGGGAATGAGCTACCGAAGATAGTCTTTTCTACTGTGTTGAACAAGTTATTTTATTCCGGCGTATATCTATTCAATATAATTAAACCAGTAAGTATATGCAACGTAATGTATGTAATTTAAAAGCTTCTTCTCATTCTTGGTCTATCAACTGGGCGTTTTTCCTCTGGTTTTCCTACAAAAATCTTCCATGCACATTTTTCATTCCCCATTCGTGCCACATGTCCTGCCCATCGTAGTCTACGAGACTTAACTGTTCTCATTATATCTGGCTTCCTATGAAGACGACCATGTAATTCACTGTTATGCAGTCTTCTCCATTCACCGGTCTGTTCATCTCTCTTTGGTCCAAAAATTTTCCTAAGAACTTTATTCTCAAATACTCGTAATCTCATTTCCTCCCTTAAAGTAAGGGTCCATGTTTCGCATCCATATAATATAACTGGTAGAATAATAGTTATATATATTTTCAGTTTAACGTTTTTTGAGGTCACACATAGAATTAATGAAATAATTTATTGATCCGTAAGTTGGTTTCTATATAAGGAATATTCTGTCATGACATACATGTAACACAAGATAAGAAGATAGTAGAGATAACTTTAAAATTTGTAACTTTTTAAATTAAATAATTTTTGGAAATCTAAATATCAACTTAATTTATTTTGAGTTTGTCCTCCAAATGAATAAAGATTGTATTTTATGCATTTAGGAGCGATATTGAAGTTGAAAGTAGAGAAAAGAACCTTGATGTAGAATATAACGCAACTATCTACAATACAATAAATCAACTGGCGCCATTACAAATAAACACGAGAAAGCTATTAACAAGCAATAAAGATATACGTCACTATGAAAGCATATTTAATTTTAATGTAATATTTTAGAGTTTATTAATGTTATTTGATTCAATCAGAGGAAACAAAGATATCTGGATAACTTGGAATGAAAATAATTTAATTCCGGTATCTTAAAATTATTCTCTTGATAATACATTTTCTTATCAGACTGATTTTGTATTTTAAGGCTGGTTTATACAAAAAATACTTTATCAGAGTTTATACAAAAATAGTCCTATTAAAAAGGTAAGTTATGCAGTGTATGCAATTTAAATAATACATTATCCTGACTATTTAACTCATGCCCCAAATGGGAGTCAATGACCAATCACGTTTCAAAGAATTTTGTTTTACAGCCAATCACAGTCGTGTTTCACCTGGATAATTATCGAATTTTGATTACCAAAATAAAGAAAGCTCCTCCTTTTTAATGTTCTGAACAGATCAGAGCATTATTGTGCAGTGACTGACTCTATAAAAAAATACGTTGAATATTGCAAATAATGAACAGATTCCTTCGACCTACACATTTGATAATTGTGTTTTTAAATACTGATTTTACTGAGTTGTTTCCGAAAAAATGAATTCTTCTTCTTCTTCTTCCTTTCAAGTATTAGGCCAAGGCCTGTTACGATCCTATAGAAAATGTTCCCTTATGGGAAATTCTCATATAAGACTTGAAAGCATAATAATAGTCCCTTCGATTGGTTGCTGGCCAAAGGAAGGCAAGACCAGTGATGGGGCTGCCATCTTATAGCATCTGGTCAGGCTTTCTGGAGAAGAAAAGAAAATAAAGGAAAGAAGAAATGGAAGAAAGGAAGGACTCCCTAGTCCTCGGATGCCCTAATAGCGTCGGGGTCGAAAAAACAAGAGTTAACCAAGAGAGGTTAGATAGTAAAGTTAAAAGAGTGCAAATTAATAACCTATAATGTCGGTTATAATATATAGTTTGACGTGTTTCATTTTTTCTCCAGTAGGATGCAATCTTGCAATATTGCGATTCTATTTGGAAATAAACAGTATGACCAAGTTGCAGTGATGAACAAATTAAACATAACCAAACATTCATAATTTGTTTTCAAACATCGCCGTTTACATTAAATATATACATATTTTAAAATAACTATATTTTATGATGATTTGTGAGTAAACAGCTTAATTTTATTCGTTAAATAGCCTAGTCCTAACAAATGCTACTCTTGATTTCTAAATCCTCTAGATAAATTGGAAATAACTCGTGGCACTGCTTATGATAATGATTTTGAAAAATATAAGGTACTAGCACCCTATTTTGCCATAGAATGCAAATTCAATTGATAATCACACCGACAGATAGCAATTCCGCCCGTTTCTTAAATCAAAAATAAAGTTTTGAGTAATCACGGTTTTCCGGAAGGGGAATGAGCTACCGAAGATAGTCTTTTCTACTGTGTTGAACAAGTTATTTTATTCCGGCGTATATCTATTCAATATAATTAAACCAGTAAGTATATGCAACGTAATGTATGTAATTTAAAAGCTTATGTTTCATTCCTAATTTTGTTACAATAATTGTTCGGCCTTGAAGTAGTAGCGAAATTGGAAACTAGTGTATGGCAATTTCGTTACGTCACATCTATTTGGCTGTTCTTTGTTTATGAATCAGTTATTGTGGATTTTAGAGAAACCAATTAAGTCATTAAGTGTTTAACATGGTACTAATTTTAAATTTGTAAACTTTTAAATTGTAGATTTCTAAAGCATAGATAAATTTAATAATGGCGAAATTGGGTGTACCTACTTTATATAAATTATCAAATTAAAAAAAAAATCCGGCTATCTCTTTGGAGCTTGTATTTTTAAATGTCCCCTGAGTACGGTACTAAAGTTGTGCAGGGCTAATCCCATAAGGAGGGTTGCTTCTTCTGCCTTCTGCCGTTGATGACTTCACCCCGAGGTGGGTCTCGTATTTCATCCCCAGAGATTGGGTTGCCACTTCCGCCATTTTCCGAACTTTGAAAAATAAAGCCAGAAAAGACTCTATAATGAAACTATACAAGGCAATGGCAGTTCTTATTATTACTTATCGATCCGAAACATGGACAGTGACAACACAAAAATCTACCAGAATACAAGCTGCTGAAATAGCAGGATATCAAAGAAAAAAAAAACACAGAAATAGGACAACAACTAAAAGTAGAGGAATTAAACACAACAATAGTGAAATACAGAACAAACAGGAAAGAACACTTAGCAAGGATGACTGAGAATAGAATACCAAAAGCAGCATACAACTATTCACCACGAAGAAGTTTGGGAAGACCAAATGAAGGATGGGAGGGGCACGCCGTAGCGTAGTGGTTAAGGCACTGTGCTACAAGTCGGAAGGTCGAGGGTTCAAGTCCCGGTGGGGTCAGGATTTTTAAACTGACCCAAACCTTCTGGCGGCACTATGACCCTGGGATCGACTCAGCCTCTAACTGAAATGAGTACAGACGCTTGTTCTGGGGTAAAGGCGGCCGTCACGCAGGATTGACAACCCGGCTGACATCAAGTGCCGATTGTCTAGAAATAGTGGGAGCCTTAACGTCCCACTACCCCAAGGGCCTCCTGAGGCCTGTAGTGGGAATACTTTACTTTACTTTATTAAATGAAGGATGGAAACAGTAGCAATTTGGAGCCGGAACAGGCTAGTAAATAAGCCTAAACCGTGATGAACAAGAAAAGTATCCAATTAAGAAAATATAAAACTGTTCATAAATTCATTATATTAATACATAACTACATTGGACTTCAGGCGAAATTATAAGGTTAATAATTACCGTATTTAAAATAAAATAAACCAAGCACGGAAAACTGGAGTTATGTCATATTCCACGATGTTTCATCCAATGCAAAATCAATTGGCTACTTTTTCGTCAAGTGTTGTTTCCATCCGATATATTTAATATATAAAGTAGAATATGGCTGACTGATGTTGAATGTTAATGTTGATAATTTAATATCAGAGAAAAAATAAACATGTATATAGGCCAAACAGGATACATGCAAACTTTATTTTTGAAATATATATAAAAAGTAATTTTAATACTAAACTTGATAAGAACTTATTTCCCAGCAAGATCGGATTATACTAATATTCCCATGTTCTAATACAATAAAAAGGTACATATAGGGCTATATAGGGCTAATATACAAATATATATATATATAGATATTATAAATATATTTTTGACATTTGGCAATGAAGGCATATATATATATATATATATATATATATATATATATATAATTAAATAAAAATAAAACTTTACGTTTTATGCGATTTTCATATTTATTAAAATATAAATTAGTTACAGCTGTTTCGGTACTTTGTACCTTCTTCAGACATGATAACAAATTAATAAATTTTGTTATTATAGTAGGGCCTACATAACAACTGTAACTATGCAACAATTTTTTTTACAATGTCTATTATAAATTTAAAAGAGGCGATTCATTTAAATCTAGTTGGGAATTTAACAGCTTATTACCACTGTTTAATTTATTTATCTCTACAACTTCTAAAAGGTCCAACTTCTTTCCTTTGTCACAAACATGTAAAATTTTAAAATTTGAATCAAAACAATGATCATATTCGAGTAGGTGGTTAGCATACTTTGAATCATCTAAATTTCTTATATATATATATATATATATATATATATATATATATGACAAAATAATGTAGAGAGAGAGGGAGAGAGAGAGAGAGAGAGAGAGAGAGAGAGGAGAGAGAGAGAGAGAGAGAGAGAGAGAGAGAGAGAGAGAGAGAAAGAGAGAGGGGAGAGAGAGACAGAGAGGGAGAGAGAGAGAGAGAGAGGGAGGGAGAGGGAGAGAGACAGAGAGAGAGAGAGAGGAGATGAAGAGATAAAGAGAGACAGTGAGAGGCGAATGCAGGGAGATAAATTTAGTTTTTTTCATAAGACTGAAAAGTCTAGGGAAAAAAATCTACTTTGTCCACCAGAAACTATACATTCCAAGAAAACAGTTGTATGAAAATCGGAGGAAGAAAGTAACTTGACACAATACCGTAGACTGGTTCGTCCATGGTATGTTCTGACATGCACGAATTTCCGTTATATGGCATTCTTCTTTCTAAGTCTGCAAGTTGACTTACGTTTTGTGCATAGTTATAACAAAAGCAGCTTAAATCCTACACTAGAGCGTATAAATAACAAATTTAGTTCTAAATATATGTTCAAGCTTAAGGGTACAAATAACAACATTATTATATGAAGTATTATGCTTACGATATTTCAAAACTTAATAAATACAATTTACCACGTACGAATCTAATCAGAAACCCTATAGAACCTTCCCAGGTTATTCTATAAACTATTGACAAATTGCTCTAAACAGTTTCTTTTACTAATGAATTTATCTTAATTAAAAACGCTAATGGGTTATGCACTATCTCTTCTACTATTTAATTTTATACGAAACTTAAATTATATAAAACAATGGCTGTTCCAGTCCTGCGCCGTAGCCGAGTGGTTAAGGCAGGAAGCCTTGGCGCAGAGCTACGGGACTTGCGCTGGTTCGAGTCTCCATGGGGGAAGAAATTTTCTCATGGTGTTTCGGCCAGTATGGGACCGGTGCCCACCCAGCATCGTGATGCATTTGGGTAGCTACAATAAGTAGCAGCTCCAGGTTGAGGAAACCAGCTATAACGGCTGGGGGACTCGACATGTTGACCCATGTCACCCCTACACTGGCTGATTATCATCTACCTCTGTGATTGACACATGTGGATGTGATGCCAGCAGCCGGCAGGTAGGCTAAGGGCCTTGTAGGCCTGTCGCGCCAGGAGTTTAATGGCCGTTCCTTTGTTGTTGTATGGAAGTGAAAATTGGATAATGAAATCAAGGGAAAAAAGCAGGATACAGACTGCGGAAATGCTGTTTTTACGTAATGTGAAAGGATGCACAAGAGCGGATAGAATAAGGAATGAAACTATACGAGAAGAATTAAATATATATAAAATTGAAGTTAAAATCAGCGAAAATAATAAGAAATGGACAGAACACTTAATGAGAATGAACAACGAAAGAATACCAAAAAGAACCTTCCTGTATAATCCCAGAGGAACAAGAGATGTTAACCGACCACGCAGAAGATGGACTCCACTTTTAACTTCGCCGGAACAGGCTGCATAGCCTAAACCTTGTAGTAGAAGAAGGACTAGAACATGCCATCAAATCTTTAGAGGATGAGGAAGGCCTACAACTCAATGGTATTAATAAGCTGTTAGTTTATGCTGATGATGTAGTACTATTGGCTGATAGCGAGGAGATACTAAACGACAACACGCACACACTATTGAGTGACACTATGGAATTAGGACTGGAAGTAAATATCAATAAAACAAAATATATGGTCACACGTAGAAATGCATTATATAATGGAAATGGACAGCTAATGACAAATGAGGGAAATTTTGAGGAAGTGGCTGAATTCAAATACCTAGGAACAATAATCACAAACAGGAATGAGATGCACACAGAAATTAAACATAGTCTCAATTCTGGAAATGTGTGCTATTATGCATTGCAGAGACTTTTGATGTCCCAACTACTTTCAAAAAACGTTAAACTGAAAATATATACAACTATTATTCTACCAGTTATATTACATGGGTGCGAAACATGGAATCTTACTTTAAGGGAGGAAATGAGATTACGAGTTTTTGAGAATGAAGTACAGACAGGTGAATGGAGAAGACTGCATAACAATGAACTGCATGATCTTTATAGGAAGCCAGATATAATAAGAACAATTAAGTCTCATAGACTGCGATGGACAGGACATATTGCGCGTATGGGGAATGAAAGACGTGCATGGAAGCTTCTTGTAGGAAAGTCAGAGGGAAAACGCCCAGTTGGTAGACCAAGAAGGAGGTGGGAGGACAACATTAACTATGATTTGAGGGAAGTAGATTATACAGGGAATGATTGGAAAGCATCAGCTAAGGATAGGGAGTATGGAGAACTTATATCCGCGCGGCCATGAATCTACGGGTTCGATAGTGCCAGTGAGTAAGTGAGTAATGGGTTAACACAGTAATTTAAAATAAAAGAAGAAGTAAATATACTTTCTTGTTAATACTAAACATAAAGTAAGGATTATTTTTCTCTCAAAAAATTAGTAAAAATATATTTACTATTGAAAAGACTAGAGCAAGTGTGGATTGCATTCAATAGCATTCACCATACGCGCAACATGTCCTGCCCATCGCAGTCTACGAGACTTAACTGTTCTTATTATATCTGGCTTCCTATAAAGACCATGTAGTTAATTGTTATGTAGTCTTCTCCATTCACCTGTCTGTTCATCTCTCTTTGGTCCAAAAATTTTCCTAAGAACTTTATTCTCAAATACTCGTAATCCACTGAGATATTCAAAATTTAATACAAAGACTGACAAAATATGGAAATTACCACCAGACGATTTGTATAAAGCAAATACCCATGAGACTTCATCAGAATGACACTGCAACGAAAAGAAGACAGGGAATTACAGAACTCTTAAAATAATAAACGGCAAGACATTCCCAATTTGCCCAAAACGTAATACAAATGAAGCATCGCAACAACATACTCAACAGGTCAGCAACGGATCTCTGGAATCAACCAGCAGATATAAAAAAATTACTTCAAAACAATAACACCATTGCCATTGTTTAGAAGTCCGTCGCCGTGGTGTGGTCGGTAGAGTCCCTACCTTCCAGTCCGGCGACCCGGGTTCGATTACCGGCGGGGTAGTGGATTTAAATCTCCACCTTGGGTCTGGGTGTGTCCTGTCCTTGTGTCTGTATGTGAGAATAAAATAAAGTCAACAAAAGGTAAAAACAACAAGGAAAAACAGTGAAAAAAAAAAAGATCCGTCGTTGTGACGTAGTCGGTAGAGTCCTTACCTTCCATCCGGCGACCGGGGTTCGATTCCCGGCGGGGTAAGGGAATTTAAATCTCCACCTTGGGACTGGATGTGTGTCGTGTTCACGTGTTAATATGTGTGAATAAGGAAAACAAGTTTTAAAAAAGTAAAACAAGAATAAAAAACAGTATGAACGAGAGAAAACAAGAAAGAAAAAAATAATAACTTGGTATAATAAACAACAACATGATCAGGGATGAAAATATTGGGAAAAGGTGTTATATGTACATAAATATTATGTATTTTGGAATTAAAATACAAGTGTCTGCAGAGCCTAATTAAATTATACAAGGAGATGAAAAAGGATGAAGACTGTTCCGGTGCACTGAATATTTCTGAAGTTCTTTTTAATCTGGAATATGGGGTTTCGGTTTAAGAAAACTGCGAGTTAAATTCTCGTACATTTTGAGGTGCATTATGAAAATGAGAAGATACCTACCCACCCACAATCAGGAGACAGACTACCAGCATAGGCATGGCCTTGTGAGTCACCATAAAACCTACTATACCAGATGAGAGAGACAGTGAAACATGTCTCAAACATATTTTACAGTTTTTATTCATTTCTATTTACATACAGATTTTCAATGTTTACACATCTTTCTGTGCATTCAGTTTTTATTTTTCTTTTCCATTCGTCACCATCCATCCATTCCATATCCTCCAGGCCTCTTGTTCTCATTCCAGTAACGATGTTTAATAAATAATAATAAATAATAATAATAATAATAATAATAATAATAATAATAATAATAATAATAATAATAATAATAATAATAATAATAATAATAATGTAGAATGCAAAATTATAAGAAAAATTTTAGGTCCACAAGTCATAGATGAAGCATTTAGACTCAGAAGTAAAAAGGAAATAAAAATATATACAGACATTCATAGTGATATTAGAAAACGAAGGTTAAAATTGTATGGCCATATTAAACGAATGAACTCAAATAGGCTTACAAAACAGACAATGTAATTCTACGAAAACAGAAGTAAAGCTCCAGTGGATACTATGAAGTGAATTGATGAAGTCAAAAAGGACTTAAAATTGGCAGGAATTGCTAAAGAAGATATCCCAAACTGAGATATATTTAGAAGTAAGGTGAATAAGTGGTAAGTTGACCAAGAGGACAAACCGAAGAAAAAAACTGGAACAACTTGGACAGATGATAGAAAGCAAGCTCATAGCAAAAGAATGAAAGAAATTTGGGCTCAAAGGAAACGCCTTTAAGCACTTTGCGTAGCCCTACATGGGCTCATCCGCAATAAAAAAAAATCTTCTTGTAAGCCCATGCTTTTCCTTAACAGAGATTTAGGCGCTCTCCCCCTACAGGGAAGAATTTGAACCATACTAATTTAGTTACACTTGTTTTAATAATAATAATAATAATAATAATAATAATAATAATAATAATAATAAATTTTTATTTATCCCTTCAACCGATGGAAAGATCAGTTTTTGTAGTCGCAGAACGGGCATCATCACCCAATACTGCATTTGGAAGAAGAAGAAGAAGAAGAAGAAGAAGAAGAAGAAGAAGACTTTTTATTTATCCACAATACAATGGTCTTCCATTACCGTCAAAAAATTCGCCTTCTTCATTACACTGAGCAACAAAAAAATAAACTTTTTTTTTGTTTCAGAAAGAAAAATATGTGATTCTAATAGTATTTTTTCTCCTGGATTCAAATATGATATCGGTTGTGTATTTGTTATGGTTTAGACTGCATAAGCCATTTAAGCTTCCAAAGAGCTACTTTTTTTTCACGTTTTCCACTACAAAGGGCGATTTTTAAGGGTGTAGGAGTTGGGTATTATAACTTGATTATAGCCTATATTCATCCTGGGAATCTCCTGAACATTTTACAAAAGGCCCCATCACAATCGGATCAACGGTATGGCCGCACATAAAGTACGAATAAACAAACAAACATTTTTATACAGTATATTAGATTATTATTAATAATATTATTATTATTATTATTATTATTATTATTATTATTATGTCCACCGCTGTGGTCTCGAGGTAGCGTGCTGCCTTGTCACGCAGCGGACCCGGGTTCAATCCCCGGTCGGGGCAGTTTTTCTGGGTGAGGTTTTTCCTCACCTGTAAGACAAATGTCAGGAAAACTTTAAGGCCCAAACGGTCCCTGAAATCATATGGCCATCATCCTTATCATTATCATTCTTACCATTATCATTATCATCATCATCCTTCACCGGTGTGGAAAGCAACGGGAAGCTACCACACCTACACAATTTCCTAGTAAAGCTGCAAGCATAGCATGAAAATGCTATGATTGCAGTGAAGGACCTGCCTTCGGGCAGAATTACTATGGTTGGATTATTATTATTATTATTATTATTATTATTATTAATATTATTATTATTATTATTATTATTATTAGGATATAGCTTTACATTAAATAAATCATGATTATGCTTATTTTTAATTGTGTATTATATTTAGTGGCTTTATCAGTTGAGTTAAAATAAAGCACTTTTTTCTTTGATTAAAAGTCAACTTTTATTTGCAATATTTGTGGAGACCACGATTATGCTATATGTATTTAATACAAGAGTTCGTTCTTAGCAGGACGAACAAAAATCGAAAAATAACTAGACACCTGTTGCACTAATTTAGAGTTATGTTGGCAATGTCTTGGCAAGAACATTCATTAATAAAATTAAAAAGCTTGGTTCATTTCTGTTGAGCATTATCGTCACGTTTAAATTTCACTTATATAACTACCGTACTTATTTTATATTACATTTACTTTTTTCCCCTCTTTTAGACGAATTTACACATTCCACGAAACTTAACGACCCATGATCTGGTGGGATTACCTTAGACATGTATCAGGAACTATCTCGGTCTAACATTTATTACACAAGTACACAGAAGTGAATATCCTGATCTTTAGTTAGCAATATGCCAGGGCCAACAATGAAGACAGCATAAGACAAGGAACATATATCCAAAATCAGGGTGGATATTTAAAATTTCATATATCATTACGAATCGAACTCGGGCCACCGAAGTGTAAGGAAAATGCTTACGGTACTTACAGAACATGGATTAAAAATAAACAAATGGAGATTTAGAAAGTAGGTTTGTTGACTTTCATCATAAATATAACTGCGAATATTTATTTATATCACAATTCTTTTTCTTCAGTAATATTTTTTCTAGAGATAGTTATTATATTATTTACTGTAATTAATATTTTATGGTACTTCACAATTTATTATTATTATTATCATTATTATAATTATTCGCACGTAGAAATTCAGTATATAATGGAAATGGACAGCTAATGACAAATGAGGGAAATTTTGAGGAAGTGGCTGAATTCAAATACCTAGGAACAATAATCACAAATAGGAATGAGATGCACAAAGAAATTAAACATAGGCTCAATTCTGGAAATGCATGCTATTATGCATTGCAGAGACTTTTGATGTCCCAACTCCTTTCAAGAAACGTTAAGCTGAAAATATATAAAACTATTATTCTACCAGTTATATTATATGGGTGCGAAACATGGACTCTTACTTTAAGGGAGGAAAGGAGATTACAAGTATTTGACAATAAAGTGCTTAGGAAAATTTTTGGACCAAAGAGAGATGAACAGACAGGTGAATGGAGAAGACTACATAACAATGAACTACATGGTCTTTATAGGAAGCCAGATATAATAAGAACAGTTAAGTCTCGTAGACTGCGATGGGCAGGACATGTTGCACGTATGGGGAATGAAAGACGTGCCTGGAAACTTGTTGTAGGAAAGCCAGAAGAAAACGCCCAGTTGGTAGACCAAGAATGAGGTGGGAGAATGACATTAACTATGATTTGAGGGAAGTAGATTATACAGGGAATGATTGGAAAGCATTAGCTCAGGATAGGGATGTATGGAGAGCTTATGTCCGCGCGGCCATGAACCTACGGGTTCGATAGTGCCAGTGAGTAAGTAAGTAAGTATTATTATAATTATTATTATGTTCACCGCCGTGGTCTCGAGGTAGCGTGCTGCCTTGTCACGCAGCGGGCCCGGGTTCGATCCCCGATCGGGACAGTTTTTCTGGGTGAGGTGTTTATCGGGGTTTTTCCTCACCTGTAAGACAAATGTCAGGAAAACTTTAAGGTCTAAACGGTCACCGAAATCATATGGCCATGGCCATCGCAATCATCATTCATATTCATCTTAGATTAAGCTTAGGATTAAGGACTTTCCTGGCGCACCACTATCATACATCATATCATCGGTGCAACGAAATACCCGCCTTCCAAGCGCCCCAACCTCACAAGTGGATTACAAGTACGCCATGCCAGGAGAGAACACCAAGAATGTCGAAAGACAACCTGGGGCATTTAAAAAAATATTATTATTATTATTATTATTTATTTCTTAAATGCATCAATGTAATGTATAAAATAATAATAATAATAATAATAATAATAATAATAATAATAATAATAATAATAATATACTTATATACTTAATAAACTTTTTTTCCTCTAAATTAAGACAATCTGGAAATACTTGAGAAAAATATTCGGCAGCAACTATCGAAATTTCCAAAAGTAACTTACCCAAACATTTACTGACAGCATCTATTAACCTGACTATTTAACTCATGCCCCAAATGGGAGTCAATGACCAATCACGTTTCAATGATTTCTGTATTACAACCAATCAGAGACGTGTTTCACGAAATAATTATCAACGTTAGGATTATCATATATTAAGCAAAGCTCCTCCTTTTTAATATTCTGAACAGGTCTGACCGTTATTTTGCAGTGACTGAGCCTATAACAAATACGGCTACCAGATTGTATATAATAGTGCTTACATGTCAACATTTGTAGCAATTGATTATACCACCAAAAAAAGAAACCACTGTTTGCACTTTCTTAAATGTATACGACATCAAAAATGAATTAATATACAGATTGATGTGTTTCATTTTTCTCCACTAGAGAGCCATTCTTACAATATTGCGTTCCTTTGGCAATAAATAGTATGATCTGGTTGCAGTGATAAACAAAAGAAGCAGTAGAAGCGTAGGCTACCTATCGTTTCTCATTAGTTTTCAAACATCACCGTTTACTTTAAATATAAAAATATTTTTAAATAACTGTAGTTAAATAATGATTTGTGAGTAAACAGCTTTATTTTATTCGTTAAATAGTCCTAACAAATGCCACTCTTGATTTCCAAATTCTGTAGATAAATTCACTCCTCACTTCGTGAGTCGTGAATTTATCGATAATTTGGAAATCACTCGTGGCATTACTTATGATAATTATCTCAGGAGTGAGAGAGACAGTTATTTTATTCTCAAAACATCATCATCATAGGACATTCACGAATTTAGGCCATTTGTTGACCTGTTTCGGCCTCAAGAGAAACACCATCCAAAAGTCTTGAGTGGACGTCCTGGTCTTCTTCTTCCTGCAGGTTGATATCTTTACATTTGTTTGGGTATCCTGTGATCTTCCATTCGATGAACATGTTGCATCCATCTTGACTTATAATCAGGTTTTCTCAAAACACGAAAGACAAAATGTAAACATCATAACAGTAAATTAAAAATATACTTAACTAAAACCAAATCCCATGGCACAACAGGCCTAGAAGGCCTTACAGTCCGGCTGCTGGCCTCGCATCAACATGTGTTAATTATAGAAGTGGACTATCATCCAACCAGTATAGAAGTAATACGTGATCAGCACGTGGGTTCAACAGCCGTTATAGCTGGTTTTTTATAACCTGGAGTCGCTATTTATTGTAGCAACCCAAATTCCTTACGATACTGGGAGGCCACTAATCACGTAATTCCATGAGAGAATTTCTAACCAACATAAGTCCCGTAGCTCTGCATCAAGGCATGATGTCTTAATTAGCTCGATTATGACGCAGGAAATAATGTTTGAAATTCTGTAACATCCTAATTCACATATCTAGTCATTTTTAAGTAAACTGCTTTTCTTCATCTTCATCTTCTTCTTGCTTCTAATGTAGGCGATTTGCTTCTTCTTCTTGAATAAATCATCTCTAGTTAAGTCAACCTTCCACCTTTATTTTTTGGCCGTTCTGGTCCCCTTCTCTCCTACCAATCTTGACTATTTTTGTGCCTTACATACAACTTACATGATCATTCCATTCCTTTTTCTGTCTACTATCCATTTATACTTACTTAATACTTAATACAGGCTTTCCACTTTACAGCAGTTTGTCCATGATTCCTGCTTTCCAGAGATTCCTATCTTCCCATTGTCCATCTTCCATACCCCTCTTCATCATGGCATCATATATTCCCTCATACCATGTTCTTCTACTTCTTCCCCTTCTCCTTCTGCCTGGTACCATCCAATCCAACACCTGTTTAGGCCACTGGTCTTCCGGCATCCGTAGTACATGTCTATACCATTGTAGAGCTCTCTTTGTTATCCTATCGATAACAGTTTCCTGTGCATCCATTTCTTGTCTGATATATGTATTTCGAATATGTTGTAGCCTGGATATTCTCATACTTCTCCGTAATCCATCCATTTCTGTCGCCAAGATTCTTCTCTGCATCCTTTCATTTATTGTCCAGCTTTCTGATCCATATGTAAGTATACTTTCTATTATTGTCTGAATAATCCCTTTTTTTGTTTTTCTGGTCAAATTTCTATTCCATAAAATACCATTCAGGGATCTAATCGCCTTCCTTGCACAATTTACTCTGTTAATAATATATTTTTCACAAGTACCAGATTTATCTATTATAGATCCAAGATATTTAAATTCTTCAACACGTTTAATTATCATATTATTTATTTGTAGGTCTTCTGAATTTCCTCCGATTACCATATATTCTGTTTTAATATAATTTATCTTCAGTCCACCTACCTCAAATGCATCGACCAACTTTCTTATCATATATTCTATATCTTCTTTATCTTGTCCTATTATAATCTGGTCATCAGCGAATAATAAATTGTGCAGTAAATGGTCATTAATGTCGATTCCCATTCCCCTACATGACTTATTCCATTTCATTAATACATCTATCCATTTATCTATATGCAATTAAATTTTCTAAACAGTTTACTTTTGATTCTGTCCCACATAGTTTTATTCCCGAATGTTTTCAGAATCCTCATTTCACTTGTTTCCAAAATGCATATGTTACTAACGTATCAGGCCTAGTTTCAGCTATACATGCAAATATTGATTTAACAAGTAATTTACAAATTCTTATGTTTAATCATTTCTCAAACAGCTATTTCGCCACATTGTATCTCTTAAGGAAGTTTAAATTCTATTACATTATTCACTTAAGAAACTTCGTCTTTCAAGTTTACATGACTAGTTACAACACTGTCTAAATATTGTAATAATGACAGTTTTTCGATTATATGACCAATCACATCCAATTTGAAACATATCGGATATCTAGAAATTCCCATAGCTTTTATATCATTATGTTAAATTCACCTGCACTCAAATTAAAATAATAAACGTTGTAAATCATCTTTATTCCCAGCTCAGCGTCATCCGCATAACATACGATTGTAATTTCCATATTTCCCATACGATATCCTCTTTTTTGTTTCAGTTCCTTAATTATATATTCAGTAATTAGATTATACAAAAGCACGACTTAAGGAGAGCCTTGTCTAGCTCATTTTCCAATAATGATTACTTCAGTCAATCTTTTAATCTTGCGTCTTATTTTACTCTCGGAATATAAATGTCTTCATTCAACTTAATGATATCCATAGGCACTTGTCTATGTTGAATAATATGTACAACTTCCATTAATTTTACTTCGTTAAAAACTTAAATCTACAAAACAAATAAAGACTGGTTTATTATATTCAATTCTCTAAGGAGGAAGGATCAATAGTTAGGAGATCAGGCCTATGTAAACTGATTCAATTGGCTGATTATCTCAAATGATACATTCTAGTCAATGTAATATTTATATTTAAATCGAAAATGATGCATCTTTAATGAAATTATGTGATCTAAGTATTTTAAAAAGTCTCAACGTGTAAAGACAAAAACACAATTCATTATACGTATGTGACAATCTTAATATTAAATATCTCACTTAAGCTCACTTAGTAAGCAAGGAACATCATTAAGATTAAACTGGATACTTTAAGGTCAGCAACATGGAGTTTCAGGGTTACGTGAGTCAACGGACAGTATATAACAGTTGTTATTCTTCAGCGGTGAAGTAACATCTCACAAATAAACGTTTGTCACCTGAAATGCGTATAATAACATCTTTATGTAATAATCGCATTTTTAATTCTTCTTTCCACAGTTTTCATTTTCCAAATTTTAAGTTATGCTATTCTTTTTGCAGACGATTTAGCTCTTCTGGCACTTTCCGAAAATGATTTGCAACGATCAATTTATAATTTATAAAAAAATAGGTGCCAAATTTAATATGGAAATATCAATTAACAAAACTAAAATTATGGCATTTCATGGGAAGGACCCCATACAAAGTAAAATCTGTCTCCAGAATAAAATTTTAGAGAGATCTAATCAATTTAAATATCTTGGATATTATCTCTCTATCTGGGATGAAAAAGATATCCCTGAAAAAGTTACTAGTTATAATAAAAGTTTAGGAATTATTAATCAAGTTATGAAACCATCCCTTGTTCAAAAAAAACACCAGATTACATTTATATAACACTTTGGCTAGACCAGCGTTGACCTATGGTAGTGAAGCATGGACACTAAGAAAACAACATGAAAGCAGAATAACAGCTTGTGAAATGAGATTCATGCGCAGAACAGCGGGTTACACCAGATGGGATCGGAAAAGGAACACCGATATCTTAAAAGAATTGAAGACTACGCCAATTTTGGAATATATTAAACAGTACCAACTAAATTGGAAACACCATCTTGAAAGAATGAGTTCAAATCGGATCCCCAAAGCTGTTTATAATTATATACCAAGAGGACGAAGATCACGGGGCCGTCCTATGAAACGCTGGAGGGAAAATTTTCTATAGGATCGTAACAGGCCTTGGCCTAATACTTGGAAGGAAGAAGAAGAAGAAATTTTAAGTTAACATGTTCATAAATTGTATTTATAAATATAGACACATTTATAAATTTCATGATAAAATTCCATTGAGATATTAGTCATAAAATTAAAATTATTATCTAATAGGTCCGTCTCCTCATCTTTGTAACCTAGATACATACCTATATCTTACTCCTTCTGCTGATGATAGGACTAGTCCCCGAGAGGCCTTAAAAATCAATAGTTTACAATGTTGAGGAGACGGACCTATTAGGTAACAATTTTATAATGTTATATTATAATTTTAATTTTATAAATATAGAGAGCTGAATGGGATTTTCATGGTTTTCCTCAGACTTGAAGGAAATTATTTGGTTGATGTCATTATCATGATCCATTTCGCAATTAATCATAAATTATTCAAAATCAGTATCAGTTGCATTTCCAGACACACAAATACACTGTTTACATATAAATTTCCTAGTCACGATAGGATTAAATATATCCGTGCAATGAAATAAACAAATACAGTGATAAGGGAGAGTAAAACGAATATTTTGAGATAAAAAAACAATAAGAAAAGTGACTTTTCAGGCGATACAGGATTTTGAAATTAAGATATATTAGCCTTATCCATAGTACCATAACAGAACTGAACCACTGACAGAACAGAACTCTAGGCTCAAAATTAGTTAGTCCAACTGTTTTTACTCGCAGTAAATTATTTTAATGTAATTCCTCCTCTCTCTGTAGTCTTCACAAATGAACATAAAAATGTGCTATGAATGTATGAAAATAGAAAATGACATAACATGCGCCTAAGTGACTATGCGAAAAAAAAAAATGTATTTTCGTGACTTATAAAGACCCCATTGCAGACACTTAATTCCCATCTAGCAATGTGTCTGACTACTCGAAAAAAGATGACTTTACATAAGTACTGCCACGAGTGATTTCCAATTTATCTAGAGAATTTGGAAATCAAGAGTGGCATTTGTTAGAACTATTTAACGAATAAAATTAAGCTGTTTACTCACAAATATTATTTAACTATAGTTATTTTAAAATATTTATATATTTAATGTAAACGGCGATGTTTGAAAACAAATGAGAAACGATTGATACTCTTCATTTGCTTCTTTTGTTCATCACTACAACCAGATCATATTATGTATTGCCAAAGGATCACAATATTGTAAGAATGTACCCTAGTGGAGAAATTTATAACCAACATCATAGGTATTAATTAATTTCTGATGTCCTATGATGTAAATAGGCTATGTCAATTATATGTTTCTGCAACGTCATTTCCTAAATAATAATTCGTTTAAGAAAGTGGAAACAGTGGTTCTTTTTTTGTGGTACAATCAAATGCTACAAATGTTTTTATATTACCTCCCGCATGTGCTATCTGCTGACATTCATGCACTATATATACAATCTGGTAGCCGTATTTCTTAGAGAGTCAGTCACTGCAAAATAGTGCTATGACCTATTCAGAATGTTAAAAAGGAGGAGTTTTCTTTAATATGATGAGCTTCGGTTAATAAATTCGAGTCGAAACACACTGTGATTGGTTGTAAATAAAAAATAATTGAAATGTGATTGGTCATTGACTCCCATTTGGGGCATGAGTTATAAATAGTCATCAAAATCCGAGCCCTAGTAACCATTCTATGTAGAATATTATAGTACTGGTTCCTAGAGAAAGATCCATCCACAACATAACTCGCAATTTTCAGTAGTACGACAGAGCTTCATGCACATTAATTTGAATGAAGTTAGACCTGGAGTAAGTAATTAATTCTTAGTATTCTTTTTTTAGTTTAACCTCTCACCTTATATGTACTTTTACGTGCCACACGCCACCCCCCCCCCCCCCGCGGGCCTTACAGTGGCACGACCTGTCGGGAGAGAGATTTTAACAATGGATCACACATACTTTTTTACACGCTTTATATTAGCTTGACCTGTATCTATCTATCTATGTAACGGAATCTTTCAATGCGATTTTCACCCACTTAAAATCATTGGATCGACTTGAAACTTTGTATACTTGTAGAGGACCCGTGACAATACAATAATTTCATATTTTGTTTCTAAAATTCTGGCCAGAATCATCAGAAAATAAAAAAAGGTGTTTTTGTATCAATGTAACGGAATCTTTCAACGCGATTTTCACCCACTTAGAAACATTGGATCGACTTGAAACTTTGTATACGTGTAGAGGACCCGTGACAATACAATAATTTCATATTTTGTTTCTAAAATTCTGGCCAGAATCATCCGAAAATCTAAAAAATGAAAACTGGTATAATAGGTTGCGGACTTGTCGAGTTTTTAGTCAAACGTTGAAAGAGCTCAGTTGGTAGAGGATGAACTGTTAGGAAGTCTGCTTGGTGGCTCTGTTCCCATTGGGCTTCTCGAGAGTGGTGGTGGTTGGTATTGATATAATTTCAGTAAGTCCATAAGTCCCTGTCAAATCCGGCTGGGAGGGTTTTTTATAGAAGAGTATTACTGTTTGCGTCATACTACAATAGTATCGAATTTAAAGATATTTACATTTTTATCTTATTCTGTAAAATATTAAAACTAAAAAATAAAAAATAAATATAAGTTTTAAAAAACTACAAGAACACAGCTTTCTTAGAAAACTAAAAAATGAAACAATAATTTTAATTTCCAATACGCTTGGGATAAACTAAAGTGGTCAACAAAAAAAAATCATCTCCAACACACATAGAATAAAATTAGATTTATCAACAAAAAGAAAATAATTTTACCATCAAAAGCGTGGGGTGCTTTTTATGATTTTTACATTTTCTTCTTAGAGAGCTTACTTTTACCAATCATCGTTTTATTATAACATATATTAATTGATATAGAGCACCTCACGCTTTTGATGGTAAAATTATTTTCTTTTTGTTGATAACTCTAATTTTATTCTATGTGTGTTGGAGATGATTTGTTTTGTTGACCACTTTATTTTATCCCAAGCGTATTGGAAATTAAAATTATTTTTCATTTTTTAGTTTTTTAATAAAGCGTGTTCTTTTAGTTTTTTAAAACTATTATTTATTTACTATACAAGGATATGGAGGGCCTCCCTGAATGAGCGATCGAGCTCACCATTCGAACACGCATTCATACTAAACATGGCGAATATGATAATGAAGATTATGATTGCCAAATGATGTTCGGGGACCGTTTGGGCCTTAAAGTTTCCTGGCGTTTGTCTTATAGGTCCTAGGAAACTTTTCCGGACTAGGATCGAACCCTGACCCGCTGTATGACAAGGCAGCATGATACGTCGAGACTACAGCGGTGGACCAATTTTTATTGAATCCACGGGATTTGTCTTGATTTGTTCCAAGATAGTAATACAGTATATATTCTTGTAATCTTGTAAGCCCATGTTTCCCTTAACAGAGATTTAGGCGCTGTCCCCCTATAGGGAAGAATTTGAACCATACTAATTTAGTTACACTTGGTTTCGTATGTACGTCGAGCCTACAGCGGTGAACCAATTTTTATTGAATCCACGGGATTTGTCTTGTTCCAAGATAGTAATACAGTATATATTCTTGTAATCTTGTAAGCCCATGTTTCCCTTAACAGAGATTTAGGCGCTGTCCCCCTATAGGGACGAATTTGAACCATACTAATTTAGTTACACTTGTTTTCGTATGTACGTCGAGCCTACAGCGGTGAACCAATTTTTATTGAATCCACGGGATTTGTCTTGTTCCAAGATAGTAATACAGTATATATTCTTGTAATCTTGTAAGCCCATGTTTCCCTTAACAGAGATTTAGGCGCTGTCCCCCTATAGGGACGAATTTGAACCATACTAATTTAGTTACACTTGTTTTCGTATGTACGTCGAGCCTACAGCGGTGGACCAATTTTTATTGAATCCACGGGATTTGTCTTGTTCCAAGATAGTAATACAGTATATATTCTTGTAATCTTGTAAGCCCATGTTTCCCTTAACAGAGATTTAGGCGCTGTCCCCCTATAGGGAAGAATTTGAACCATACTAATTTAGTTACACTTGTTTTCGTACGTACGTCGAGCCTACAGCGGTGGACCAATTTTTATTGAATCCACGGGATTTGTCTTGTTCCAAGATAGTAATACAGTATATATTCTTGTAATCTTGTAAGCCCATGTTTCCCTTAACAGAGATTTAGGCGCTGTCCCCCTATAGGGACGAATTTGAACCATACTAATTTAGTTACACTTGTTTTCGTATGTACGTCGAGCCTACAGCGGTGAACCAATTTTTATTGAATCCACGGGATTTGTCTTGTTCCAAGATAGTAATACAGTATATATTCTTGTAATCTTGTAAGCCCATGTTTCCCTTAACAGAGATTTAGGCGCTGTCCCCCTATAGGGACGAATTTGAACCATACTAATTTAGTTACACTTGTTTTCGTATGTACGTCGAGCCTACAGCGGTGAACCAATTTTTATTGAATCCACGGGATTTGTCTTGTTCCAAGATAGTAATACAGTATATATTCTTGTAATCTTGTAAGCCCATGTTTCCCTTAACAGAGATTTAGGCGCTGTCCCCCTATAGGGAAGAATTTGAACCATACTAATTTAGTTACACTTGTTTTCGTATAGATGTCCTTTGAGTGGTCCGTGGTCAGCGTTCCGTCTCATACTGACATCTAGGAAACCAAGGAAGTACTAGGACGAGAAAATCCCGGAGGACTTGCTTCTTGGATTTTTCCATCCTAAAAAATCCATCGACCCCGGCCGACATACTTATGTAAATACTATCTTACAGGGGCAATAGCTTACATTTATATTATAATTATAATTTTTTCACCGAAAGTAATGCAAAGTCACTGGTTAATTTATTCATTAATAAAGGAAGAGAGAAGGAAGTTTAGTATAATTATGATGTGAATCTGCTTATAATTGAGATGGGAATCACGGTGAGCAAGTAGTCGGATGAGATGCTTCGGATGTTGCCTATTGTTTAGATAATTTACAAGTATGGGGTTAGTGAAAGTTGTAACGTAGTGAAAAGAGAACAATACAATTCTTGGATTATCAATTTCAGTTGGAGTTTTTTTTTTACATTATATAATGACAGAATTGAAAGACATTTTGAACATTTTGACGTAAATATCTAGATTCCAAATTCAAAAACAAAACTTTGAATGATACAAGAAAACTGTAAGCCCATAAAAAATAAAATGAAAATATCCAAAATATTAAAAAAAATTACAATTATGAAATATAAGAATTCTCAATATCATTTTTTCATCGATGGTCCAATAAGTTTAGTCGGTCCTGATGGACTAGTGGTTCTCATGCTCGCCTCTGTTTCTGAGGTTCTGGAGTTCAAACTCCGATTTATTCTTCTTCTTCACTTCACGGGCTAGGCAAAATGAAAGCAGAGTTCTCGAAAGGCCCCCTATAAAACAACAATGCAAATAATTGAGGACGACTGAGATATCAGGTACTGTTTTATAATTCTTAAAACTTTAGAATGGTAATAGTTAAGAAACCGATACCGTCTTGCTAAGTAATGTCAAACTCGCAAAGTCTGCAAATTCTGCAGACTCAAGAGTAATATTCATGGGGTTTGTTGGGCGATTTTTACAAAAATAATCCTATATACTTAACAATGTATTATCATCATCATTATCCAGGGATTAAGCCTGTTGGCTCGTTCCGGTTTCATGAAAGCTAGAATTGTTAAAATTGTTCAGACCATCTTCTGTGTGGTCGTCCAATATTTCTCCTTTCGTGTGGTTTATAATTTAGCAATAGTTTTGGAAATCTTTCTTCTCGCATTCTATCAATACGTTCTTTCCAGGCGTTCCTATATTTAATTATTCGGTCTGTAAGTTTGAAAATATTTAATACTTACTTACTTACTCACTGGCACTATCGAACCCGTAAGTTCATGGCCGCACGGACATAAGCTCTCCACACATCCCTATCCTGAGCTAATGCTTTCCAATCATTCCCTGTATAATCTACTTCCCTCAAATCATAGTTAATGTTATTCTCCCACCTCATTCTTGGTCTACCAACTGGGCATTTTCCCTCTGGCTTCCCTACAAGAAGCTTCCATGCAAATCTTTCATTCCCCATACGTGCAACATGTCCTGCCCATCGCAGTATACGAGACTTAACTGTTCTTGTTATATATGGCTTCCTATAAAGACCATGTAGTTCATTGTTATGTAGTCTTTTTTATTTTTTCCCCCAAATTAGCAGCCGAAAAATCCGGGCGAATTAAACCGCAAGCGGTGCCCGTTGAAAATATTTAATTCCTTTCTTATATTTTCATTTCTTTTCTTATCCAGCAGAGTATATCCTGCTATATTACAGCTATATTGCAATGTGCGAAATATGTGGGTCCTACGCAACTATTTGTTTGGTTGAAAGTTCCCTTTGAATTAATGTATCTTCACATCTTAAGTTGTAAGTTAAAGAAATAAGAAGACCCAATAGCACTGGCCTTAAAGCTTCAACTCTGGTTAAATAATGCTATTATTATTATTATTATTATTATTATTATTATTATTATTATTATAGATTATATACGGTATAAGCAACTAAACTGGTATGGGCACGTACGACGAATGCAAGAAGAAAGATTACCCAGGAAAACATTGGAATGGTGTCCACCTGGAAGAAGAAGGAGAGGAAGACCTCGAAACTCGTGGATGCAGAAAATAAGAACTGGAATGAGAGCAAGAGGACTGGAGGACATGGATTGAATGGAGAGAGACGAGTGGAGAAGAAAAATGAAACTTTAGGCACAGAAAGATGTGTAAACATTAAAATTCTGTATATAAATAAATTATTATTATTATTATTATTACTAAATAAAGTTATCGTTAGGCCCTAATAACCAATGATATGATAGTGCAGTACCTAGAAAAGATGCAATACATTAAAGGAAAATATAAAGTAATTTCAAAGAGCACTGAAAAAAAAAATGGTGATATAATAGAAACATTTTATTTATTCCATCAAAATTATTCCATATCATTTTTGTATTTTTATAGCAGTGCACAGGCACAATGAATACCATTGTTGCAGTACTAATTGGTCTCTCGCTTTGCTCCCACGTGTTTCTTCTTACAAGCGTCTTATGTACGGTATGTGCAATAAACTTACTTTCTTGTCCGTCTGTCCATGGTAACAAGACACACTCAGACGTCCAAGTGTTCTTGGGTGGAGTTATTTAATACAACTGGCAACGCAGCTTTTGGCAAAGCAATAAATTACACGTAAAACACGCCTATCGGGTTAAAATAATATTTCACATACTGCTAATGTGAAAACAAAACACGTAATCTTTATTAGATGACGTGGTTATACGAGACATGAAATATAAATGTTGTTATTATTTATTTTATTTTATTTTATTTTTGATTGCGGATGAGCACATGTAGGACTACGCAAAGTACTTAGAGGCGTTTCCTAATTCATTCTTTTGCTATGAGCTTGTTTTCTATCATCTGTCCAAGTTGTTCCAGTTTTTTTCTTCGGTTTGTCCTCTTGGTCAACTTGCCACTTATTCACCTTAATTCTAAATATATATCTGTTTGGGATATCTTCTTTAGTAATTACTGCCAATTTTAAGTCCTTTTTGACTTCATCAATCCACTTCATAGTATCCACTGGAGCTTTACTTCTGTTTTCGTAGAATTACATTATCTGTTTTGTAAGCCTATTTGAGTTCATTCGTTTAATATGGCCATAAAATTGTAACCTTCATTTTCTAATATCACTATGAATGTCTGTATATATTTTTATTTCCTTTTTACTTCTGAGTCTAAATGCTTCTTCACCTATGACTTGTGGACCTAAAACTTTTCTTATAATTTTGCATTCTTTTTTCACTATATTTTCGATATATTTTTTCTGTTCATATTTATTATTATTATTAATATTGAAGGCGGTCTATGCATGGAAAATTGAAAGAAGAAACAGAAAAGGAAGACCAAGAACAACCTGGAAGAACAACATTCAAAATTCAATAAGGAAATTTGGTGTAACAGATGAAGACACAGAGATCAAAGAATGATGGAGAACTTTAAGTAAGGGAAATTTGTGAATGTTTGTTGCAAACTGATAGTCTATAAGTCCGAGTCATTTATATATAAGCCTATATACAATTTTTTTTTAAATTCATGTTAATTACTAAGATTGATTGGAGAAAACTCTCAATGATGAAGAAAATTCTCAAAACGAATGAATCATTATTATTATTATTATTATTATTATTATTATTATTATTATTACTGCTTTAGCATAAACATATTCAAGTTTCAAGAATGTTCTATTATTCAAAATTCAACTAACACGTAGAGTTTTATTAAAGAAGTTTCAATAGTAATATCTTTAAAAACAATCAAACATGATATACAAATTTTCAAATAAGGAAAACTTAAAGAGTATTTAGCCAATAAACAACCCTTGTCTTATGGAAAGAAACATTCATAATGTGTAACAAATTTAACATGACATGGAGCACAGGAGCCAGATCATTAATTCTACTTGCTTATTCCGAAAACTTTAAAAGTAATGGCAGCAGCTAGATATAATGTTTATTTTTTTAAATTATATACATTTATCTGTTAACTGAGTTTACTTGTTGTAATATCAATTATTACAACATTTATAACGACATTACTTAATTACAATTACTCAAAATTTTCAATTATTATTGTCCACCGCTGTGGTCTCGAGGTAGCGTGCTGCCTTGTCACGCAGCGGGCCCGGGTTCGATCCCCGGCCGGGGCAGTTTTTCTGGGTGAGGTTTTTGTCGGGGTTTTTCCTCACCTGTAAGACAAATGTCAGGAAAACTTTAAGGCCCAAACGGTCCCCGAAATCATATGGTCATCATCATCATCCTTATCATTATCATCAACATCATCATCCTTCACCAGCGTGGAAAGCAACGGGAAGCTACCACACCTACAATTCCCTAGTAAAGCTGCAAACATAGCATGGAAATGCTATGATTGCAGTGAAGGACCTGCCTTCGGGCAGAATTACTATGGATACAGAAATTAAACTCTTCCTTTGTAAAATTTTTAATCTGTATAGTCATTGTAAATCATGAAGAATTTCCATATCGTGAGCTCTTTTTGATCGCTTTGATATTGGAAATTTATTTAAATTGATTACATTTAACCAACTATGCTAAAAACAACTCTATTATTGTGGACAATTAAACAAAATACATATATATTAAATAATGTCCAGATCTGTAAATAAATATAACTATTCTAAATGTGTGATTTTTGTTTTAACTTTTCATATAGAGTTCATATTTCATAATTTGTATCTGATTATTTAATAAATGGGGGGCAAGCCGTAGTGTAGTTGTTAAGGCAATACGCTACAAACCGGAAGGTCGAGGGTTCGAGTTCCGCTGGGGGTCAGGATTTTTAAACTGGCCCAAACTTTCTGGTGGCACCATGGCCCCGCTGGAGTCGACTCAGCCTCTAACGGAAATGAGTACCAGGCGCTTGTTCTGGGGATAAAGGCGGCCGTCATGCAGGGCTGACAACCCGGCTGACGTCAAGTGCCGATTGACTAGAAAAAGCGGGAGCCTTGACCACCTACTATTCCGAGGGTCTCCTAAGACCTGCAGTGGATCACTTTACCTTTATTTAAGAAATTATACACAAAAGCATGAATAATAAAATGTGTTTAATTCATCATAAAAACTTCATTTAAATATAATTCTTCATTCTACATCACATGCGTAATATCTACTTAATAAAAAATCAATGTAATAAAATGACAACGCTATAATTTACATTTCAATTTAAAGCAATTAATTTGATTAAAAAAGTTAATAACACATAATTTGCTGTAATTAGGGATCTACTGTTGTCTAGCTTCTCAAATAAGAGATTCTGGGATTTAATTCTTATTTTCCCCCCTAGAATAAACTGTGGAAGCACATTTAGATAAATGGTAATCACTTTTCAGTTTCTTGTCATGTTGTCTCATTTGGTCAACATATTAAAATGACTATTTAACTCATGCCCCAAATGGGAGTCAATGCCCAATCACGTTTCAATGATTTCTGTTTTACAACCAATCAGAGTCGTGTTTCACGAAATATTTATCAGTGTTATATTTACTATATTAAAGAAAGCTCCTTCTTTTTAATATTCTGAACAGGTCTGACCATTATTTTGCAGTGACTGGGCCTGTGAGAAATACGGCTACCAGATTGTATATATAGTGCATGAATGTCAACACATGCCGCACGCGGGAGTTAATATAAAAACATTTGTAGCAATTGATTATACCACCAAAAAAAGAAACCACTCTTTGCACTTTCTTAAATGTATTTTTCCCAGGTAACAATCCACAAAAATATAATTGTCATATTTACATCATACGACATCAGAAATGAACTAATATACAGTTTGATGTGTTTCATTTTTTCTCCACTAGAGAGCATTCTTACAATATTGCGTTCCTTTGGCAATAAATAGTATGATCTGGTTGCAGTGATAAACAAAAGAAGCAGATATCGATTCTCATTTGTTTTCAAACATCGCCGTTTACATTAAATATATAAATATTTTAAAATAACTATAGTTAAATAATAATTTGTGAGTAAACAGCTTAATTTTATTCGTTAAATAGTCCTAACAAATGCCACTCTTGATTTCCAAATTCTCTAGATAAATTCACTCCTCACTTCGTGAGTCGTGAATTTATCGACAATTTGGAAATCACTCGTGGCATTACTTATGAAAAAGAGTTCTTCAGCAATGTTTCAAGTAAGGATGAAAGGCACATACAGCAGCACAGTCTTCACAAGGATTCTGTATTTACATTCCATCCATAGTAATTCTGCCCGAAGGCAGGTCCTTCACTGCAATCATAGCATTTTGTGCTATCTTGCAGCTTTATAGGGAATTATAGAAGTGGTAGCTTCCCGTTGCTTTCCACACCGGTGAAGGATGATGATGATGGCCATATGATTTCGGGGACCGTTTGGGCCTTAAAGTTTTCCTGACATTTGTCTTACAGGTGAGGAAAAACCCCGATAAAAACCTCATCAGAAAAACTGCCCCGACCGGGGATCGAACTCGGGCCTGCTGCGTGACAAGGCAGCACGCTACCTCGAAACCACAGCGGTGGACATGTATTTACATTGGTGGTGCATATATTCGAAAAAAAAGTTTTATATTATGTTTGTTCCTTCTTATATACAGAATATATGCAATTTATTTTTCTTCGGTATAATCTTTTTTTTTTTTTGCAAAGTCAAAAAAATTCATAAGCCCAGACAAAAATCATGGATTGAATTTTGTAGCGATATTATATTATTTTCAAACAACTGGAGTTATAAAATGTATATATTTTAAATCAAAATAAAATAAATATTTCGAAATATTAAATAATAATAGCAAAATAATTAACTATGAGGCTTCTGAACAAAATGTTTCTGCCTTTCACATCCAGATTACAAATGCGACGCTAATTACACTGGTCAACGTGATTTTTGTCTCATGAGTACCAATAGTTGTACTTAATGCAGTTTTTTATCGTGTTTTCAAATAAGTATTCGGAATTTCTCCATCACCCACAGTTTTTTTAATTTCAATTTCAATTAATGGATTTAAATAATTATTTTTTTAATAAACCCAGATTTCTTCCCGGAAAATCTTGGCGCAGTGAGCTATGAGCACGGGAAACACTTTCATCAGGAGATTTCAGCTATGGTAAAAATATATCAAGGCAAATGGAATCCTAATATGCTGGCCGATTATTGTTGGACCATCAAGAGGGATACTCCACAGGTGAAATGTAGCAGAAAATCGTCATTTCTTACTTTCTAGAGTCCGAATGTTCGAATATTGTGTAGTTACGAATGTAGAAAATATGAAAGTGTTTGCAATTATAAATGCCTGTTCTCTCGGAAACTTTGCGTGATGGAGAAAAACCGATATCATATTTGAATTCAGGACAAAAAATACTATCAGAATCAATTTTTTTTCTGAGACAAAAAAAAGTTTATTTTTGTTGCCCAGTGTTACCTGAGTAGTTAAAGAGCATCGAAATAAAGTATGGTACTTAATACAACCATCATGTAAAGCTGCATTGTCTTAACTATTAGGGGATATATGTCGATAAGCAAATATTGATTACACGCAGCCTCTTATGATTTTCCATTTTATATAAGGACATAAAAAGACAATCCCTTTATAAACCTTCATACCTAAGACCGCTAATCACTGTTTAAAGGTAAACTTTACAATATAAACATTGAATACCTGAGATGTCTGTCTTTCTCAACTTTGGATGTAGGATATGGAGAACTTTTGAAGCATATGCTTCGAAAGTACTCCATATCCTACATCCAAAGTTGAGAAAGACAGACATCTCAGGTATTCTATTTTACACGCTTTGTATTAGCTTGGCCTGTATCTATCTATCTATCTATCTATCTATCTATCTATCTATGTATCTATCTATCTATCTATCTATCTATCTATCTATCTATCTATCTATCTATCTATCTATGTAACTGAATCTTTGAACACGATTTTCGCCCACTTAAAATAATTGGATCGACTTGAAATTTTGTATACTTGTAAAGGACCCGTGACAATACAATACTTTCATATTTATTTTCTAAAATCCTGGCCAGAATCATCAGAAAATCAAAAAAAGTGTCTTTGTATTTATGTAACGGAATTTTTTAACACGATTTTCACCTACTTAGAAATATTGGATAGACTTGAAACTTTGTATACTTGTAAAAGACCCGTGAGAATACAATAATTTCATATTTATTTTCTAATTTTCTGGCCAGAATCATCAGAAAAAGTGTATTTGTATTTATGTAACTGAATTTTTGAACACGATTTTCACCCACTTAGAAACACTGGATCGACTTGAGACTTTGTATACTTGTAAAGGACCCGTGACAATGCAATAATTTCATATTTATTTTCTAAAATCCTGGCCAGAATCATCAGAAAATCAAAAAAAGTGTCTTTGTATTTATGTAACGGAATCTTTGAACATGATTTTCACCCATTTAGAAACATTGGATCGACTTGAAACTTTGTATACTTGTAAAGTACCCGTGACACTACAATAATTTCATATCTTGTTTCTAAAATCCTGGCCAGAAACATCAGAAAATCAAAAAAATTAAAACTGGTATAATAGGTTGCGGACTTGTCGACTTTTTAGCGAATTGTTGTAAGAGCTCAGTTGGTAGAGTGGTGAACTAGTAGAATATAATTTCAGTAATCCATAGGTCGCTGGTTCAAACCCGGCTGGGGAGGGGTTTTTTTTAGAAGAGTAATACTTTTAGCTCATACTACAATAGTATGGAATTTAAAGATATTTACATTTTTATCTTATTCTGTAAAATATTAAAACTAAAAAATAAATAATAGTTTTAAAAAACTAAAACAACACGCTTTATTAGAAAACCGAACTAAAAAACATGAAAAATAATTTTAATTTCCAACACGCTTGGGATAAAATTAAAGGGGTCAACAAAAGAATAATCTCCAACACATATAGAATAAAACTAGAGTTATCAAGAAAATAATTTTACCATCAAAAGCGTGGGGTGCTTTTTATGATTTTTACATTTTCTTCTTAGAGACTTTACGTTTACCAATATCTGTTTATTATCAAAATTATTAATTGATATAGAGCACCCCACGCTTTTGATGATAAAATTATTTTCTTTTTGTTGATAACTCTAGTTTTATTCTATATGTGCTGGAGATTATTCTTTTGTTGACCCCTTTAATTTTATCCCAAGTGTGTTGGAAATTAAAATTATTTTTCATTTTTTTAGTTCGGTTTTCTAATAAAGCGTGTTGTTTTAGTTTTTTAAAACTATTATTTATTCATATTGTAAATGTTACATAGTAACCTCAACGGTGTTTCGTCATGATTTTTTTAAGTATCGATTGTTTAAAAGTAGTTTTTTCTTCGCTGAAACAAATATTTTAGGACACTTTAAAATACTAATTGATAAGAGGAATCAATTCATTCAAGTTTAACCCTTAAATTGGCAAAACACAAATTTCTTGTTAGTTATTTGATTGTGGCGGACCGCAGTGAAAACGGAATCTTGTATAACTGTTATTATTAGGTATATTGTATAATTAGACACGAAATTAAGTGGTTTATTTTTGTTCGTTTTCTTCTGATTTATTTAAAATATTAAATTAACTGAACCAACTGATGTATCCAAAAGGATACATTACGAATTTAAGGGTTAAAGCTAACGAATTCATACACAACTTAGTGTCATCAATATTAACTTTCATAGCAAAGTAAAATGTGCAATTAGTTCAGTCAGCGAATTATTAATCGAAAGAACAAGCAATAATCCATAATGCTACAAGTAATTAAGCATCTCACAAGCAGGCTTGCCAAACTTTTGATCGCATGCCCATATATATATATGCTTTTAATTATAATTTTACCGTGCGTGTAAATTCGGACAATTTCATGCATCATATAACTCCCTTCCCTATTAGCTCTGATAAATTGCCCCATTCAGATTCAGTAGACTGGCTACTGATTACATTACTAGAAATCTATTGTTGCCAACGTTAAAAAATAAGATTTATTATATAGAATTTGTAGTTATAGAAGCAGAAAGAGATTTTATATGGACATGTAGGTATATCGTTTTCTGTGTCGCGATTATCTAATAAGACATCCGGTAATTTAATTAATGGTATGGCGATGTAAGAACCGAAATAAATTTGCGAAACACTTTTATAAAATAAATATTAACTTGTACGCATTCAAAGACACACAAAGAAGCACCCTAAAATATGGTTAGGATGAATTGGTCCATATGAAATATTGAAGTTATTTAAACTGGTTCAAGATAATTGAATAAACAGGAATAACAATAATTTATAGGAATAACAATAATTTATTCAAATTATATATAATGCTAAAAATATTAATAATTGCATAAATATATAGTTAATGTGTAGTCAGATACTGTAATATTGTTTACAACAATGAAATAAATGTTGTCTGATTTAATTATCACTGGCAATATCGACGAAACAAATACTGTACCATAAGTGATACTATTTTTCGTAATGCGAAATAATTAATTTTTGGATTGCCTTAGATTAGCGATTTGATCTTATAATATAACATTGTGTATCATTGGTATGGGCATGTACGACGAATGCAAGACGAAAGATTACCGAGAAAAACATTGGAATGGTGCCCACCTGGAAGAAGAAGGAATGGAAGACCTCGAAACTCGTGGATGCAAGAAATAAGAACTGGAATGAGAACAAGAGGACTGGGAGGGCATGGAGTGGAGAAAGAAAATAAACAGAAAGATGTGTACACATTAAAAAAATCTGTATTTAAATAAAAAAATGCATTGCAGTCCCCATAACTAGTAGAATATTTAAAACATTATAGTCCTTTCCAGACAATTGCCATCCTCAGCAAAGATTGTTTTGCTACAGGTCCCGAAAGGCCCACAATATTTTAAGGGGCCCCGGAAGGCCAGATGTGATCAAAAAATGCATTTTCATTTTTTTATCAATTAAAATGCTAGAAAGATTCCTCTTTAATATGGTATAATTATCTTGCCTGTATCTTGTTTCTAAGTGCGTTTATTATTTGTTTTAAATATTCCCGGTCCCTTTAAAATGTGGGCGTGAGCCATCAACTCTCTCCCATAGTTAGCATTCATTTTTTCAATATATAAAGAACATTTTGTTTTGATATATTAAAGCTAGAGACCTGAAATTTTCAGAGCTTCAATGTAGTGGTCATATACAATTTGTACCATATTGATGTTGTGATAGCTCAGTAATTAAATAATTTAGGTTGCAAAATACAGTGTAAAAACTGAAAGAAAATATTTGTAAAGAAAAAAAAATGATATAAATGCATATCTATATAAATCCAAGACTCTAAATACATGAATATTTCCACTGTACAAATTTCAACTTGATAGGATTAATACTTCAGGAGAAAATGTTCCTTACATTTAACATTATAACCGGGTCCCCTTAAACGTATTACTAATTAAGGAGATTCAATTGCAATGTATGTAATTTTATACTATCGTTTTCATATTGTGACTACGTACCTCAAAGGAATTTTACCATGGAATGTATTAGTATTGAACTTATATGTACATATCATTTCTATTGAGTACCATTGCTTGTTACACCGCACCGAGGTCTATGGGTTTTAGGATACAAAATCCAAGGGAAAAGTCCTCCAGGAGGGACCTCAAGTTATGGGTCCCGATTGTGAAGATTTTCGGTCTCGTAAAAGAAACTCAGCCCAAATTTGAGCTTTTAAACAAAATTTAATCGGCCTTTCCCATCCAAGTTAATACCTTAGTTACCTTATTGGTGGTGTCTCTATGAGGTAACTATTTGTCACTCGCTGTCATTTGTAGTACAGTAAGTACAGAGCTAAATCACACGTAAATTAAGTAACTGCCCAAGGGAGAGCCCTTGTCTCACATGGGGATTTACGGGTGCAGACAGACCCTTGATTATTTTGTTGCAATAACTTATCAGTAAGTTTGCTATGGTTTATTCACATACGTGGGTGAAAATTGCGTTAATGATTTTCTTTTTAGTTAGAACATAATCTGCTCCCATATTTGGTAGAATTTGGACGAAGATACCGATTGTATTAAAGACATAAATAAAGTTACTCACAAATTTACAACTGCACATTTAAACATAGGGTTATATAAAACAATTCTATATACAATACAAACGCAAATTATTCTTAATATTTTACAACTCTGAACATAATCTGCACCTCAAGATGTTTTTCAATGTTACATTTAGCATGTTACTAAACATGAGTCATTATATGGGTACCGGAAGTTAAATTATACAATTTATAGAAATATAAGCTCTTGATAATTACCAAATACATTATTTTTAATAAACAAAAAATATAATTAATAAAATACATAGTGAAAAGGGGAATGTTTTCACAAATAATATATATATATATACACACACACACACACACACACACACACACACACACACACACACACACACACACACACACACAGTGAGTTTCACTCGACTTGCGGCCACTAGCATGGACACAGCGTGAACAGCGCGAGTTGATGACTCAATGCTTGCAGTCACTTATCCCCCGCTATCGGTCGCAGGTCGAGTGAAACTTACTATATATATATATATATATATATATATGTGTGTGTGTGTGTTATATTGTAGATTTTCGCGGATATAAGTATGATTAAGAAAGTTTTCTTGGGTTTTCCGCGTCATGGATTCAAGGACAGCCTCTGGCCACTGAATCCGACGTTTGTGGGATCATGCCGAAACGTCGGAACCAGTGGCCAGAGGCCGACCTTGAATACATGAGCGGAAAATCCAAGAAAACTTTCTTAATCATATATATATATATATACACAATAAAATGCCAACATACTCAGATTGTAAGATAGATTTTTATTCTTGTGTAAAACCCAGAGTAATATAAGAATGGATAAACGTATGACTTTCAAAATTATAATTGCAAAACTCTGGGGAAAAGACTATTACCGGATGTATAGGCATAAGTGAAGGACAATACTCGGATGGATCTTAGACAACCGAATACCGATGATATGAGCTGGATACAGTTGGCTGAGGATAGGCAACAATGGATGGCCTTAATTACGGCGGTATTGAACATGCGGGTTCCATAAGCCATTACATGTAGTGAAATGTTATGTAAGATGGTGTATATTGTGTAATAGGAATTAGGCAGAGCATTCAAATCAAATAACTAAACACACTGAAGAGAGATATTCCCTTCAACTATCTTCTTTCATAAAATTACCTTTAACGGCCAGATTTAATTATTGGTACATCATTTGCTCAAATTACATTCTATTCATTATAAACGGTGTGACTGTTTACATAACAAGGAATAAATATTATGATATAAATAATAGTTTAAAAAAACTAAAACAACACGCTTTATTAGAAAATTGAACTAAGAAATGAAAAAAAAATCAATTTCCAACACGCTTGGGATAAAATTAAAGTGGTCAACAAACAAAAAAACAAAAAAAAACTCTAACACATCTAGAATAAAACCAGAGATATCTACAAAAAAAAACTATCAAAAGCGTGGGGTTCTCTATATCAATTAGTATATTTGATAATAAACAGATATTGGTAAAAGTAAAGTCTCTAAAAAGAAAACGTAAAAACCATAAAAAGCACTCCACGTTTTTCATGGTAAAATTATTTTTTTTGTAGATAACTCTAGTTTTATTCTAGGTGTGTTGGAGATGATTTTTTTTGTTGACCACTTTAATTTTATCCCAAGCGTGTTGCAAATTAAAATTGTTTTTATTTTTTTAGTTCGATTTTGTAATAAAGCGTGTTGTTCTAGTTTTTTAAATTATTATTTATTTTTTATTTTTTAGTTTGGTTTTCTAATAAAGCGTTTTAGTTTTTTTAAACTATAATTCATTTTTTTAATTTTTAGTTTAATGGATTGTCATAAACCGGAATCCCATGAAAATTTAATTGCTTATGATGTTTTTAGGGTCTAGGCAAGAATATAATTTTATTTTTTTAAAATTATTATCCAACATTATTATAATATTTAGGACTATTTTAATATAGATAAATAGTTACAGTTAATCGTATACTTCTCATATTTTTTTTGGATAAATTACAATGTAGTAACTTTACAAAATTGTCATTAATACAGAATAAGATAAAAATGTAAACATCTTTAAATTCGATACTATTGTAGCACGAGCTTCTAAAAAAATCCTCCGGGCCGGATTTGAACCAGCGACCTACGGATTACTGAAATTACATACCACTACACTCCACCGCTCTACCAACTGAGCTACGAGAGGATATAATATTAATTTCTTACAACGATGGACTAAAAAGTCGATAAGTCCGCAAACTATTATACCGGTCTTTATTTCTTTGATGTCCTGATGATCTGGCCAGGATCTTACAACAATTTATGAAATTATTGTATTGTCATTGGTCCTTTACAAGTATACAAATTTCAAGTCGATGCAATGTTTTTAAGTGGGTGAAAATCGTATTGAAAGATTTCGTTACATAGACAGATAAAGGTCAAGGTAATATAAAGCGTGTAATAAATAGAACAAAATATTATAAATCATCTCAAAATAAATTGATAAGAAAATAGAATCATTAACAATCTTTGGAAACAGAATGAAAAGAACAAGTACAGTCGTATTTCGTATAAAGTAAATCTTAAAAACATAAGGAATAAGACTATATTATGTAAATCATAAATAAGTTATATCCCTATAAAATTTTGATATTATCATCATCATGAACAAATTCGTTTTAGGCCATGTGGCCTGTACGGTAAACCTAGCGAAGATGGATCTTTCCACCGATGTTTTGGTCTTCCTTGGTCCCTATGTCCAGTTGGGGTATATTGGAATGCCAATTTTGGAAGTCTATTTCTTGCCATTCTCCTCAGATGATTTTTCCATTCTTGTTGGTATCTTTGTATATCTTGATTTAAACTTGTTACTCCAAGTTTTCCTCTGATAATAGTGTTCCTTTGGTGATCCAGTCTATTAACTCCTAACAACGATCGTAAGAAGCGCATTTGGCTTACTTGAAGTTTATGAGAGTTTCTTTTATTTAAAATCCAAATTTCACTTCCGTATTTTAGAGCAGCTTTTGATGTGATGTTATGTAATCTTAGTTTTGTCTCTGTCCTCATCTGTTTACCAAATTTTGATATTAATAAACATTAAAAACACATTAAGCTACTATAAAAAGACAACTACCCTATTACACGCATGAAATAATATGGGGCCAGTACATAAACTGAAAGTCTGTATAGAGCCAATTCTAACTTGTTCTACATACACAATAACTGTCCACGTACTATATACAAATAGACATTCATATGATTTATCTTCCTGGATGTAATTAGAAAGTATAATATAACAAACAAATAGAAATCACAATGATTCAGTAGAAACACCGTCCACTAAATTCTGAGAAGTATTAACCGACGCATGAAAGAAAATGATCGCCAATGGAATTTAAAGTATCAAAATCAAAATGGTGATAATTGTAGATGACTGGCTGCTAACTACTTGAGTACATCCCACGCAGTCCAATATTGAAGTAGCAGAGATATGAAGAAAACTTTGAAGAAGTGGCTGATTTCAAGTATCTTGGAACAATAATTACAAATAGAAATGTGATGCACAAAGAAATTAAACATAGGCTCATTTTTGGAAATGCCTGCTATTATACATTACAAGGACTCTTGTCGTCCCAACTCCTTTCAAAAAAACGTTAAAATGAAAATATATAAAACACTTATTCTCCCAGTTATATTATATGGTCCAGAAACATGGAATCTTACTTCAAGGGAGGAAGAAGATAACGAGTATTTGAGAATGAAGTTCTTAGGAACATTTTTTGGGCCAAAAAGAGATTAACAGACGGGTGAATGAAGAAAAGAACATTTTAGTAAGCTATATGATATGCATAGAAAGCCAGATATAATAACAGCTAAGTCTCGTAGACTATGGTGGGCAGGACAATTGGCATGAATGGGGGATGAAAGAGGTGCATGGAAGCTTGTTGTAGGAAAACCAGAGGAAAACGCCCAGTTGGCAGATCAAGAATGAGGTGGGAGAATAACATCCATGATTTAAGGGAAGTAGATTATACGGGGGACGATTGGAAAGCATTAGCTCAGGATAGGGATGTATGGAGAGCTTATGTCCGCGCGGCCATGAACTTACGGGTTCAATAGAGCTAGTGAGTTAGTTAGTTAGGGATGAACATAATACCAGTGGGAACTGAGCACAAGTAATTCACTCTCAGATACTCATCAGCTGAATGATCAAAAAAGCGCTCTTCACTAGAGCCAGGCCAGATCCCTGATAACAATATTGTAAGAGTAAAATAAAGTAGGACTTAACAAAAGTTATTAAGCCAACTAAAGACGTTAAAAGGATTTGTACAAACAGCTAATGCAGCATAAGTGAAGCATTGTGAATCTAGTACTAAAGAAAATCTATTAGGCGTACTTACTGGCACTATCGAAACCGTAGGTTCATGGCCGCGCGGACATAAGCTCTCCATACATCCCTATCCTGAGCTAATGCTTTCCAATCATTCCCTGTATGATATACTTCCCTCAAATCATAGTTAATGTTATTCTCCCACCTCATTCTTGGTCTACCAACTGGGCGTTTTGCCTCTGGCTTTCCTACAAGAAGCTTCCATGCAAGTCTTTCATTCCCCATACGTGCAACATGTCCTGCCCATCGCAGTCTACGAGACTTAACTGTTCTTATTATATCTGGCTTCCTATAAAGACGACCAAGTACGAGTAATTCACTGTTATGCAGTCTTCTCCATTCACCTGTTTGTTCATCTCTCTTTGGTCCAAAAATTTTCCTAAGTACTTTATTCTCAAATATTGTGATCTCCTTTCCTCCCTTAAAGTAAGAGTCCATGTTTCGCATCCATATAATATAACTGGTAGAATAATAGTTTTATATATTTTCAGTTTAACGTTTTTTGAAAAGAGTTGGGACATCAATAGTCTCTGCAATGCATAATAGCACGAATTTCCAAAATTGAGACTATGTTTAATTTCTTTGTGCTTCTCATTTCTATTATTTTCCCTAGGTTTTTGAATTCAACCACTTCCTCAATATTTTCCTCATTTGTCATTAGTTGTCCATTTCCATTGTATAATGTATTTCTGCGTGTGACCATATATTTAGTTTTATTGATATTTATTTCCAGTCCTAATTTCTTAGTGTTACTCAATAGTGTGTGCGTGTTGTCCTTTAGTATCTCCTCGCTATCGGTCAATAGTACTGCATCTATTAGATACAGATTTTAAAAAAGCTGTTAAATTAAACGCGAATCAGATTATTAATATGGTTAGCTAGAACCAAACATTTCTATAATAGAAAGTTTGGACTCGCGTTGTATATTCATTCATACACTGTAAATTCTTGTATTGAATTATTGAACTCTCAATTCTAACTTAATATGATGAACCACGAGTAATTAAGCAAATTATTTCCGAAACCCCTAAAGCTCCACGCTCCCGACCTACCCTCAAAATAAGAGAAAACTCGTGGCTCTAGCTCATTTACAACGGATTTTTTTTTCATCCAATAGGAACAAGTCCACCGCTGTGGTGTCGAGGTAGCGTGCTGCCTTGTCACGCAGCGAGCCCGGGCTCGATCCCCGATCGGGGCAGTTTTTCTGGGTGAGGTTTTTATCGGGGTTTTTCCTCACCTGTAAGGCAAATGTCAGGAAAACTTTAAGGCCGAAATGATCCCCGAAATCATATGGCCATCATCATCATCATCATCCTTCACAGGTGTGGAAAGCAACGGGAAGCTACCACACCAACAATTCCCTAGTAAAGCTGCAAGCATAGCATGTAAATGCTATGATTGCAGTGAAAGACCTGCCCTCGGGCAGAATTACTATGGATGGAATAAGAACAAAAAAAGTATAACGACAGAAGAGTTACTTATAAACAATAGCGAAAAATTATAAATGTCACACGTCAAATAAGAGTAGTAAAATGTTGTTTAAGAAAATATAATTCATTTTGGGTTTATTATTTTTATGAGATAGCCAGTTGATTATATTCTGGAAATGCATGCTATTATGCATTGCAGAGACTTTTAACGTCCCAACTCCTTTCAAAAAACGTTAAACTGAAAATATATAAAAGTATTACTCTACCAGTTATATTATATGGGTGCGAAACATGGACTCTTACTTTATGGGAGGAAATGAGGTTACGAGTTTTTGAGAATGAAGTTCTTAAGAAAATTTTTGGACCAAAGAGAGATAAACAGACAGGTGAATGGAGAAGACTACATAAAAATGAACTACATGGTGTTTATAGGAAGCCAGATATAATAAGAACAGTTAAGTCTCGTAGACTGCGATGGGCAAGACATGTTGCACGTATGGGGAATGAAAGACTTGCATGGACGTTTTTTTGTAGGAAAGCCGGAGGGAAAACGCCCGGTTGGTAGACCAAGGTGGGAGAACAACATTAGCTATGATTTGAGGGAAGTAGATTATACAGGGAATGATTGGAAAGCATTAGCTCAGGATAGGGATGTATGGAGAGCTTATGTCCGCGCGGACATGAACCTACGGGTTCAATTGTGCCAGTGAGTGAGTAAGTAAGTAAGCCAGTTGATTATTATTATTACTGGACAGCCTGCTTTAAATAAATAATGCATATGTAGGATAATCTCAAAATCTGAAATTTCTAATTATTTATTATGTTAGATGATAGTAGACAAGTGTTGATTATGACATTTGCAATTACTTTCTCCATTACAATCAGAAAATATTCAAGGTCTGGTTAAGAGCAATTCTTTAACCTAGGGTCAAGGATCAGATATTTGACATTAACATTAAAATGTTGAACTTCTTGCAATGGCCATGAAAAATCACTTCCTCTGGGCAAAATACGGAATATATCGATTGGAAAAGTTTAAAATCAATTCTGTCATAACATGACGAAAATTGACGCAGTTTATAGTTTCCCATTTCCAAATAGAATGGAACACATAATGTTACACGACTCTTTTGTCGATTTAGCTACAGGCCTATGCTACGAAGATCTTCCAGAAATGTCTTGAAATTTATATTAGTTTTCAAGTATTTTCAGAATTCAAAGCTCGATGTTTAAGGATTAGTGTTTTAAGGCATTATACATACAATAACTTCAACACTTTTTCACTCTCTAAATATTGTTTTTGCAACGTATTTGAAATTATATATTATGCCTATGCCTGAAGCGGGACTTGAAACTGTTTGGCTTTCATATATATATATATATATATATATATATATATATATATGGTGTGGTGTGTGTGGTGTGTGTGTGTGTGTGTGTGTGTGTGTGTGTGTGTGTCATAAAACAAGTTGAATATAAAATCGGTATTTTTCAGAAGAGCATATTTTAAACCGAGAACATATACTATTCTAACGAGATACCAAGAAACAGGCATCTCTGAATAAGGGTCCTGGACTATCAACTTCCTCACAGTGCACAGAAGATTGGGAGACGATAACTGTACATTTACCTCACTTTGGTCATTTTTCGACTTAATAACACTGGTCAACATGATTTTTGTCTCATAAGTACCAATAGTTATACTTAATGTAGTTTTTTTATCGTGTTTTCAAATATGTATTCGGAATTTCTCCATCACCCACAGTTTTTTTTTTCATTTCAATCTCAATTAATGGATTTAAATAATTATTATTTTAATAAACGTTTTTTCGTCCATTTGTCCATTGTAAAATAAAACCAAATGAGCTAACTCAAATGATTTCAGCTATGGAAAAGAGATATCAAGGCAAGTGGAATGCTAATATGCTGGCCGATTATTGTTGGAACATCAAGAGGGATGCTTCACAGGCGAAATATAGCAGAAAATCGTAATTTCTTACTTTCTAGGTGAGTTTGAATGTTCGAATATTGTGTAGTTACAAATGTAGAAAATATTAAAGTGTTTGAAATTATAAATTCCTGTCTCTCGGAAACCTTGCGTGATGGAGAAAAACCGATATCATATTTGAATTCAGGAGAAACAGTACTATCAGAATCACATATTTTTCTTTCTGAGACAAAAAAGTTTATTTTTGTTGCTCAGTGTAATTTATTCCTGTAAAGAAAAAAAAGTGCACACCATCACACAATACCAACTTCATTACAAGCTCGGAGAGAGGTGTTCCAACATCCAAGCGGATCAGTTGGCAATCCTTATGAGATATAGTAAAACTGAAGGATCTAAATCACCTACTAGGAGATCAATACAAATAAACAGCAGAATTGCTCTAGAAACAATAGCCAACTCTGCCAATCACCAGTAGGCTATCTCATAGAACAAATAAGAGAAGGAATAAGAAGCCTGGAAGTAACAGTTGGACCATCCAATACACCTGGATAAAAGCGCATAATGAAAACCTGGGGTACGAGCTCGCTCTGATCATTTCGCGAAGGAAGCAACCTACAGCAACCGTATAAGACATATCCTAGTCTAAAATTCCAAAGTTCTGTGGTCTGTCGATTGAAAGAAAAGGTGCACAAGATTGACAAACGTGAATGGGTAGCTTCAATCAAGAGCCAACTAACAAAACCATTTTCTCCTTGTGTAATACGAGATAGTCTAACAAATTATCTACCATATAACAGGGCATGGGAAAATACGATCCTAGTTCCATAATTGAAACTTATAGATAATCTACCTTGTCCCTGTTAAGCAAATTCACAATTTGTTTACCTTATACTCCGTGAATGTCAGTTATTATTCCGGGAAACATTGAAATTCGAAAGTTGTATAACGGTAACTCGCTCTCCTAGCCAGTGGTCAATGAATCATAAAGAACTAGTTGGAAAACTTTTAAAATCGTTCCAAACATCTATTGATAGTATATATATTGAGATTATGTAAAATATTCAGATAAAAAATAAGTTTCGAAAATAGTATGTATATAATATAGGCCTACTATAATATGATACGATACGATAGGCTATATATTATATGATATAATATAATATAATATATAAAATAAATGAGGAAATTACGGAAGAGTTGGATGTAGAACCCATTCTTCACCATATACAAAACTACCAGAACAACTGGAAAGCCCATCTTCAACGAATGCCGTCTCATAGAATTCCAAAAGCCATACTTCCCTACTGCCCCCAAGGCAAAAGATCACTGGGACGTCCAAAAAAGCGCTGGATGGAAAATTCCTTTTTGAGACCGTAACAGGCCACACGGCCTAATACTTGCATGGATGATCATGATGATAATATAATATAATATAATATAATATAATATAATATAATATAATATAATATAATATAATATAATATAATATAATATAATATAATATAATATAATATAATATAATATAATATAATATAATATATAATATAATACAATACAATACAATACAATATAATATAATATAATATAATATAATATTAGATTAATACATAAATGTGTAATATGAAAACAATCAGCATTTAGTATTGCAATTTTGTAATGAAGCATATTGATGAATAAAGATACTAAAAAAACGCACACGCACCACATGCATACCCGCATTACTTCATACTGGTAATTAAAAAGCCACAAAATATATTTTCATTAAGCTACTATGTGGAATTTGTTTAAATCTGTAGGTAAATAAGCGTAACTAAATTAGCCTGGTTAAGAAACTTCCGCTAGGGAACACTTGTCTCTCCAAGTGGGACGTATGGGTTATATACATACATACTATTTGGAATGATCGCTCTTCAATCTATCACTTAATACCCCTCTCATATGTATAGTTTGAATTTAATCTATATCCATGTTACCGAAAGTTTGATTGCCTAAACAAGCCTTATGCCATAAAAAAAGAGCACAACCTAATACGCAATATATCTTATGACTTCACTTAGAAATTCTTATTCTGAGAAACCTTTCTGCTAACGTATTATTAATTATCAACTACGGTTTTCATTTTAATGTACGGCATGAACAATGAAAGACGGATCTGGAAAGCCGGGTTATATAAGCGAAAAGAACGCATGAGTGTGGGACAAGTCAGGAGGTGGAGAGAACAATTAGAAGATTAGTTTCGGAACAGGTTTCTCAACTTAATACTTATGTGGAAAACAAATGATTCATTCATTCATTTTGAGAATTTTCCTCATCATTGAGGGGTTTCTCCAACCAATCTTAGTAATTGAGTTTTTAAAAAATAAATACATTACTACGGGCTTATAGTCTATCAGTTTGTAACAAACATTCAGAAATTTCCCTTAATTAAAGTTCTCCATCGTCCTCTGTGTCGTACAAATGATTCTACCCTTAAAAAATTGTATGTATTGCTTGTAGTGCCTTCATTTAGAGTGGAACATTTCAATATAATACTGTAAATGCAAAATTTGAGAGAGGTAAGGCATTTTCTGAAATTTTCAACTTTAATGAGAAGGATGTCATTCTCTAAAATAAAAAGTCCAAGTTCTAAAATTTTCAGATTAAAGAAAAACTGTTTGGATAGAACATTAATTTTACTGTAAGGATTCTTAAATTATTATTTCGAATTCATAGTGGTCAGCTGTTGCAAGATTCTTAGAATAATACTAACTTTTTTAAAAATATTTATTTCAGTGCAATGAAACCAATCTGAAAATTGCGAAGCGTAAAGACATGAACAATATGTAGGCCTACATTATCCGATCTTTTATGTGTGACGGTCCTTTGAAATAAAATATTGTCTATCTCTTGACTAACTAATTCACTGGCACTATCAAACCCATAAGTCCATGGTCGAGCGGACATAACCTCTCCAGACATCCCTACCCTGAGTTAATATTTTCCAATCATCCCCTGTATAATCTACTTTCCTCAAATCATGGTTAATGTTATTCTCCCACTTCATTTTTGGTCTATCAACTGGGCGTTTTCCCTCTGATTTTTCTACAAGAAGCTTCCGTGCCCATCGCAGTCTAACTAACTAACTAATTCACTGGTACTATCGAACCCGTTGGTTCATGGCCGCGCGGACATAAGCTTTCCATACATATTTCTTTGGCATGGAATCCCTGAAGTAGTTCCCGCCCGGAAACCGAACGGGGGTTTATTTTACATCTAGAAAATTTTACCTCAGTGGAACCCATGTCCGCGTTTCTTAACGGTTGTATTTTTACGGAAAGATCGTCACTCTTTCGACCAAGGCAATTTTTTCGTCTGCTTATCACCCTCAGCCAGTCCGGCATGGGTAACCCTATCGGCAGCAATGCTACCGCAGGCATAGCTCTCGGGATCATTTAAGCACGCAAGCCACTCCACCACAACAAGGTAAAGATACCATGGAGGGCCATCGGAGTCTACGAGACTTAACTATTCTTATTATATCTGGCTTTTTATAAAGCTCACTGTTATGTAGTCTCTTCTCCAACCATTTACATGAAGAAATTAATATTGCTATTGATGAAGTGGCTGATGAATTCACTACCAGGAATAAGCTGAAACACAACACACTGCCTGAAATTTAAGGTAAATGAATTGGCTTATAAAAATTTAATTAAAGAGTGCAATGTGTTGTATCTTTCAACAAAGGGACGAGATAAAAAAAATCTTGTTAGATTTCCGCACATTTATTGAAAGGACTAGTAACCATGACGCACACGCAGCGTAGACATGACAATGGGTGTTAATTTATCGTGAGCCATTTCCACGCAAATGGAGGCTCCAAAACAAGCAGGATAAACAATGTGGCTTCACTATTATGTAACCTATTAAAATGGAGGAAGTGTACAAAGTATTACTTGTGTCTTAACTCTGTATCCGAGGCATGACATAATGATGTCACATACTCCGACTGAAACCATCTCAATCTTGTAATCAACCGATTTTCATAAGTAATGCCACGAGTGATTTCCAAATTATCGATAAATTCACGATGTCACGAATGAATTTATCTAGAGAATTTGGAAATCAAAAGAGTGACATTTGTTAGGACTATTTAATGAATAAAATTAAGCTGTTTACTCACAAATATTTTATTTAAATATAGTTATTTTAAAATATTTATATATTTAATGTAAACGGCGATGTTTGAAAACAAATGAGAAACGTTTGTTATGTTTCATTTGTTCACCACTGCAACCAGATCATATTATTTATTGCCAAAGAATTGCAATATTGTAAGAATGCACCCTAGAGGAGAAAAAATTAAACACATCAAAATGTTCATAACCAACATTATAGGTTAATTAATTTCTGATGTCCTATGATGTAAATATGTCAATTAAATTTCCTGGAACGTAAATACCTGGGAAATAATACGTTTAAGAAAGTGCAAACAGTGATTTCTTTTTTTTCTTTTGTGGTATAATCGATTGCTACAAATGTTTTTATATTATATCCCGCATGCACTATCTGGTTACATTCGTGCTATATATACATACAATCTGCGAGCCACACACATTCTAGAATTCTTACATCTTAATATATAAATTGCTATATTCAACGTATTTCTTAGAGAGTCAGTCACTGCAACATAATGCTATGACCTATTCAGTATGTTAAAAAGGAGGAGCTTTCTTTAATATGATAAACTTAAATTGATAAATTCGAGGCGAAACACGACTGTGATTGGTTGTAAATCAAAATTCATTGAAATGTGATTGGTCATTGACTCCCATTTGGGGCATGAGTTTTTAATAGTCTATGTAATTTTAACTGCTAAAAATAACAGCTACTGCGTTGCATGAGCTTGAAACAGGTGGACGACCTAAATAAACAGTTACCAGTAATGCAAATATTGACGGTGGATTCTTACGCTAGTGTCTGTATTTAGCGGTCGAGTGCCTTTGATAAAATATTGTTGCCTCAGGTAATAGCTTAGTAGTTACATTACTGCAGCCTGGTAGTGTGATCTTGAAGGTCAACGGTTAAAATTACACAACTAAATAGCTATTTGCAACACATTATAGCATTATAATATTCAACATTATGAATGTTTACCTACTAGTTACAGCCACACAACAAAAATAAAAACTTATATAAAATACTAGAATTTCACTATTTTTTGGATTTAAAAGAAATAGGTAACGATATGCTGCTAATAGGAGATGCCCATGGGGCAAGGGTTATAAATAAAAGACTTAAAATAATAGCAGAAGCATTACTTTATTTTATATCATTTTAATTTTATTATATTCTATGTTTTTGTTAGCATTAGCTAGTATTAGATCCATCATCATTGTATTTTGTTTAGTCTGTATTTTAATATCTTAAAATTGTAATATGTACGTAATTTTTGTATAATTTTACTATTCGCTGGTTGAGTGGAAGAGAAGGCCTTATGGCCTTAACTCTGCCAGCTAAAATAAATCATTATTATTATTATTATTATTATTATTACTTGAAGAACAAAATGGCTTTAGAACGGGACGATCAACAATGTATTCATATTATAGCAAATATTTGAAAAAATAAGAAAACATAACCTACAGACGCATGTTGCTTTTATTGATTTTGACAAGGCATTCGATCGTGTTGATAGAGATAAGTTATGGAAAATTATGGAAATATAGGCCTATGACTTACTTACTTACTCACTGACACTATCGAACCCGTAGGTTCATGGCCGCACGGACATAAGCTCTCCACACATCCCTATCCTGAGCTAATGCTTTCCAATAATTTCCTGTATAATCTACTTCCCTCAAATCATAGTTAATGTTATTCTCCCACCTCATTCTTGGTCTACCAACTGGGCGTTTTCCCTCTGGCTTTCCTACAAGGAACTTCCATGCAAGCCTTTCATTCCCCATACGTGCAACATGTCCTGCCCATCGCAGTCTACGAGACTTAACTGTTCTTATTATATCTGGCTTCCTATAAAGACCATGTAATTTACTCCGCAAAATTAATTTATGTGATAAAAAGTTTGTATGTAAAATCTCAAATTATAATAGATAGAGGTGTAAGAAGGGCGTAGTTTATCACCTGCTCTTTTTAATTCATATATTAATGACATCATTCAAAATGGAAAAGTAATGTTATATAGGTATAAGAATGGACCGTTTTATAATATTAAACGATTTAATGTGTGCTGACGATGTGGTTATTATTCAAGAAAATAAAAATAATTTGCAGTACTCTTTACAGCAATTAAATCAGTTATGCCAAGAATGTAATTTTAAAATAACAAAAGAAAAAAAACAAAATTAATGGCATTTTGGGGAAATGAGCATATAAGATCAAAAATCATAATAGACAACAAACTTCTGGAACAAGTAACAAATTTTAATTATTTTGGTTGTAATTTTACTATAAACACAAAAACGGAAAAAGACATAAATATGAAACTGTCGAAATTTCAAATGATATGCGGAACTATACGTAAAACATTAAAGAACAAAACAAGAGGAGAAACTAGATTGAAGTTTTATAAAACATTGGCAGTTCCTGCATTAATTTATGGGAGCGAAACTTGGGTAATGACCAAAAAAATTACAAACTAGAATACAAAGTGTAGAAATGAACTTCCTTAGAAGAACAAAAGTCTGCACAAGATTGGATCGGATAAAGAATGAATATATAAGAACAGAGTTAAATATATATCCACTGAATGATAAAATTTAAGAACATAAAGAAAAATGGTTTACACATGTAGAACGAATGAATGTAACAAGATTACCAAATGCAGCATTCAACTACAAGCCTCTTGAGGTTCAAGGAATGTAGGAAGGCCAGTGAAAAGACGGACAGAACAACTGGGGCACGCCGTAGCGTAGTGGTTAAGGCACTGCGCTACAAGTCAGAAGGTCGAACGGTTCAAGTCCCGGTGGGGTCAGGATTTTTAAACTGACCAAAACCTTCTGGCGGCACTATGGCCCTGGGGTCGACTCAGTCTCTAACGGAAATGAGTACCAGACGTTTGTTCTGGGGGTAAAGGCGGCCATCACGCAGGGCTGACATCAAGTGCCGATTGTCTAGACAAAGTGGGAGCCTTAACCTCCCACTACCCCAAGGGCCTCCCACGGCCTGTAGTGGGATTACTTTACTTTTACTTTTTATTGGACTCATGAGACAATTTTTATATATATATATATATATATATATATATATATATATATATATATATATATAAATGGATTGCGCACAAATGTGCAAAGGTGATAACACAGCACTTTAACAATCACTAACACTTTAACTTTGTCTTCTTAAAAAAGTAAACAAATCTATCGGAAGAAAATACTTAAACTATGTACTTATGAAGTGCCCCGCTCCGTAGCCGAGTGGCGCAGAGCTACGCGACTTGCGCTGGTCCATGGGGGAAGAAATTTTCGGCCAGTACGGGATCGGTGCCCACTCGGCATCGTGAGGAATTTGCGTACTTACAATAAGTACCAGGTTGAGCGGCTGGGGACTCGACATGCTGACCACATATCACACTTACAAAGTGCTTTCTTCATTTTTAATGTTCAACAATTTTTAAAATGTTTTGCAATCCTGGGCTTTGAACTTTGTATAATATGTTAAGAGGATTTCAGTTAACTGTTTCTGGACTTCGAAATATTAAGCACCTGAATAAAAAATGTTATATTATCTCCATAGATTCTTATTTTGTGTGCGCCTGTACAGAGAGACGTGATTAAAAAAAAGTGATTATCTTCTAATAATTATTAGAAGATTTAATTTTAAAACAAAAAAATCACTTTATAGATAAAACATTGAAATGTGGGTAATACATTCTATATTTTGATTTAAAACTCGTTCAAAGTATTTCAGTTAAATTTAATTTTGGATATTTTACATTAATATCACTTAAGTATGGGTCCTACGTATACAAACATCGGAAAATGCCCATAACACTGGAAATATATTTCTTCTTATTGTTCTCAAGGTAGAAAACAATAATCGGATCCACTTAAAATATACATCAATACATTTTTCAAAATTACATTGATTTAGATCACTTACTTCTCCAAACTATTGATGAGAGCGACAGGCTACGTCAAGTTTCATCATATCTCTTCACAGTCTCTGAAACTTATATTTTTACATAAACTACTCTTTGAAATTAAATAGCTAGAATTCAGCCTAGGAATTCCATATTTAGACCCGACTCTAATAGTGGGGTAGAACGGCTAGAGAAGGTAGTCAGAAATGTATGCAGATGAATATTTTCTATGACTATTTAACTCATGCCCCAAATGGGAGTCAATGACCAATCACGTTTCAATGATTTCTGTTTTACAACCAATCACAGTCATGTTTCACCAAATATGTATCAATATTAAATTTACCACATTAAAGAAAGCTCCTCCTTTTTAATATTCTGAACAGGTCTGACCATTATTTTGCAGTGACTGAGCCTGTGAGAAATACGGCTACCAGATTGTATATATAGTGCATGAATGTCAACACATGCCGCATGTGGGAGTTAATATAAAAACATTTGTAGCAATTGATTATACCACCAAAACAAGAAACCACTGTTTGCACTTTCTTAAATGTATTTTTTCCCCAGGTAATAATCCAGAAAAATATAACTGTCATATTTACATCATACGACATCAGAAATGAATTAATATACAGTTCGATGTGTTTCATTTTTTCTCCACTAGAGAGCATTCTTACAATATTGCGTTCCTTTGGCAATAAATAGTATGACCTGGTTGCAGTGATAAACAAAAGAAGCAGATGAAGCGTACCTATCGTTTCTCATTTGTTTTCAAACATCGCCGTTTACATTAAATATATAAATATTTTAAAATAACTATAGTTAAATAATGATTTGTGAGTAAACATCTTTAATTTTATTCGTTAAATAGTCCTAACAAATGCCACTCTTGATTTCAAAATCCTCTAGATAAATTCACTCCTCACTTCGTGAGTCGTGAATTTATCGATAATTTGGAAATCACTCGTGGCATTACTTATGAAAATTCTTTAAAAAATGAAACAAAGAAAGACACTTTTCAAATAATAAGTATTATTCCTTATCAAATTTATTTTATGAAATACGTATTCTAAAATAAATTTAATGTCTTCTTGTTTAATAAGTTTAATGCATAATAAATTGCATTATGCAGTAAACCTTAGGTGGATTTTATTCTAAAGGTTTAATTCTGGAAACAGTTTCATTTCAATATTTGAATATCTTAACTTTAATAACGCGCAGGTGCAGTTTATCACTGGATATGCAATCCCCCAAGACTAATATTGAATGTTTTGGGAGGGGTTGGGAAAAGGGGAAAATTTAGCTTGTTCGCCATAACGAAGTTAATGAGAAGGGAGCTCGGTTTGAGAGTAGGAGGATGTGAATGACTGTTACGCTGATGTTTGGAGATACTCGAAATCATGGTTATATCAGAAAACAAAGAAATAATCATGTACACTTAGCAAAAAAAAAATGAGCGGCTTAAAAAAACGCAGTTCTTGTTATACCTCATTGCGCATGCTCGAAGAGCTAAAGCTGTGGTTCACGAGGTAACGCATTGTTATTTTTTTTAATACGCTGTATTTGGTTTTAATCGTCTTAAATAGTTTAAGAGCAGTGAAGGAGACATGCTTCTAGATATTTACGAGTGTTCGACGCATATACAATTACTCAAATTGCGACATTTCAAATATTAACTCTCGTACATAGTGTAAATGTAAACAAGACAACTAGGGTTTAGACAATTAGTATGTGACGTTCGAGTAGCGTAGATTGTTAAACCAATTACGAAAAGTGAAATTTGTAGGAGATCCAGGCTTCAAACCACTGGGCAATGACTTTTTTGTTATTTATTTGTATTTCCGCAAAATACACCCTATAACATTAAATTCCAGCCACGTAATCTACGTACACTTTACACAATTTTAAGTAATATTCCGTCCTTCGTAAACTCTTTAAACCTATTTAGCTACCGGTGCATCTATACGAAAACAAGTGTAATTAAATTAGTATGGTTCAAACTCTTCCCTGTAGGGGGAGAGCGCCTAAAATCTCTGTAAAGGGAAAACATGGGCTTACAATACAATACAATAAATTTAATTGTGTGTACAGTACCACTTTTTAATAATAATGCTATAAATTTATGTAATAAAAGGTAATATAACTTCATATATTTATTACGTATTAGTGAGGAAAAATTTTCACCCTTCGATTAAAATAGTCAGTTTATATAGGTCAAGTCCAGCCTGATAAATAGTCCATATATGATGATAATGATAATAATAATACTTTTTTTTTAAAGAGTGAACAGGCAGAATAAAATAGAAGGTATTGTAACAATTAAAACATTTAACCTAATCAGGAATCGAACTTGTGGCATCTTGCATATGAAGCAAACCATTAGACACTGAGCTAAGCGTTCGCTGGCTTACCGTACTTAAAAGAATGCTCTTCATTGGAGGAAGGGGAACGTATTGAAGCTCTACTGTGCAATTAGTTTATTGGTGTGAATTGAGCTTTAAAACTTGAAATATTCGAGATCAAGAGTCCGCTCATATATATATATATATATATATATATATATATATATATATTTTTTTTGCTAAGTGTACGTGTCTCACCTGCCGTAAATACATCGGTTTCTTAAGTTAATGTTATGTACATTATTATGTCGTAATAAACATATTGAATATTAAAAAAAAGGCAATTTATACAATATTTGTTTATAAATGTTTGTGATCTTTGGTTATAAAGTTCTCCCATAAACATGCACATTTTAAAAAGCTCTAAAGTGGAAGTGCTTTGTATTTTACTCATGTCATGATATCCATCCATCCATAGTAATTCTGCCTGAAGGCAGGTCCTTCACTGCAATCATAGCATTTCCATGCTATGCTTGCAGCTTTACTAGGGAATTGTAGGTGTGGTAGCTCCCCGTTGCTTTCCACACCGGTGGATGATAAGGATGATGATGATGGCCAAATAATTTCGGGGACCGTTTGGGCCTTAAAGTTTTCCTGAAATTTGTCTTATACGCGAGGAAAACCCCGATAAAAACCTCACCCAGATCCCCCGACCGGAGATCGAACACGGGCCCGCTGCGTGACAAGGCAGTACGCTACCTTGAGACCACAGCGGTGGACTATGTCATGATATACTAATACATAAATAAATAATAATACTTTTAAAAATTAAGGACGTTAAAAAATATGCAAGAACTGTTAAGGTAAAAGATTCATAGGGGTAGTATTGCGAAGGAAAATGAGATCTTTCCTTATAAAAAATCACTTTTGTAGACACTATATATATTTTTTTTTCTAGCAGCGTTTAGTATTTCAAATACAGCAATGAGAGAGAGGAGGGGACTGAGGGAGAGAGTTACATTTCAATTATAAAATCTTCGAATCTAGGGTCTGGAATGAGATTCAATCAGCCTCGTGAGGACAACTCAGTAGATTTTGCCTTGAGAAGTAGCGAAATCCCGATAAGACCATTGAAGCTAAGGTTGAGAGTCTGCGCCATGCTAACCACCTGACAGCCTGCATTGTTTCTGCTAGTCAGTGGTAGCAACCACTTCAGTCATGTCTTCGAAAGTGTCATGCCACAGATTTATTATTTATAAGGCAGTCCTATATATAACTGAAGGTTTGCTAATGATTTATGTTAGTAACATATAAATCACTGTATACACGTGAGAGTGCCTTTGAAAAATGTTGGGAGATTTCACTTAAAAAATTATAGTTTGCATTACATGCAGATAAGTGACGTAATGGTAGTTTCCTGTAAACGAGCTCTCTTTTACTCATGGATATAAGATAGATTTTCATGGCTTGTGGTTTTATCAAGGCATAATGTTTTAAGGACAGCCTTCTCAAGCATCAGTTGTATGGGTTCTCGAAAATCCGCGTCATTTAGTCTAGACTTTCCAAGCTGGGTTACTCGAGAAATAAAGGATAGTGTTTCACTCAATGGAAAGATACGCAAAAAACATGTTCTCTGCCCATTCAAATTTGTGGCTTTTAAACCTGAAATTAGCACATATTATTGCGTGCTTTGAGTAAAAAGTCCCACGCACAAAATACATTATTATTACAACCTTTATATTAGCTTGACCTGTATCTATCTATCTATCTATCTATCTATCTATCTATCTATCTATCTATCTATCTATCTATCTATCTATCTATCTATCTATCTATCTATGTAACTGAATCTTTCAACGCGTTTTTCACCCACTTAAAATAATTGGATCGACTTGAAACTTTGCATACTTGTAAAGGACCCGTGACAATATAATAATTTCATATTTTGTTTCTAAAATCCTGGCCAGAATCATCATAAAATCAAAAAACGTGTATTTGTATCTATGTAACGGAATCTTTGAACACGATTTTTACCCACTTAGAAACATTGGATCGACTTGAAACTTTGTACACTTATAAAGGACCCGTGACAATACAATAATTTCATATTTATTTTATATATATTTCTAAGTGTAAATTTTCTAATATACCGAACAATGAAATATTTTGACAGATTTTTAAAAGTGAATCCTCTTACGTATCCCTCTTGTAAAATTGTGTGTTTTTATTTCATGTTATTTTATTAGTATACATTTCTAAAGCATAGACACTGGAAACTGCTAATTGCGTTCGAAGAATGCTAATCTATGATGTAAAAACTAAAAGCGATAATCTAGCCCATATAGAGGCAATGTGTGGTCAGCATATTGAGTCTCTCAGTCGTTGAAAGTGATTTTCTCAACCTGGAACAGCTACTTATTGTAAGTACCCAAATTTATCACGATGTCGGATGGTCACCGATCCAAGTGCTTAATGCTCGCTCCATTCGCGTTTCGTTCACTCCATAGTTCATGGTGGACAAATTGGTGCCAAATCTGGCTATTCTATTTTTCTTCTTTCTTTTTCTCACTCTCCCTCCCGTTTTCTACTGCCAAAACCTTCATTCCACCTCTTCTCCATACTCATCTCATTTGTTTGTTTTCATCTGCTCCTCTGAGGGTGTCAGCCGACAATCGCATATGTCGCAGATCTTCACCGGATACGTGTATATTAATTGGTGATGTAATTCATACTTGTGTACAATGTAATAAAAACAACATTGACAATTATAAAACAGGTTAAAGATAAAAGCGATTTCAAACCCACCATAAGTATTAATAAACTGCACCTACTTCCAACCTACACGTTGAGGTTTTGTATCCAACCCACGAAATTCAGCAAGCTTCATTCATCGTAAGAACTCGAATTAGAACAAATAATATCAATATCCTATGAATTGTGGTCATGTGAACAGGCGAAACATGCCGCGATTAACATAAACTCAGCCACAAAAATCAATAATTTCATTTTTTACACAAAACATTTGTTTTGTTGATAAAATTCATATCAAATTCTGTTGAGGTAGACAGTCACGAAGTAAAATATTAAAACATACCTTTTGACGTCCCCGTGCCGTAGCCGAGTGATTAAGGCAGGAAGTCTTAGCGCAGAGCTACGGGACTTGCGCTGGTTCGAGTCTCCAAGGGGGAAGAAATTTTCTAATGGTATTTCGGCCAGTATGAGATCGGTGACCACAGCGGTGGCCTATATATATATATATATATATAAGAGATTTGGAATTTGCGTTGGTTCGGGTCTCCGTGAGGGGAAAAAAAAATTGCTCATGGAATTTCGGCCAGTATTACGCCGTAGCCGAGTGGTTAAGGGAGGAAAGCCTTGGAGCAGAGCTACGGGACTTGCGCTGGTTCGAATCTCCATGGGAAGAAATTTTCTCATGGTATTTCGGCCAGTATGGGATCGGTGCCCACCCAGCATCGTGAAACATTTGGGTAGCTACAATAAGTAGCGGCTCCAGGTTGAAAAAAAGCTATAACGGCTGGGGGACTCGACATGCTGACCACATGTTACCCCAACACTGTCTGGATGATCATCTACCTCTGTCATTGACACATGTGGATGTGAGGCCAGCAGCCGGCTGGTAGTCTAAGGGCCTTCTGGGCCTGTCGCGCCAGTAGTAGTATACCTTCTGGCAGATGCCATTGTCCTCAACTGCGTTGTTCTTTTTATTTTAAGAACTAAAAAGAGTCAACATAGTTGAGGAAGTCGGCACCTGCCTAAATGTATATATTTTACTTCGTAAATTTTGATTTGGCAAGCTTATATTTGCAGATGAGAGATAAGACGATTTAAGCGGGATGCAGTATGAAGAACTGCTCTGTACCCGTGCAAAGATATATTTCATAATATACATTTTCATCGGCATATTACCGTATAGTAAAATTATTAAATAATTTAAAATAAACATAAATTCAACCTCTTTCTTTAGGCCACATACCTTTTCGTCAAAGTTTAACATGAAATGTATTCATATTATTCTAAATAACTTTAATTCTCGAGATTTCTAATTTATCTAATTTCTTATACGATGTTTTTCATAAGTAATGCCACGAGTGATTTCCAAATTATCGATAAATTCACGACTCACGAAGTGAGGAGTGAATTTATCTAGAGAATTTGGAAATCAAGAGTGGCATTTGTTAGGACTATTTAACGAATAAAATTAAGCTGTTTACTCACAAATCATTATTTAACTATAGTTATTTTAAAATATTTATATATTTAATGTAAACGGCGATGTTTGAAAACAAATGAGAAACGATAGGTACGCTTCTACTGCTTCTTTTGTTTATCACTGCAACCAGATCATACTATTTATTGCCAAAGGAACGCAATATTGTAAGGAGGAGCTTTCTTTAATATGGTAATTATAACACTGATAAATATTTGGTGAAACACGACTCTGATTGGTTGTAAAACAGAAATCATTGAAACGTGATTGGTCATTGACTCCCATTTGGGGCATGAGTTAAATAGTCAGTTTAATTTAAGAATCAATTCATTATTGAATTGATTAAATATTTATATAGGGACATAACAAAGATACTATCAATATACAAAAATGTTTCACGCTTATACATAGCGAAGCAAAAAAACAAAATACAAGAATACAAATACATTGAAAATTTTCTCCTGCCAGTCTTGCTAAACTTGCAAACAACAAAGGTCGGGCTTTCCATGCCTTTCGCTCGCTTATGATCATAAAACGGGCTTATGATAGCCTCTCTTCGAACATTATAGCCTATATTGCGTAAGTCGAAAGTCAGAAGGAAATTTTGAAGAACTTCAAAGTGTTTTCTGTACTAAAATTTTCACAAAAGCTATTCAAGTTGCATGATTTTGCTTTACATCTGGAAGCGGAGATTTCGATACATATTCTATAGTTCATTTTTTTGGCGCTAATATTGAATGTAAAACGTTTGAGTAGTTTGCGTTAAACTTCCATAATTTTTGTTTTAAAATATGTGAAAGAATGAAAGTCGAAAGGTACATTAAAAATATATTTTAGATAATTGGCAAAAAACACGGGCTTAATTCCGGAAATGCATTGTATTATGCATTAGAGGGACTCTTGTAGTCCCAACTCCCAAAAAAAAAAAAAAAGTTAAACTGAAATATATAAAACTGTTATTCTCCCAGTTATATTATATGGATGTGAAAAAGGATTCTTACTTCAAGGGGAGAAAGAAGATTACGAGTTAAATGTCCAACTCATTAATAATTAAGATTACGAGTATTTGAGAATAAAGTTCTTAGGAAAAAAATTGAGCCAAAAAGAGATGAACAGACAGGTGAATTGAGAAAACTACATAACAGTGAGCTACATGGTAGTTAAGTCTCATAGACTGCGATGGGCACGACATGTGGCACGAATGGGGAATGAAAGAGGTGCATTGAAGCTTCTCATAGGAAAACCAGAGGGAAAACGCCCAGTTGGTAAACCAAGAATGATATGGGAGAATAACACTATCCATGATTTGAGGGAAATAGATTATTCAGGGGATGATTGGAAAACATTAGATCAGGATAGGAATGTATTGGAAAGCTTATGTCCGCGCGGCCATGGACCTAAGAGTTCAAGAGCCAGTGAGTTTGTTAATTGGCAAAGAAAATTATATGCTATTTATCTGAAATCAGATGCGATCTCTGAAATTTGGGATGAAAAATGTTGTATTATGATACGTATTTAAATGGAAGGAAATATTAAGCGAGAGTTAGGAATGAGTAGGGTAGACGTCCCACAGTATGGGTCGCTCACCTCTGTCGGGCACGCCTACACACTCTCCTACACGTGGGCAGGTGGGTCTTACAGAGGAATCCTAATACAAACTACATTTCAATTAACAATAATTCAGATGTTCTCAGTACCATGTCCATCCCCATCTGTTAAGGTTTATTAGTCAATTACTCTAGCTCTTAACATCCTAGCTTTCAACTTTTTCTTATTTTTAAAGATATATCAGAAATAAATAAAAACATAAAATGATTATTTTGCATGTGGTACAATGTGAGTACGAAACATTGTTAATTACATTCAGGGAAGAATACAAGCTAATGTTCCTAAAGCGAATAGTCTGTCCCACAAAGCTTGGAGGAACGAGAAACTCCCACAATTTTTTTATTCTTGTCCCATTACTGTTATGGAAATGATCAAAATATTAAATGATAAATAAAGTCTATGACATTAAGATGGCCATGTCACATAGCTCGAACGAGTAATAGTGGAAATTTTTTAAAACTTTTGTTTTGAAACCCTTAGAAAGGCCAAATCATAGATGGAAATGTGTGATATCTAGATTTAGTTGGTTGTGGATAGGGAGTAATGGACAGTCTTAGTAAATGCTCCATTTACAAACAGGGAGATCCGTATCTAATAGAGTTAGTTAATTAGATTGAAAATCAGAATTTCAAAACTTACTTAAGGCTCAAAAAAGTGGGCCCACCTAAAAACACAAGTCAAAACTAAGTCCGTAAAAACAAGGAATTATATATATATATATATATAATAAGTCCACCGCTATGGTCTCGAGGTAGCGTGCTGCCTTGTCACGCAGCGGGCCCGGGTTCGATCCCCGGTCGGGGCAGTTTTTCTGGGTGAGGTTTTTATCGGGGTTTTTCCTCACCTCTAAGACAAATGTCAGGAAAACTTTAAGGCCCAAACTGTCCCGAAATCATATGGCCATCATCATCATCCTTATCATCATCCTTCACCGGTGTGGAAAGCAACGGGAAGCTACCATACCTACAATTCCCTAGTAAAGCTGCAAACATAGCACGAAATTGGTATGATTGCAGTGAAGGACCTGCCTTCGGGCAGAATTACTATGGGTGGATATCCTTTTATAGTCCACTGCTATGGTCTCGGGGAAGCGTGCTGCCTTGTCACGCAGCGGGCTCCTGGGTGAGGTTTTTCCTCACCTGTAAGACAAATGTCAGGAAGCTTAGAGCCCAACGGTCCCCGAAAATCATCCGGCCATCATCATCATCCTCCTCCTCCTTCGGTGTGGAAAGCAACGGGAAGCTACCACACTTATGTATATTTACCTAGTAAAGCCGCAAAGCATAGCATGAAAATGCTAGGTTGCAATGAAAGACCAGCCCTCGGGCAGAATTACTATGGATGGATATCCTTTTATTGTTAATTTTTCTAAAAAAAACTTTTGAATCAGGTATTAAAATATATTTTACTAAATTATTGATTGGTACAATGTGACAACGAGGATCTATTGAACAGAAAATCGGATTTCCTGTTCGGTGTAAATTTTTTACAAAATGAAAATTTCTCGTTTATGAGTAATATTTACTATTCGTACTAGATATTTAATCAAATATATGAACACTTTATCTAGACAAATATCAGTAGTTTATTTCAAATATGTTTTTTGAGATGATTTAACTCCTGTAGGCCTTCAACAGGCCATGTTCTCATAAATGAATTGTTTATAGCTTTTACACTTTCATTAAAATATTAAATGATAAATGACTAATGTGACTGTGGTAGTGATATTCCCACCCAGTATTAATTTTAATGATTAGGAAAACGTCTAACGCACCTCAGCAGGTTGATTGGTTCCAGAGCACGAACGTCAAAAGCTACCGTCCGAACTAACTTGTTACTTTTATCAACTTTCGTCAAATATATATTTTTTTTGGTTCAATGTCACCTGTTTGTCATTCGACATTTTAGGTATTCTCTCCTGCCTTTGGCGTATTGTAACCCACTACTGAGGTTGGGGCGCCTGGAAGGTGGGGTTACGCTGCCCCAATGATATGATGTGTGATGACCATGGGCAATGATGCGCCAGCAGAGGCCTTAAACCCAAACTTAATCTAATGAGGTGAATATGATATTGAGGACAATAATGGCCAGACGATGTTCGGGAACCGTTTGGGCCTTAAAGTATCCTGATATTTGTCATACAGGTGATGAAAAACCCCGAAAAACCTACCCCGAGAAACTTGTCCGGGGTCGAACCCGGGGCCGCTGCGTGACAAGGCAGCACGCTACCTCGAGACCACAGCGGTGGACTTTTTGTCAAATATTACATTTTTCTTCTTCTTCTTCTTCTTCTTCTACTACAAGGTTTAGGCTATGCAGCCTGTTCCGGCGAAGTTAAAAATTGTGTCCATCTTCTACGTGGTCGGCCAACATCTCTTGTTCCTCTGGGATTATACAGGAAGGTTCTTTTTGGTATTCTTTCGTTGTTCATTCTCATAAAGTGTTCTGTCCATTTCTTATTATTTTCGCTGATTTTATCTTCAATTTTATATATATTTAATTCTTCTCGTATAGTTTCATTCCTTATTCTATCCGCTCTTGTGCATCCTTTCACATTACGTAAAAATAGCATTTCCGCAGTCTGTATCCTGCTTTTATCCCTTGATTTCATTATCCAATTTTCACTTCCATACAACAAAAAGGGGCAGCCATTGTTTTATATAATTTAAGTTTCGTATCTTTCCTTGTTTTCCGACCTAAGGTTCTTTTTATGGTTCCATAAATAGCCTGAAATTTATTAACTTTATTTTCTATATATTTATTTTCTCTATAAGTTATATCACATCCTAAATATTGGAAATGTGATATTTGTTCTATTATTTTGTTATCCAGTACAATTTTTGATCTAATTCCATATTTACCAATAAATGCCATTACTTTTGACTTATTTATTGATATTTTACAATTATATCTATTGGCTATTAATTTAAATTTATAATATTACATTTTTAAATCATGATTAACATCTGAATATTAAAATTCGCATCCGATCTGATTTTTGAGTTATAATTCTGAAATAATATCCATTAGCAAAGTTATTCCAAATGCAGGAATGAGAATAATTTACTCATTTATATTAGCCTACAAATAAATACATTTACAAAGCAATATAATTTTAATGGATTATATTGCTTATTCGTAGATCTATATTTTATTATACATTTATATTATCTTATCAAAATAAATCCATTAAATGTAAAAACATATAATTATCAGTTTACTCCTATTTATAGCGTTATCATAACTGCGATTTCTCGGCATCTTCTTATGGTTACAGAAACTTTAATGAATACAAGATTATTTACATTCAAAAGATAATTTTTTCAAATACAATGGAAAAGAATGATTTGCGGCTTCTCAATAGGATACTGTATTGATCGACTTAAAGCAAATTGTAAATTAGTGCTTGACTTCCTCAGAACATTTTAATTTTTAAAATTTGAAAATGCATTTAAAAGTTTCAATGTTTAAGATATGAGAGCATTTACCGTAATAAATAATGAGCTTAAGGTCAAGTAAGAGTTATCTTCCTCCCTCTTAGGATTTTTAATTTAATGTCATAAGATAAATAAACATGAAGATCATTTATTAATTTTATTAAATCCCACTTACAGTAACTGTCGAAAATATAACTATTATTCTACCAGTTATATGGATGCGAAATGTGGTCTCTTACTTTAAGGAAGGAAAGGATATTACGAGTATTTGAGAATAGTACTTAGGAAATTTTTTGGACCAAAGAGAGATGAACAGACAGGTGAATGGAGAAGATTATATAACAGTGAACTACGTGGTCTTTATAGGAAGCCAGATATGGGAACAGTTAAGTCTCGTAGATGGCGATGGGCAGGACATGTGGCACGAATGGGGAATGAAAGACGTGCATGGAAGCTTCTTGTAAGAAAACCGAAGGGAAAACTCCCAGTTGGTAGACCACGAATGAGGTGGGAGAATAACATTAACTATGATTTGAGGGAAGTAGATTATACAAGGGATGATTGGAAAATATTAGCTCAGGATAGGATGTATGGAGAGCTTATGTCCGCGCGGCCATGAACCTACGGATTCGATAGTGCCTGTGAGTTAGTTAGTTATATATGTATATACACCAGATGATCATTAACTCTCTCCTTCCTCCCATGGTCGTTGGTAATATGACACCATTTGATCCGTGAACCCCGAATACAACTCTTCTCCTGGATATGCAATTACCATAAAGAATAAAGACAGTTGTTTATTATCAGACTGGCATTGTTTTGTCAAAAAGAGGATTTTTACCATGAAAACAAATTTTGGTAATTTTATAGCATTGATTTACATAAATAAAATCTTTCCAACAGAAAGTAATACAATTGTGAAACATTTTATAGCACAGTAAAATCTCTGCGACAGAGAGTAATAAAAAATGTGAAAAACTTATACCACACACACTTACACACACGCATATATATATATATATATATATATATATACACACAGACACAAATACCAGGTGATCATTCACTCTCTCCTTCCACCACGGTCATAAGGAATATGACGCCATTTGATCCATGGTCGCTTCCCCTGCACGTGTGAATACCAATAAGACTACCACAGGGTAAAGATATTTCTTTACTACCATACTGACATTGTTTTGTCAGAAAGAAGATTTTTACCTTGAAAACTAAACTTTGGTAATTTTATAGCTTTCATTTACACAAATAAAATTTCTTGACAGAGATTAATAAAAATGGTAAAAATCTACGAATTGTAGATCACATTTCTGTCGAATATTAAAATTATAATATCCATCATCCATAGTAATTCTGCCCGAAAGCAGGTCCTTCACTGCATTTCCATGCTATGCTTGCAGCTTTACTAGGGAATTGTAGATGTGGTAGCTTCCCGTTGCTTTCCACACCGATGAAGGATGATGATAATGATGATGATGATGATGATAATGATGGCCATATGTTTCGGGGACCGTTTGGGCCTTAAAGTTTTCCTGACATTTGTCTTACAGGTGAGGAAAACCCCCCCGATAAAAACCTCACCCAGAAAAACTGCCCCGACCGGGGATCGAACCCGGGCCCGCTGCGTGACAAGGCAGCACGCTATCTCGAGACCACAGCGGTGGACCAATTATAATATAAATGAAAATTTTATTAGCACTTACTGTTATTAGTTAGGTAAAAAGCTACTTTTTTTTTCACATAATCGCAGTTAAACTAGGAAATGTTACATTATTATTCTACTCATTCTATTTGAAAAATGCAATTACTAAAACTGAAGAAAATTTACCCTTTACACTGTTTTAGATAACTTCGTTTTGGTAAAATATCTTGGAAATGTCCTAGCGTACCAGAATATATGTAAATATGTCGTAAAATATAGTTTGGTAATTCTGTACAACTCTTAGAGAAACAATAGGTATGCAAACTCACGGAAAATAAAGAAGTGAATGTAACCAACACCATTCAATTAAATTCATAGGAAAAGATAATTGTAATCATTTCGACTAGTCACGAAATTAAGAACCTATTGAAAATAAATATTATTGTGGTAGGGCAGTATACTAAGTTGCAACAATAAAATAATGACCACTTTCTACTTGTATGACATGATTGCTAATAACAGGTTAATTGTTGCTTTGTCTTTGAAAAGCTCGAGTTACGTAACACACTTCGCAAGTGTTTAGGTCAACATCGTTATAACGTTACAGTCATTCAATCTAAGTTTGTATGTAGACAATTTGCTATCAATTTTTATTATATATTTATTTATAATTAATATAAAATTATAGAATATTCACCTGAAAGGTCCGTCTCCTCAACTTAATTAATCATTTAACTGTAGCGCTTTCGGGACTTGTCCCATCATCGGCAGGATTCAAAACTGGTGTTTCACTGAAGATCTGGTATAGGGGCTTGCATGTATTGGGTTCGTTTTCGTTTATCAGGCTGTCGTTGTGAGCTGCTTTCATGATTTCCATCTCTTCGAGTACGTTTATCTTCGCTGGATTATTTTCTCTGTGCATTACTGTTAGGGTGTTTTCAATATTTAACATGCGATGTCCTTCATGGATAACGTGTTTTGCATAGCTTGATTTCCCTTCTGCGTGAATGAAGTCTCGAAAATGTTCTTTGAATCTGATGTTAAAACTCCGGGTTTGTCCTTCCTATATAAAATTTGTTAAAACAGTTTATAAACTGACATGTAAGGACTGCAACAAATTTTATATAGGAAGGACAAACAGGAGTTTTAACATCAGATTCAAAGAACATTTTCGAGACTTTATTCACGCAGAAGGGAAATCAAGCTATGCAAAACACGTTATCCATGAAGGACATCGCATGTTAAATATTGAAAACACCCTAACAGTAATGCACAGAGAAAATAATCCAGCGAAGATAAACGTACTCGAAGAGATGGAAATCATGAAAGCAGCTCACAACGACAGCCTGATAAACGAAAACGAACCCAATACATGCAACCCCCTCTACCAGATCTTCAGTGAAACACCAGTTTTGAATCCTGCCGATGATGGGACAAGTCCCGAAAGCGCTACAGTTAAATGATTAATTAAGTTGAGGAGACGGACCTTTCAGGTGAATATTCTATAATTTTATATTAATTTTGAATAAACCTCAACGGAACACATCATGAATCTTATAAAAGTTTATTTATTTATACAGCCTGGTGCAGTTAAGGCTGTGTGACCTTCTATTCCACTCACCAGGACAAACATAATTATCTCTATCTATCTTCGGGTTTTTACAGCTGCTGCCGTCTTCCCGTGCCAAACCTCCAAAGCCTACGGTCTTGGGCATCTTCGATGCTTAGCCCTCTAGCTTGCATTACTCTCTTCATGTTTTCCTTCCATGTTAACCTTGGTCTCCCTCTTTTCTTCTTTCTGTTCGGATGCCATTCATATAGTTGCTTTGGCCATCGCTCATCTTCCATTTTAAGACATGTCCTAACCACTTTAATCCCTTCTCCTCAATTCTTTCAATTATGCTTTCTTCTGCTTCCATTATGTTTCTAATTTCCTTATTTGTGACATGTTCTAATCTAGACTTTCTGGCACTTCTCCGTAAATAATCCATTTCTAGAGCTATTAGTCTATTCTTGTAGTACTTATTGATTGTCCATACCTCACTTCCATACATTGCAACAGATTCCACCAATGTTTTACCAATATATTTTTTTGTGTCTTTCCAAATATGCTTATTCCACCATATGGAATTTAACGATGATATTATTTTGCTACTCAATTCAATTCTATGTTTTATGTTCTCTTTGCGTATACCTTCAATGTTGTCCATAATTATTCCCAAATATTTAGTTTGTTTCACTTGCTTTATTTGGATTCCTTCTTCCAATATTAAATTTTCTCGTTCATTGCTATTTATTGCCAGATATTCTGTTTTTTGTAAATTTACTGTGAGACCCCATGATTCATATGTGTTTTTCAACCTTTTTATCATGAATTCCATATAAAAAATTATGCTACATTTAAATACAAAAAACCGCAATAATATTTATATACTAAACGATTTTTTGGTCAAGCAGAATGATAGTAAAACATTTAACACAATAAATTTAATGAGAATTAAAATTAAAACTAATAAAAACATATGTACAAAGAAAGAGTCAGTTTATGGTACTTCAGCGTATGTGCTAAACATATAATAATAATGTGTTGATATTCCAACATATGGCAATTTTTTGTAAGCAAGTACTCTATCTGAATCATAGAGAACGATTATTATTATTATCGCCTCACTCTGATGGTTAACCGTTTATACAAAAGCGGGTGCCGCGCGGCAATGCTTGGCATGCGGTGTTGTCACGTTTCTCATAGCGCTATGGGTGTTTATTACACAAGGACATTGATTATTTGTGTTATTATTTAATTTTATGTTATTATTTGGTATTGTTTAACTTTTAAAATTATATATGTATTTATTTATTAAATAATTTAATTCAAAGATTATATAGCTTGTAGGTCTACATAAATTTAATATTCATACAAATCATGCTGAAAATATATTTATTTTTATTATTATTATTATTATTATTATTATTATTATTATTATTATTATTATTATTATTATTATTATCTGTTCGGTCTGAAATATTTTCCCATGGCCGCCACATGATGAAATCACTTACATATTAAACTAATATAATATGTAGATACCGTATTATTATTCAAGCTGCATATCACAATAAATCACTGATAATTATAACACATAATTACGGTATACAATTTAAAACTGGATCGAATGTTCCACATCGTTCCGAGTTTTAATTGAAACTGAGGGAAGAATAGCAATGTGGCAACATCGTGGTAGTCGCGGCAGTCGAGATCTTTGTATTTTAATAACATATAACAGCTGCTGGGAAACGAAGCCAGCCGCTTGTTAAGCATCACAGTGAGGCGATAATAGTTGCTACAAGTCAGGTAACGTCTTAGAGTGGTGGGAGTGATGGGTAGGTATAGTGTAAAAGTTGTAAGTTGGCATGATTTCTGCTATCCTTGTCTAGATAACTGTTCTTCCACCCTTCGCTAGACGTCTGAGTGACATGTGTACTATAATGGGCTACCCTTGTAAAATTACTTAGGAATGCTAGAAAAACTCCACCCCCACTTTCGCCCAGTCACTTTTGTTCACATAATTTTTGTCAGTGGCGACTGTTTCAGAGTTCGTTTGGAGTTTGTGAAAGTGAGTGAGATATTATATTAGTGTAAAATTAATCTTTAGAAGAAGGGAATGCCACCACTGATCTATGTTCACTACAGGGAGTGTCTGCCCTACCGCTGTCACCGTGAAGAGATATGCGTATGAGTGAGAAAGAAGATGGTGAGTACTCTCTTTCTCTTTCTAAAATATTCTAGACACTTTAGCCCTCACGGACTATAGTGGAAGGATTGTCATATAGCCTTGAACGCAATCATCACCTATTGTATAAGTCTGTTGTCAGTGTCTAGTACATTTACATTAAAATCACCCAAGTCTATAACTGTCCATACTATATCCGTGGGTTTTGTAAAGCGGATTCTATTTCTCTTATTTTAGGAGGTGTTTTACACTACACAAAGAAGGCATTTTATAAACATAATTTCAGGAGATTGTTCGTTATTAGAAAAAGTACTTAGGGCTTAGATGTGTTCTAATGTAGACACCTATTACTCGCCCAAGTTAAGTGTTGACGGCTAGAGGAGGTGTTTTAGCGCTAGTGTCGCCAAACTATTTCTCCATGGAAGGGAGAATCGCTAAACACACGTGAAATATCATTACATAGTTGTCAAATTATGTCATTTAGTCGAAGGCTGCTGAAGATTGCGTATCATTTAAAATTACATTGTTTGTTATCTCTCTATAACCAGCCTCACAACACAGAGGACGGGAGTTAGTAACTTGTAATAAGGTAGGCAGAGAAGGGACAGCCCATTCTCCAGTAGTAACGTAGTTGCCGGGTTATTCATTTGGTCAAGGCCTACTGTGACACAAGATAGAGGACAGGAAACATAGTAAGAGAAGAAAGAGAATTGACAACACATTCCTAGCATATTTTCGGCGTGCAGATTTAACTTTGGCGAGCAATACACAATCCTCTACTATGTGCACGATCATGTCTAAGAAAAGAATAACAATCCATGTAAAACTAGAATTAATGATGGGAGTAGGTCATGTTTCGGATATGAGAATACTGTTGAAGATTCAAAGGAGAAAAAATAGTCTACATTGCCGTTATAGTTTGTGCACTGAAATTGACCACCTGCATGGAGGTAGGTTACGGGGAGAAGGCTGTTTTATAGAACATGTCTTGCATTATTCCGCTTGTGAAGGGATGTGGGAAGATTAGTGTCCTCTAACCTGTCAAAGATTGTCAAATGAATAGCAGTACCGGCATTTAAGTGATTTTTTCTAAAATATTTTAACTAGAATAGAAATTGGTAACAAATCTCTAAGGGGGGCACGCCGTAGCGTAGTGGTTAAGGCACTGAGATACAAGCCGGAGGGTCGAGGGTTCAAGTCCCGTTGGGGTCAGGATTTTTAAACTGACCCAAACCCTCTGGCGGTACTATGGCCCTGGGGTCGATTCAGCCTCTAACGGAAATGAGTACCAGACACTTGTTCTGGGGGTAAATGCGGCCGTCACGCAGGGCTGACAACCCGGCTGACATAAACTGCCGATTGTATAGAAAAAGTGGGAGCCTTAACCACCTACTACCCCACGGGCCTCCGGGCCTGTTGTGGGATCACTTTAACAAATCTCTAAGAATATCTTAATCATCACCACCATCGTCTTCAAAGATTAGACCTATTGGCGTGTTGCAAATCAAAATTACTCACGCCATCTCTTTAAAATTCGACCTATCTTCTTATACCCCTCGGATTATATACAAAAAGTTTTTTCCCCTCACTTCTGTCTATTTATTTATTTGTCTATGTATTCTTTTATACTCCCTCCATTTGTAGGACTTACGTAGGACTTCCAAGGCAACCTAAGGCCAATTTCTATACGCAGGGAGGAGAGGATCTCTCGACTACAAATTAGAGAGTGCCAGGCCTCCCTGAATACGTAATTAAGAGTATGACATAAGATACCAACAGTACAGCGTAAGCCACACACCCATACCGAAACTGAAGATTTAAAATTACCTACTTCACTGGGAGAAGAAACCGGGCAGGCGAAGAACGTCAGCAAATAACAGTATAATAAAATTTAAAGTGACACGTTTAAATGGTAGTGAAGCATGGACACTAAAAAAACAACATGAAAGCAGAATAACGGCTTGTGAAATGAGATTCATGCGCAGAACAGCGGGTTACACCAGATGGGATCGGAAAAGGAACACCGATATCTTAAAAGAATTGAAGACTACGCCAATTTTGGAATATATTAAACAGTACCAACTAAATTGGAAACACCATCTTGAAAGAATGAGTTCAAATCGGATCCCCAAAGCTGTTTATAATTATATACCAAGAGGACGAAGATCGCTGGGCCGTCCTATGAAACGCTGGAGGGAAAATTTTCTATAGGATCGTAACAGGCCTTGGCCTAATACTTGGAAGGAAGAAGAAGAAATTAAAAAAAATCACACTTTTTTTATTTTCGTTGTTTCATGTATGAGGTCATACACATCCTTTCCCAAACACATATATTCTGTTTTCTGCATATTTATATTCAGTCCCCATTTGTTATATCCTTCCATTAGATTATTTATCATATATTTCATATCACCTTCATCCCCTGCAAAAATCATTTGATCATCTGCAAACAACAATGAAAGCAGTACTTTTCCACCTATAGGAATACCCATTTCAGAACATTTTTATACCACAAGTTAAGAGCCTGGTCTAAATAAATGTTAAAATGAATTGGTGATAAACTGCATCCCTGCTTAAGGCCTTTATTCACTGCGAATTCCTCTGTCAGCAAATAACAGTATAATAAAATTTAAAGTGACACGTTTAAAGGTAAACTTGTCATGTATTTAAAATGGATAATTAATTATCAACAACTGTCTGCTAATTTCAAGGTTCCTACTTGTTGGGAGGGTAGTTAGCACGACACACCTTTTCATGTATGTAATTGTGACATGCCATTACAAACGTTGCCACAAGGATATGGAGAGAAAATAATCAAAGATTAACAATTGCAAAATGTATATAGGCTACATTTATATAATAGGCCTAACACACTTCCACAATACATTAACATAATAGTGCACTATACAAAATGAAATCATCATCATCATAGTACATTCACGAATTTAGGCCATTTGTTGACCTGTTTCGGCCTCAAGAGAAACACCATCCAGAAGTCTTTTGAGTGGACGTCCTGGTCTTCTTCTTCCTGCAGGTTGATATCTTAACATTTGTTTGGGTATTCTGTGATCTTCCATTCGATGAACATGATGCATCCATCTTGACTTATAATCAGAAATTTTGTTTTCTAAAGATTCCATGTGTAATTCTTCTAAGATGTCTTCATTTTTTTTGTGATCTAGTAGTGTGTATCCTGCAGTCCTCCGAAGATATCTCATTTCAGCAGATCTAAGTCTCTGTATATCCTTCTGTTTCAACGTCCATACTTCGCTACCATACAAAAGAGTTGGAAGAGCCAGTGTTTTATACACTTTCAGTCTTGAATGCTTTTGGACTAACTGTGGCTTGAAGATAGAATTTATTAACCCTAAAATTCTTAAAAATTTAGATATATTTGCATTTACGTCCTTTTCTTCTTCATATGAGATATTGCATCCTAGATATGTAAAATTATTCACCTGCTCCAAAATTTTATTGTCCAGTACAATTTTACTTCTGACAGGATCTACACCTTGAAATGCCATAATTTTTGTCTTTTCTGTAGATATCTTTAATCCATATTCTTCTGTAATTTTGTTAAGTTCATACAGACCTTTCTGTAGATTATCTTCGGAATTTGCTATTATTATTTGGTCATCTGCAAACAATAGGGTGTTTAATTTTCTATTTTCTGATATTCTTATTCCAAATTTATATGTTTTGTTCCAGCAACATATTACTTCATTGATATAAATTGCAAAAAGTGTTGGGGATAGGGGGCAGCCTTGTCTCACACCACGATTTATAATTCCTTCTTCAGAAAATCTGTTATTTAATTTAATCTTTATGGTGTTGTCTTTGTAAATACAAAATGAAATAAATATTATAACAACTTGGGGGTATATATCGCGGGAGTAAATTAATTACACCACAAAGTTGCAACTGTTTAACAGCTTGTAGCTTTACACAAATTGTATAAGACACGTAAAAAATGGTCTATAAAGTAAAACGGCCTAGTTTTAAGAAACTCAAGGGGGTAAAAACCTGATATCGAGAAATCAATATGAAACTCATATTAGTCTAAATCTTATCAGGGACGGTGGTAAACATAAATTTTACATAATCAATTGAGTTGGTGTTTACTTGATGAAAATCCATATTCATTAATTAAATAAAAATGATTTTCATATTTATTATATAATTCAGTGACAGCTGTTTCGGTACACTGTACCTTCTTCAGACATGTTAACAAATTATGAATTGTGTTCCAACTGATCTAAGCAACAATACAATATTTATTTATTTTTTTTAATTTAACAAAGGGGATTCATTCAAATCAAGTTGACAATTTAACAGTTTTTTACTACTTTTAAATTAATTTTTACAGCCTCCAAAAGATCTAACTTCTTACCCTTATCACAAATATGTAAAATTTCAAAATTAATAAATTAATAAATTTTACAGTAATAAAATTGATAAACGGTATTTTCGATATGCAGTGTCTAATAATAATCATACGCGACTGAAAAAGAATCCTGCGATATAGGCTATAACTAACTCACAGCGTCGCTATCGAACCCGTAGGTTCATGGCAGCGCGGACATAAGCTCTCCATACATCCCTATCCTGAGTCAATGTTTTCCAATCATTCCCTGTATAATCAACTTCCCTCAAATCATAGTTAATGTTACTCTCCCACCTCATTCTTGGTCTACCAACTGGGAGTTTTCCCTCTGGTTTTCCTACAACAAGCTTCCATGCACGTCTTTCATTCCCCATTGGTGCCACATGTCCTGCCCATCGTAGTCTACGAGACTTAACTGTTATTATATTTGGCTTCCTATAAAGACCATGTAATTCACTGTTATGCAGTCTTTTCCCATTCACCTGTCTGTTCATCTCTCTTTGGTCCAAAAAAAATTCCTACGAACTTTATTCTCAAATACTCGTAATCTCCTTTCCTCCCTTAAAGTAAGAGCCCATCCAATAGCGATATAGGCTATATATATTTTATACGAAAATAATCTTAGACGTAACCAATTGGGTTTTCCAAGGTCCTTAATGAAATTCAGAATGAATATAGTATAAATTACACTTCTACTTTATTTTCTCTTTGATTTGTTCGTATCAGATTTAACTACCTTATAACTCGGTTAATTTACTTTTTACAGACCAGTCTAAACCGGTAAAATTATATGGTGTCATTCATTCACACAGTGTGAGTGCGTGTGTGTGTATGTATGTATATATACTTACTCACTGGCACTATCGAACCAGTAGGTTCATAGCCGCGAGGACATAAGCTCTCCATACATCCCTAACCTGAGCTAACGCTTTCCAATCATTTTCTGTAAAATCTACTTTCCCCAAATCATAGTTAACACCTCATTCTTGGTCTACTAACTGGGCGTTTATATATAACAAATTATAATAAAATCCATCTGCATGGCAGGACAAGACTAGAAGGCCCTTGGCTGCTGGCCACACATCCACAACTTGTTAACCACCGAGATAGACGATCATCCAGCCAGTGTAGTGGTGACGTGTAGTCAGCATACGAGGTCCCCCAGCCGTTATAGCTGTTTTTTCAACCTATAATTCCCTCGTAAAGCGGCAAAGCATATAATGAAAATGCTATGATTGCAGTGAAAGACCTGCTTTCGGGCAGAATTACTACGGATGGATATATATATATATATAATTTAAACAAACAGTACATTGTTAAATATGTAATAAAAATCCAGACCACCCATGATAAAAATAGACCAATTTATCTTCGGGATAGCATAATTAATAAAAATTGGCTTAAAACTCTGTACAAGTGGGAAGTTGTAACAGTGGGAATGTTCAGTCGTGACCCACTTAGATCGTTACAAGCTTAATTAAATACAGATACAGGCCATGGTAACCGTGTCTCCCATTTAGGAGGTCGGAGAATCAGATCCCTGTACTTGTTATCCATAATCGGTTTGTCGTGGCTGACCTCAATTTTTCCATAAAAATGCACAGATACATATAATTCAATATTACTTCTCCGTGACCATTGACCTATATATTACATACATCCCACTGTAACATGGATCTCGATGTCTGCAGATCACGCCCTCTTACAGATGAATTGCAACTTTACATTCTCATACAGTCTGTACTTATTTGTTTTTAAATTAATGTTGTTTGCAGATTATCAAATAATTTTTGCAGGGGATGAAGATGATATGAAATATATGATAAATAAACTAATGGAAGAATATAAAAAATGGGGACTGAATATAAATTTACAGAAAACAGAATATATGTGTTTGGGAAAGGATGTGGATGACCTCATACTTGAAATAGGGAAAATAAAAAAAATGTGAATTTTTTAAATACCTTGGGTCAATAATTACAAGTTTAGGTACCTGTGAGAGAGATGTACAGATTAAAATTGCAATGGCAAAAAATCCAACTAAGACATTGCATGGAATAATTTGGAATAAAAATATTACAAAGGAAACTAAAATGAAAATTTATAAGAGCATAATACAGAATATTTTGTCATATGGAAGTGAAACTTGGTCTTTCACGGGAATTACAAAATAATAAAATTAGAACAGTTGAATTTGATAATTTTGGATGAAGCCTCCAAATAACAAGACAGGATAAAATAAGAAATGAATTCCTTTGGAGAGAAATTAATATCACCACATCTGTTGTTAAGAGAATTGAAAATCAAACGCTTAAATGGTATGGCCATGTACAAAGAATGGAAAATGAAAGATGGCCAAAAAAATATATACCAATGGCCACACCCTGAAAGAAATAAACGTGGCAGACCAAGATGGAAATGGAAAACCTACGTCAGAACTATAATGGATGATAGGAATTTGGAAGAGGGAGATTGGAATGATAGAGATAAATGGAAACTGAAGACAGCAAACCTATAAGTGGGGAAAAGCCGAAGAAGAAGAAGAAGAAGAAGACATTAATGTAGCCTATATATTCCGAAGAAAAATAATACAACCAATATCTTACTACCTGCCATTTATATAATTTGTTATGACTATTTGGAAAAATTTCACTAAAAATAGATTTGGATTTGTAGTTAGATTATTTTTTTCATTTGAGAAATAAAGATTGGGGGTTTTTATAACATTTTAATTACGGAAGTGTTTTGTATAAAATTATTTAATAAGTCAAACTGTTAACAATCTAACGACCGTATTTTTTCCGCACTCGGTATATAAGCTAACAATCAATTAATAAAAATATAGAGTTCATTAACCAGAAAAACGGACCATTACGAATGGAGGTAACTGAAATAAACCTGAAGAAATATCTCTAGCGGCCAGAATTTTCGTTTTTAGCAACGAAATTAGGCATAAACCATTGAAATAAAACGAGAAAGGTATTCTCTGAAACCAGCGATATAGGACTATTATGAGTGAAGCTGGAATTTATAAAAATCCTTCAGCATTTCTTTATTTTCGTAACGAAACTCCGTATGTAATATTTGAATGAGAAAAGTAAGAGCGAGTTTGTTAATCTGCAAAATCGGACCATTGAGTGCAGAGTTTGATGCTAAACCTGAAATGCTCTAGTGGGTATAATATTTGCTTTTCTCTGAATGGAAATTAATATATACTATGAAATTATCTAATATATACTCAAATTCATCTTTTGTAGAGTTCTGTTATAATCCCCCCCCCAAATTCCCCAGGTTGTCATTTCGACACTTCTGGTGTTCTCTCCTGGTTTGGCGTACTTGTAACCCACTTCTGAGGTTGGAGCGCCTGAAAGGCGGGGTTACGCTGCCCCGATGATATGAGAGTTGATGATGATGGTAATGATGCGCCAGGAGAGGCCTTAAACTAAACGTAAGCTAATTAAGCGAATATATTGATAATAATGATGGTCAGATGGTGTTCGGGTACCGTTTGGGCCTCAAGTTTCCTGACATTTATCTTACAGGTGAGGAAAAACCCCGAAAAAAACCTTACGTAGGACCGGGGATCGAACCCGGGCCCTTTGCGTGACAAGGTAGCACGCTACCTCGAGACCACAGCGGTGGACTTCTGTTATAATCTTCATGAATATATTTTATGAGCAATTCGCTTAGTTTACGCAATTCCTGCATTGCAGACTCGTTTCATATGTCATGTTAACTCATTAAAATGGGACACAAAATAAAGTTTCGATATGTTTATGGAGCATGCGCTCCGTTGTGTAAATATCCCAGAAGAGACCAGCCATTTCTATTCAGATTACATCACTGCAATACATTCTATTCACGACAATTTTATGAAATATTGGACTGACCTATTGAAGATATGTTATTTTTTTAGCTAATAGGATATGATGTGGATCTATTCCTGCGCATCCCTTTAACGGATGAGCTCGTGATTAAGGCAGTATTTAAGCAACACTAGTGAACGCAATGACTTCAAAATGCAGCACTTTCACTGAGAAATGAAGAGAGGACAATTTATTGCCAGTTAATCCTAGTTCATTTCCTTATTCACGCAGGATTGTTATAATGCGTGAAGTATGTGATTGGCAGCGAATAAGTATTTTTCTGCTTGACAATAACGTTTTTATTATCTGATCCCTGGAACTTATACAACATTTTGCAGTAAGAAATAATTTTGGACGTTGGAAGAAGTGACAGTTAAGATTTAGAAATGTCAATCACATACTTGCATCTCACTCACTATAGGTAATGTAACCATCAGAAAATATCCCAATTTCTAGTGTAGAATTGAGTAGAATTCGAACTTGCAACTTCGTACCATTACCCCTAAATGGGTACAAGCAAAATCAGGATTCCTAGCCAATAAACAAATCGAACTACACACATATTGAACGAAATATCTCAAGATAAGTGCGATATTCTACTAAAAATATTTTGTTCATAACGAACACTAGTATTCGTTGTGACAAAAAATATATATACTCGTATTTTAAAAATAAAATCATTCTCTGAAACTTTGGGACGATGCAATGGATTTAATCTTGTGTGCCACATTTCACATAATTGTTTCAAGCGCATCAAAATTACACGAAATTCAATATAAATACTGGTATCTATCTATAAACATAAAAGAGGCTAAATATTGACGTCTCAGTATTTGTTTTAAGATCCTAAGACGCGAAATGATTTTGATGTTAAAGCGTCAATAAATAAAAGGCCTTAAATACAAAAAAAAAATCCTGCTATAGATCAAAATGTGAGCAAAACTTTTGCAAAGTGTAATATCACGTTAATGGGCATCTGTAGCAAAATGTTGGGAAATGTGAAATTACAGCCTGGTTGCCGTGGAAACAATTCATCTCTTTGAGAGTGAACATATCGATTGTGCTCACGTGGCAAGACCAACTCTCCCGATAGCAATGTGGACCACGATTTCTATTGTCTGATACGAAACTACATTACTATCCAAATTAATATGAATAGATTCTGTAATCTACACACTTACAAAAGCTTAATTGTTCTATAATCTTTACGTATTTTTTACTTTTTTTTATTTTGAAACACTTCAATACATTTTATCATATCGCGTCTATGATCTTTATATAAGTGTTTACCAGAAGGTTGTGTAAGCTATATAATTGTTTCTATACGATTCAAGTTTCTTAGAAATATTCATTGGATATTCATTTTTAATTAATATGAAATACTTAAACCACAAATCACCTATAGGCCTATAACTTATGTTACAATATTTCTAATAACACAACTGATCGAAGCTTCTAGTGAACTGTGCATTCTCCATTTCCTATTTTTTTTTTTTTTTTTGCAAATGCCCCAGGTTGTCTTTCGACATTCCTGGTGTTCTCTCCTGGCATGGCGTACTTGTAACCCACTTCTGAGGTTGGGGCGCCTGGAAGGCGGGGTTACATTGCCCCGATGATATTTGATGGATGATGATGATGATAGTGGTGCGCAAGGAGAGTCCCTAATCCTAAACTTAATATAAGATGAATATGAATGATGATGATTGCGACGGTCATATGATTTCGGGAACAACCATTTGAGCCTTAAAGTTTTCCTGACATTTGTCTTAGAGGTGAGGAAAAACCCCGATAAAAACCTCACCCAGAAAAAGTGTCCCGACCGGGGATCGAACCCGGGCCCGCTGCGTGACAAGGCAGCACGCTACCTCGATACCACAGCACATACATATAAACTCCAAGCACGACAGGCTTAGAAGGCCCTTGGCCTACCAGCCGGCTACATGCCTCACATCCACATGTGTTAATCGCAGAGGTAGACGATCATAAGCCAGAGTAGCGGTGGCATGTGGTCAGCATGTCGGGTCCCCCAGGCGTTATACCTGGTCTTCTCAATCTGGAGTAGCCACTGATTGTAGCTACCCAAATGCCTCACGATGCTGGGTGAGCACCGGTTCCATGCTGGCCGAAATTCCATGAGAAAATTTCTTCCCCCCACGGGGACTCGAATCAGAAAATATACTATATATACTACCACATAAAACAGGCCTACATAATGTAAACAATCAAATGCATAAATCACAAAATAAATATGACGGTTAGTGATTAATTCCAATACGATAATGAAATTTAGCTCTGGGTTTGCTATGACATAATATCTTAGTACGTAGTTAACTATGCGTTTCCCATTTCCTAATATATATATATATATATATATATATATATATATATATATATATGGTATGATAAGAAAAATAAATGCCTGGACGGGATTCGAACCCGGATCTCTGAGTCTGTACCTCAGCGTGATATCCATTACACTACCAGGCGAATCCAATTCAAACACTTATTTTTCTTATATATGTATTATACTCTCCATTATTACTAGATGTCGCGAGAACACTGTCTTCACTGCCATCTAGTAGCTGACTATATCAAGTAAGCAAATTAAAGAGAATATTCTCTTTAATTTGCTTACTTGATATAGTCAGCTACTAGATGGCAGTGAAGACAGTGTTCTCGCGACATCTAGTAATAATGGAGAGTATAATACATACATAAGAAAAATAAGTGTTTGAATTGGATTCGCCTGGTAGTGTAATGGATATCACGCTGAGGTACAGACTCAGAGATCCGGGTTCGAATCCCGTCCAGGCATTTATTTTTCTTATCATACCATATTAAGCTTGCATTGCTCAATGTTAAAGATTTAATTATAACATATATATATATATATATATATATATATACCACATAAAACAGGCCTACATAATGTAAACAATAAAATGCATAAATTACAAAATAAATATCATGGCTAGTGATTACTTCCAACATGATAATGAAATTTAACTCTGAATTTGCTATTACAAAAATCTTACAATTTCTAATATCCTAAATTTTATAAAATATAGGCTGCATAAAAGAAAATACGTTATATGCACAATCAGGTACATAGCCTACATTACAAAACAATGCAATATGACGGTTAGAATGAAATTAACACAATGTAATTATAACGCAGAATTTGGTTTGACGACTGAAGATAAATCTCAGATTAGTCTACTCCGAAATTTGACGTTCAAACGTATCGGCTGAGCCATGTCTACATTTCTGCTCTATCAATATTCCCATACAGGTTATACTTTTATTGCGATTGTACAATATAAACTTACAAGTTTGCATTACAATTTTCAAGCATAATTTTGTAATAGGCCTAAGTGAAAATACATTCTCCTAACCAGTATTATATTTTCATTTTAATGTCAAACGTTTTGACTTCCCTTATTGAAAATTGGCGTGCGATTTTCTGAATCTTCGCTCCTAAACTATAATTTATAATAATTAGGGCTAGGATTTTACGACCTAAAAATCACCGAAATATGCAAAAAATGCAGTTATGACCTAAATATTACAAAAATATGTACTGTAACATAAAAATATGACCTAATAATATTAATTATGTAATAATTTCAGTTGTAAAATCAAATAGTGAATCAGTTTATGACAATTAACTATTTATTTAAGAATAAAATGCAAATGAGAAGCAAACTAAAATAGGAAATTTGATATTGTAACATACTTTTCATTTTATTAAAATTATCAGTAGATACCTGCTTGTCGGAAGACAATACATACATATTTGGTCAGCTAAGGGGAAAAAAAAAACATACCGTGAATTGTAAATAAATAGGAGAGGAAGATAGATTTTACAAGAAACAAAATTCTGAGAAATTTAACAACCCTAATGAACACGGAAGAAATACATTGTATCATAAAAGTTCTCTACTCCTTAAAATAGTGAAAATGTAACGAATATGACCAATAATTTGTTATAGGCCAATATGCTCTGTCACATATAAAATCCAAATATGCATAAATATGACTTAACAAAGTAATTTAATTTAATTAGTTTTTGTATAAAAAAAGTTTTGCGCGATAGTGCGTTTTGTCGTACTTACAGCAATGGCGACTATGATTGAAACTTTAACTTCCTACATTTCGGGATTGCCAACCTAAATAACTATACTGTAATAAAATAACTACACTGTAATATTACATATTACAAACCGCGTGTAGGAAGTAAAACCACTTCCCTCTATGTATACTACATACAATGTATATACAAAAAATATCCAAAAGGCAGTGTTAATATACATGATATCAAACAGTTCACTGCATTTTAAATTAACTGACCTTTATTTGAAACAATATAAAACAATAAATACGTACTTGCCGCCATTTTATCACTAATTGATCTCATGGCCTCCTACAGTTTCAACTAATAAACATTGCCCACACTATTAATGTTAGTCAATTGTTTACAACGAACGCAAATATTTCTAACATAGATATTATTTTACTATTATTTATTATTTAGAAAACACCATCGCGCAAAAAAATTATGTACAACGCACGTTTGTGAAGTGTTTTATAGAATCTCGGAAATTATGTATATTTAAGAAACATGTCACAATTACCAAAAAAATATATGCTATAACATTTAGGGCTACAAGTAGACCTAATTGGGTTTGTAATTCTATTAGGAGCTTGTTTATGAACCTATTTAAGACTCATATAATACGAATATAAATGGATAATCCCAAAATTAATTAATATGAAAGTTAATTATGAAGCTAGTTTTTTATTACCACGTTCTATTCTTTATATAGAATGTAATCCCTTGGGATTTACTACATGTTAATGCGCTAGGCACGTCAACTATAGATGGAACAGAAACTCTAAACCACACATTATACAGGCACACAATAGCGATAATCTTTGAATATGTTTTAACTGTGAATATGTTTTAGAAGTACGGCAGGGTCACGTCAAAGACATCATAGTAAATACAAGACAAGGTACACATGCCCAACTCAAGATAAAGATGTAAAATTCTCTATTTTGCCATCAGCTGTAAGGAGTGACGCACAGCAACAGATGAAATTAGATCAGGCTCATGTGAACACATTAAGAATATTCTCAGATTCCTTAATAGATAAGTGCAGCTAAGTTTAAGTAACAATCTGTGAATGCATAGAAACACAGACAACAAGAAACACAAGACAAACACTGGAACAATAAGCAGCCGCCCCAAATAGCAAAATCGAGTTAAGGAAATTGAATCTCAGTTTGACGGACTGCGACACGCTGATCATGTGACCCTGTAAACTGTCTTCTGCTACATTGACCATTTCAAATGGTCATGATTCTCCAGATCTATCGTCACAAGGATTATTATTATTATGAAACTAGGATACATTTCGACAATCCATAAAAAAGGAAAAAAAGACCAATGTGAAAATTATATAGGTATAACAGTGACAAGTACTATGAGTAGACTCTATGGACGTATACTAAAATATTATTTGGAAAAAAACTATAGTGATATGGAATTAGAGGAACAGTCAGGATTTAGAGCAGTTCGTTCCACAACCGACAATTTATTTTGCATTACTCAGGTAATAGAAAAGAAAATGCTATATGGACAACCTTTGCACCTACTATTTGTAGATCTAGAAAAAGCATACGGCAATGTCCCTATAGAGAAACTATGGATTGCTTTAAGACGTATGGGAATTTAGACTATAATAATTAAAGCTATACAAAATTTATATGACAATTGCATGTCTAAAATTAAAATTGGCAGTAAATTGTCACATGGTTTTACGATAAATAAAGGTCTTCGTCAAGGTTGTTGTCTATCACCGACTCTGTTTAAAATATATGTACATGAAATATTAAAGAATTGGAGGAGAAAATGTTCAAGCATGGGAATTCCTATTTCAAACAACAAAACTTTATACAACTTACATTTTGCAGATGATCAATTGTTAATTGCACAAGATTATGAAGATTTAGAATATATGACTAGAAAAGTAATAGAAGAATATGAAAAATGGGGTTTAAATTTAAACATGAAAAAAAAAACAAAATATTTATCAATTGGTGAACCAGAACAAAATTTAATTTTGGAGACTGGAGAATCAATAAAATCTTGTAAAATCTTGTAAAAAATATTTAGGAATTAAAATAAATAAAAATGGGAGTTATGAAGAGGAAATAAAAAATAGAAATAATAAAGGAAAATTTACAATTGCTTGCCTCAATGGAATATTGTGGGATAAAAATATAATAAAAATAAAATGAATATATAACATACAATTGTTAAAAGCATCATTACTTATGGAGCAGAACTTTGACCATTAACAACAAAAAACAAATAAGTACCTTTTGGCAACGGAAATGGATTTTATACGAAGGGCCGCAAGAATTTCAAGAAGAGAAAAAATTAGGAACTCAGTTATAAGGGAGAAAATGAAGATTGAAGACACTGTTTTCGATTATATTAAAACTCAGCAATTAAGACGGTACGGACATGTCCAGCGAATGGAAGAGGATCGACTACCAAAATCTGTTTTCGAATGGAAACCTGAGGGAAGACGAAGCAGAGGAAGACCTAAAACCTCCTGGAGTCAGGGAATATGTTTATATATGAAGGAGAAACATCTACAACCAGGAGATTATATGGACCGACAAAATTGGCTATTAGGAATCGGACGATGTCAAAGACATTAATCAACCGATGATCTATCTATTTATTATTATTATTATTATTATTATTATTATTATTATTTCTATCGCTGTAGTCTCGGGGTAACGTTGTTGCATCAAACACTGCGGGCCCGGTCGGGACAAATTTATTGTGAGTTTTTTTTAAATATATATATAGTAATTCTGCCCGAGGGCAGGTTTCACTGCAATCATAGCATTTTCATGCTATGCTTTGCAACTTTACTAGGGAATTATAGGTGTGGTAGCTTCCCGTTGCTTTCCACACCGGTGAAGGATGATGATGATGATGGCCGGATGATGTTCGGGGACCGTTGGGTTCTAAGCTTCCTGACATTTGTCTTACAGGTGAGGAAAAATCCCGAAAAAATCTCACCCAGGAACCTGTCCCGACCGGGAATCGAACCCGGGCCTGCTGCGTGACAAGGCAGCACGCTACCTCGAGACCACAGCGGTGACTATATATTCCTCATCTGTAAAAAAAATATCAGGAAACTTAAGGCTAAATTTATGATCCCCTAACACCGTCCGACCATAATAATACATATCACAATTTGTTTAAAACATATTACAAATACATATTGCACATCCAATAGTCTTCCTCCGAGGAGTGATTTTGGAAATAAACAGGATGAAAATCCTACAAATTATGAAGAAGAAGAAGACAAATACATAATATATAAACACATAGACTGATGATTACATCTTAAAGATCATAGGACGCGATATAATATTGATGCTAAAGCGTCTATAAATACAATGAAACAAAAAATGCAGTAATCTTCTCTCTATAAAAAATATATTGTAATATTTAATAAAATATGATCATCTCACCGAGTTATAAGTAAATTGTAATATAGCAGTTTAAATGCTTCACCAGGAACATGCATATGTGGTGGAGATAATGGCTGTAGAACTTTTGAGCATATCACTTTTATGTTAATAGCAATTCTTGATAACATTGTTTTTGAACAGCACGTGGAAAACAACCTACATTTATTCCAGTCTGCTTTGTGCGACCATACAAACATGATAACCTAATGTTCTTATTACAAAACATAAAGCAGTATTAAGAACATACTTACTTAGGCCTACTTACTCACTGGCACTATCGAACCCGTAGGTTCATGGCCGCGCGGACATAAGCTCTTCATACATCCCTATCCTGAGCTAATGCTTTCCAATCATTCCCTGTATAATCTACTTCCCTCAAATCATAGTTAATGTTATTCTTCCACCTCATTCTCGGTCTACCAACTGGGCGTTTTGCCTCTGGCTTTCCTACAAGAAGCTTCCATGCAAGTCTTTCATTCCTCATACGTGCAACATGTCCTGCCCATCGCAGTCTATGAGACTTCTTCTTCTTCACTTCCTGGTTTAGGCAAGAGTTGCCTGTTCCGTCTTCACTAATAGATCTAAGCCCGGATGAGAAAGGAGGAGGGGAGGAGTAACAACCTCGTAAAAAACCAGGGTTCAGACTGATAGTACTCTGTAAGGGCCCCTAGCCAGGGTTACGGTGAAGACCTCAACGGCAGATTCGGCGCAGAAGGAGTCCTTCATCACGGCGGATCTGGCGGAAGTGGCAACCCTCTAGATGGGGTTAGTACATCCAGAATCTGGACCTAAACTTTGAGGTGGCAGCCCCACCAATGGTCTACTCTGCATAGCGTTGGTACCGCGATCAGAGGAAAACATATTACTCGTATTCTTCACAATGGAAACTCGGACGTCTATGAGACTTAACTGTTCTTATTATATCAGGCTTCCTATAAAGACCATGTAGTTCATTGTTATGTAGTCTTCTCCATTAAATATAATAAAATAATTTACTTTTTTCTTTCTTTCGGCTTTTATTTCTGAATTAGATTTAACCTTTCAGCCTAGGACCCTAAGTAGTTTTTCTAAGAAACTGTCTTGTTTTCAATTTCCTATTGGCTGTGGAGTGGTGTTTTTTATGGAATACCACCAAGAGATGTTCTTACAAAACTACTGCGAAGCGGTGATTTTGGAACTACCGCTGTTGCAGTAATGGTAATCTATATAGTGAATGCAATTTTAATTCCTGGTTCAAAGGGTTAAAGAAGCCATGCAAGTTGGTTCAGACGAAAACGGTTATTATAACATTCTTATTAAGGATATCAAGATAGAGTTTAAATTCCGAGACAGGTCAGACTGATATTTCTTTCACTATTTTCCTGAGTCAAAGCAAATAGGGCTACTGGGTTATATTTTCACACCAATTAATTGTTAGACCTATGTAATTAATCATATTATCATAGTTTATTTTTAGGGAATTTTAATAAATATATGTCTATACACAGCATATGATGCACAAAGGGATTAAACATAGGTTCAATTCTGGAAATGCATGCTATTATGCATTACAGGGACTCTTAACGTCCCAACTCCGTTCAAAAAACATTAAACTGAAAATATATAAAACTATTATTCTATCAGTTATATTATATGGATGTGAAACACGGACTCTCTCTTTAAGGGAGTAATGAAGATTACGAGTATTTGAGAATAAAGTTCTTAGGAAAATTTTTGGACCAAAGAGAGAAGAAGAAACAGCTGAATGGAGAAGATTACACAAGAGTGAACTACATGGTCTTTATAGGAAGCCAGATTTAATAAAAACAGTTAAGTTTCGTAGACTGTGGTGGGCAGAACATGTGGCACGAATGGGGAATGAAAGACGTGCATGGAAGTTACTTATAGGAAACCCAGAGGGAAAACGCCCAGTTGGCAGACCAAGAATGAGGTTTGAGAATAATTATGATTTGAGGGAAGGTAGATTATACAGGGAATGTTTGGAAAACATTAGCTCACGATAGGGATGTATGGAGAGCTTATGTCCGCGCGGTCATGAACCTACGGGTTCGATAGTGTCAGTGAGTTAGTTAGTTTATACACAGCATAAGACATCTACAGTCTAAGCATACTATAAATGTAAAGCAATCCCATTAAAGGCCTTTGGAGTCATTTCGGATGCTGGAGGTTAAAGCTCCCATCTCTCTAGACAATCGGCACAAGATGTCAGCCGGTTGTTACCTAGAACACATGTCTAGAACTAATTTCCGCTAGAGGGTGAGTCGACGCCAGGGCCATAATGTTTAGGCCAGTTTAAAAATCTCGTCCTTTTCGGGGAAGTGAACCCGCAACCTTCCGATATGTACTGTACTCCCTTAACCTACTTCGCTACGGCGTACACCAAGCTTACTCTAAAGCATAAATTATACAGAAACTGTCTGATTATATTTTAACAATATGCTATTGCCAGGGCTATTGCCAAACAGTCCGTTGCTGTGGTCTCGAGGTAGCGTGCTGCCTTTCCTCACCTGTAAGACAAATCTCAGGAAAACTTTAAGGCCCAAACGGTCCCCGAAATCATGTGGCCATCATCATAATCATCCTACCACACCCACAATTCTCTAGTAAAGCTGCAAGCATGACATGAAAATGCTATGACTGCAGTGAAGGACCTGCCTTCGGGCAGAATTACTGTTAGTCATTCAAAATATCTCTGCAGGCGGAAGAATTACGAAGCTCTGATTGTTGCTACACGTTACGTCATATAAGGCAGTGTACACTGTCAGCGTCCCACGTCCCATTACCCTCTACACACATAGATAGCAGTGTCACGTGTTCTATTCCTGCATAAACACGACTGCAGTGCCCTTCGTCAACAACTGCACTTACTCCTTAAACGGGTAATATGGATGGAATGCCAAAGACAGCATAGAACATCAAAAGAAGGGACCCATGATGGTTTGAAATTCTCTCATTTCCCCGCCAACGACGCAAATAAAGAATATAAAATATGCAGCTAAAGTGAGATGACACAGAGACGAGTATGAAAAAGAGTTTAATTTATCTTTTTATTACTAACAGTGTTCGCCAAGTGGCCGAAATTCGACCGTAAGTAACTTGTCACTTCATATTATATCTGAGTTTTAAATTGTATAAGACTATAATCATAAAAACAGGATAGGCTATCTATACTCATGTTGAGTGTAACTGATGAGGGTGATTGTATTCTAAATTAGCTTCCAGCATCGTGAGGAATTTGGATAGCTATAATAAGTACCGGCTCCACGTTGTGAAAACCAGATATAACGGCTGGTGGACCCGACATGCTGACCACATGTCACCCCTACACTGGCAGGATGATCATCTACCTCTGTGATTAACACATGTAGCCCTACATGTATTACTTCCCAATAGTTTAAATGGGAGTCTTGGCACTGGATTTTAGTACCTTGTAGTTAAACACGGCAGATATTTCTTCTGAGGAAGAAATATGATTCTTGCATCATGGTGATTTTCCATAAACACTGCCTTGCAGTTTAAAAACGTCAGAACGGTTTCCAATTTTTTATTGATAACACTAAAGCTCGTCAATAATACTAAAACAAATGTGGTTGACAAACAGAGGAGAAAATATTTAACTGTTTTGTCTTAGACTATTTCTTATATTTCGATACTGTGCCTGAGTAAGTCCTTTAAGTTATCAGGTAACCGATATCTATGTAGCAGGTACAGCCTTATCAAGTGCAGTGAATTAAAACATGTTTTACTGTAAGTAGGATACGCCAATGTTTACACATATGCATACTTTTTTTATTTAATAATTATTTTATTTAAACGTGTTAGATCTTAGTTACCATTTAAATTAGGCCTAAAATAAAGAAGCGCTTTTTCTCTCCCCTTTTAAAGAAAAAAAACACTATATTGTATTATAATATACCGCTGTGGTTTCGAGGTAGCGTGCTGCCTTGTCACGCAGCGGGCCCGGGTTCGATTCCCGGTCGGGACAGGCTCCTGGGTGAGGTTTTTTTTCGGGGTTTATCCTCACCTGTAAGACAAATGTCAGGAAGATTAGGAAACGGTACCCGAAAATCATCCGGCCATCATCATCATCATCATCATCATCATCATCTTTCACTGGTGTGGAAAGCAACGGGAAGCTACCATACCTATAATCCCCTAGTAAAGCTGCAAAGCATAGCATGAAAGTGCTATGATTGCAGTGAAAGACCTGCCCTCGGGTAGAATTACTATAGATGGATGGATAGATGGATATTGTATTATAACGCCTACTATATTAAATTTATAATACAATAAGGTATTCAATTGAAATTACAAACGATACATGAAGTTAATTCAATAAAAAGTGAACTTGGGTTCAAAAGAGAAACCTAGTGTGTTCTCTGCTACACGTTGCAACGTTGTTTCCAACGATTCACGTTCCGCAACTTACACAGTTCGAATTTAATTTAATTTGTAGTTAAGAATTTATATAAATACTTCTCTCATAGGACGGGTAAACCTAACTAATTTCATAATATAACTAGTTGTATTATGTATACAGAAATGTGCTGAATTATACAAATTAATTTTTTTAATTAACCACTATTAAGATTTTATATTTTAACAAAAATCTACCATTGCCTATATCTATAATGGTGCAACACATTGTTGAACCATACCCTATCCTTTGTTAGGAGTTACTAGACCAAGGTAATTTTTAGTTACCTTATTTTCTCATTGATGTCATGAATGGTATGCGGTCAACAAACCGACTCAATCAGACAACTAACAGGTAACTAAGATATTACTATAGTGGAGGAGGACTAAGTTGGCATGATTTCTGCTATCCTTGTCTAGAGAACTGTTCTTCAACCCTTCGCAAAACACAATGAGCTACCCTTGTAAAATTACTTAGGAATTATAGAAAAACTCCACCCCCCCCCACTTCCGTCCAGTCACTTTTGTGTCAGGTAATTTTTGTCAGTGGCGACTGGTTCAGAGTGCTCTGTTAAAAGTGACTGCAGAAAATTGGAGAAGAGCGTGTGAACACACTGAAAAGATTGAGAGTCATATTGGCAGGCAGACGGAATTAGTGATCAGTTTGAAATAAATTTAGACGATACCGACGACGATGAAAATGAAGACATAGAAACTTGCCGGGAAGAATCTTTAGAAGATGGGAATGCCACCACTGATCTATGTTCACTACCGCTGTCACCGTGAAGAGATATGTGTTTGAGTGAGAAAGAAGATGGTGAGTACTCTCTTTCTCTTTCTAAAATATTCTAGACAAGTTAGGCCTCATGGACTATAGGACGTTGAGGTCTGTAAATTTTGCTTAGAGGCAATTTTATTCAGGCTTAAGGATCTTTTATGAGCCTGAAAATCTTCAGACTTGGGACCCACGGCTTAAAGTCATGTCCTGCCCATCGTAGTTTATGATACAGGATATATTCTGAAATTCATGAATTAAAAGAGTATATAATAATAATAATAATAATAATAATAATAATAATAATAATAATAATAATAATAGCTTTATTTTACCTGGCAGAGTTAAGGCCTTAAGGCCTTGTCTACCACTCAACGAATGCCTACTGAATTAGAAATTTAACATTTTCCAATACTGTTATTTTAACACAGTTCCAATAATGGATCATATTATAATATTGAATTAGAAAGTCATAATTGGGTCTTCTGCCAATAGATTGATTTAAAATTGTAACGTATTTGAATAACAAAAACCTATTTTCCAACAGAAATCCATCGTTTTCAGTATCTCCTATGTATTAATGCATTTTATTATGTTGTTAGGCCTATAGGAAAGAACATATCCTAACTAGGGAATGATGTATTAGATAAAATGTTATCTCCAGCTGATAGCTATCGAAGCGTAAGAGACATGAGTAGGGGTAGGGCCTAAGTATTCCCCGATATATGGCAAGCTGCTTCCGGCATTTCATTGACGATTCGTGACAGGAAACGGAATGGTGGGCAAATAATGACATCAACCTACGACTAAAAGCTTTGTGCTGTGTGCAAATATAATATTTGCTAACATAATGCATTAACAATAACCTTGCACCCAAATCTATTTTCCCTTGAAATTAAAAATGGACAGAGAAAAGAGAGTCGAAATTGTAATAAAACACCTAATTGTTGTTATTATATACAACTTTCCTGATTAGAGGTTTGCCTCAAGGATTAAGTGATGCAGACAATTTTCGAAATTGATGAAATACATTTTGTAAATACATTAAAAGATTTTAAATTGTAATTGAAGTATACATACTATGGACTCTTATTTTAAGGGAGGAAATGAGATTACGGGTTTTTGAGAATAAAGTTCTTAGAATAAATTTTGAACCAAAGAGAGATGAACTGACAGGTGAATGGAGAAGACTTCATAACAATGAACTAAAGTAAAGTAATCCCACTACAGGCCTCAAGAGGCCCTTCGGGTAGTAGGAGGTTAAGGCTCCCACTTTTTCTGGACAATCGGCACTTGATGTCAGCCGGGTTGTCAACCCTGCGTGACGGCCGCCTTTACCCCCAGAACAAGCGTCTGGTACTCATTTCCGTTAGAGGCTGAGTCGACCCCAGGGCCATAGTGCCGCCAGAAGCTTTGGGTGAGTTTAAAAATCCTGACCCCACCGGGACTTGAACCCTCGACCTTCTGGCTTGTAGCGCAGTGCCTTAACCACTACGCTACGGCGTGCCCCTAATAATGAACTACACGGTCTTTATAGGAAGCCAGATATATTAAGAACAGATAAATCTCGTAGACTGCGATGGGCAGGACATGTTGCACGTATGGGGAATAAAAGACGTGCATGGAAGCTTCTTGTAGGAAAGCCAGAGGGAAAACGTCCAGTTGGTAGACCAAGAATGAGGTGGGAAAATAATATTAACTATGATTTGAGGGAAGTAGATTATACAGGGAATGATTGGAAAGCATTAGCTCAGGATAGGGATGTATGGAGAGCTTATGTCCGCGCAGCCATGATCCTACGGGTTCGATAGTGCCAGTGAGTAAGTAAGTAAATATACTATAAAGTAGACATTTTGTAAAGGTGGTTTCTTAAAATTGAAATTGATCCTCTAATGGCAGCGATGGCAATTTTAGAAAGATACACTCTGTCCAAATCTAAAAAATTCCAAAATTTAGCTAAGAATCCTGGTAAAGAACCTCTTGCCCCGATCATCAATCCTGTGACAGTTATACTATCTAATTGGTATTTATCTTTGTAATAGTCAATTGTTGGCTCATATATGAGTTTCTTTTCACAGTCAACATCCTCAGGCTGGCCACTATGAGTCTCAAAACGGATTGTGGGATCTAATATCATACCTAATGTTATTGCAATAACGATACATTATTTAAAACAATTAAAATAAACACGTAGTTATTAATACACTTGGAATAATGACTCTTTGGAATAATGACAAATTCATTAAAATTGCATTTATTCTTCAATACTTTCAGTAAAACTCTTGTGAAAAGCAATATATTACTTCCACTTTCATTATCAATAATTTATTATTATTATTATTTAATCCACCGCTGTGTTCTGGAAGTAGCGTACTGGCTTGTCACATAGAGCGCCCGGTTTCGAATCCCGGTCGGAACAAACTTTCTGGGCGAGGTTTTTTCCCGGGTTTTTCATCGCCTGTAAAGCAAATGTCAGGTAGTTTTAAGGCCAAAAGGTCCCCGAACATCATCTGGCCATCGTCATCATCTTTCACCGGTGTGGAAAGCAACGGGAAGCTACCGCACATATAATTCCCTAGTAAAGCTGTAGAGCATAGCATGAAAATGTTATGATTGCAGTGAAAGACATGTCCTAAGGCTGAGCACTATAGACCATAATAATAATAATAATAATTATTATTATTAATAATATAATTTTAAATCAAAGTAAAAGCTATATAAAACAATAATTTAAAACGCTATTGAATATAAACATAGCTAAGAAATAAAATAATATTAAGAGTATAAATAAATTCTACCACATATTTTCAGCTATTTACAGAGTAGACAAATAAATAACTTCAGACAGGAAATCGATGATCTGCAAAATTAAATGTCCATGTTATAAAGAATTTAAGAAAAATAAAGTATGATACCGTCCTGAATAATCACGAACGTAAAGTACTAGAATAATTTGGAACTTTTATTTTCGAACCTTTAATAATAATAATAATAATAATAATAATAATAATAATAATAATAATAATAATAATAATAATAATAATAATAATAATAATAATAATAATAATAATCTTTATCTTCGCCACAGTTTAATCTCTCCTTTTGTAGTAACGCAGTTAATTATGTAACTGATTTGTAAGGATAATTCTAAATCTCTCTCTTTCTCTTTTACCTGAGTTCCCACTCTATACGTACTTCTATGTTCCCCACGCCATCCTGGCCTTATAGGCACATGACCCGTCAGGAAAGGATTTTATAGCACTCGTTCACACAATTTGTTTTTAGGACACGGATTGCCTCCCTTGATGAGTGGATAGCTCTATACCAGGGCCAACCAGAGACAACACGAACATTTAAGACAAGAAGCATCATTCACTTGTATATCCATACTAAACAAAATGAATACGATATGGATTCTTGTGACGGCAAATAATGTTCGGGAAGTATTTGGGACTTACAGTTTCCGTATATTTGTCCTAGCGGCGAAGAAATATTTCGAAAAAAACCTCACCCAGGTAACTTTTCGACCGGGGATCGAACCCGGATCTTCCTATTAATGTGTGCAGGCTATGAAAGGGTTTATAATACATATATCATTTTAATTACTCATGCCCCAAATGGTAGTCAATGACCAATCACGTTTCAATGAATTTTGTTTTACAACCAATAACAGTCGTGTTTCACCTCCCTCTTTATCGATTTCTCTTCATCAGCTCCTGCTTTTGTGATAAAGACAGCTCCTCCATTTTAATATTCAGAACAGCTCACAGCGTTATTTTTCTCCAACATATACATTGAATATAAAAAATAATGAACATATTCCTTGATTTTACTGAGTTGTTTACCAAACAAATAAATTAAACGTACAATGTTGATTATAATATACAGTTTGTGTGTATAATTATTTCTCCACTAGGGTGCATTCTTATAATATTGCGATTCTATTTGGCAATAAATAATATGATCAAGTTGCAGTGAATATACATAACCTCACATTTTATGATTTGCTTTCAAACACAGCTGTTTAGATTAAATATATTAATATTTTAAAATACCGATAAATGTATTTAAATGACTTTTTAGTAAACAGCTTAATTTTATTTGTTAAATAGTCCTAACAAATGACACTCTTGTTTTCCAAATCTTCTACATATATTCACGAGTCATTACTTATGATAATTAGTGACCAAATGAATTAGGATAATGACATTTCAATCCAGAATATCCCTTGAAGAATGAAGAAAACCATGGAAAAGACAAGTCACTGTGGTCAGCACAGAGATTTCAACTCGATACCTCTTGGATACGGATCTTAAAGTTACATCTTAGCCACTCGTTTAGATTCATAATATTGCAAGGTTGACAAATAACGGTTAAAATGTTAAAGGTACTGGAAAACGCCTTAGCGTACTGGTTAAGGCAATACCCTATAAGTGTGAAGATCGAGATTTCGAGTCCCAGTAGGGCCAGGATTTTTAAATTGATCCAAACCTTCTGGCGGCACTATGACTCTGAAATCGACTCAGCCTCTTATGGAAATGAGTACCAGACGTTTGCTCTGGGGATAAAGGTGGCCGTCACCCAAGGCTGACATCAAATGCCAATTGTCTAGGAAAAGTGGTAGCCTTAACCTCCTACTATTCCAAGGGCCTCCTCAGGCCTTTAGTGGGATATCTTTACCACTTTAACGTAAGACATTTTATTTTAAGATGAAGATACAAATTTAGTTAATGTTTTATTCGTGTTATATGTAGGATTTATTAATGTGCATTGAATCTAACCGATTGGCGTTTCTTAGAATTTCAGAATAAAATAATGAATTTAAAACTACATTCAAACTAGCATCTAATTTGCATACTTTGGGAGAAGTTTTCCATGCACAACGCACGCGAATATTCGCTCGGAATCGGAATTCAAGGCTCAAAACCTTAGAATAAATTAAACCCAAGTTTTAAATGACCTCTCTAATAATTAGAACGCTCATCTACAAACTTTAATGTAATCTTACGCAATCATCTTACTGTGTCCTTTGTATATTACCGTTATCGTAGTTAAGTTCTACCCAATGTATCTTTAATTTCAATTATAGAATTAATATACTTTCAGTATATGGTCAATATAGCACATCATGAAAAAATACATGCCGGTTTCTAATAGACGTATAGAAATAATAATTGTTATATTGAATTTTACAAGACTGTGCCTAGTAGGCTATATTCATTTATTTCCAAAATTTAATGATCTCATATATTAGCGTTTATGACATTGACTGGATTATTTTTTTTAGTTTTTCTCAGCCTTCAAAGAAGTTAAAAAAAAGTTTCAAAGTAAATTTGGAAAAAAAAAATATATATCTGACTGCTGAAATGTTACATAGATTATCAATCTGGTACGATATTCTATTGAAGTTTTCGTTAGCTTAATTGACTCAAAAGACTAATTTTTAGATATAATTCAACTATATCACACTGTTTTTTAAATGCATTCCTTATTATAAAGAAATCATTACATTCAAAATTATAACCAATTACTGAGCGTTTCATGTATAATAGTATAAATATATTTATGTTCACTCACCACTAACTTGAGGTGTAGGGGTAGCTGCATTGGATTGTAATCTACTTCTCCTGCCTCCTTCACCTCTGTTGCCCCTACTGGGATGAGGGGGTTGCAACCCTGGTGCTGATACTGCTCTCTTAGGTGCCGCTGGCCTGCTGAAACCTGGTGGTCTGTAACGTGCAGACTTGACATGACCATGTCCACCATGACCGAAATGTTGAACACTATGGGATTTATAAATACCACCACCACTCGAAGTAGATAACACACTAGGAGCAGGACTTGGGGTCGTAGAGGTTGGTAACCGAGGTAACGAATTAGTCCCTGCACTACAAGAAGTCTGCAGACTCCTAGGTAGAGTCGTCGACCGCATATCGGAGTCATCGTCGTCAGTGTCATCGTCATCGTCACCGTCCGCGGATGTACCGGAACCGGCATGGCACGTGTTCGCATCCGGAACAGATGATCGTCTCCGCCTCGCATTCCAGATCTTATCTTCAACACTACCACCAATGCTTCCGCAACTTCGCACTCTATCCAACAGCTGTTCTCTACTATTACTTTTACCCGTGAACAGAAGGTCACCAGCTGACCTCCTCTTCGCCGCCAGAGCTGTAGTTGATGATGCATTGTTTGAATCCTGTAGAAGCGATAATTTCGTCCTGGAATCTGCTGCCATTAATGCTGATTCGAAACTTCCTCTCCATGAAAATCTTTCATAATCACTAGCTTCTCGTTCTTCTGAAGTTGCAAGTTCCATGGATGAAGAAACTCCACTTGGTCGTGCTCCCGGTTGTAGGAGCAGATCGTGGGATTTACTGCGAGGAAGTCCCGGCAATTCTACCCCAGATTGTTCTGTGTCTGTATGACTGTCATCGTCTGTAGTTGTAGACGCTGCAGATAGCTTAGCTTGTAGACGTCTATGATGGTGATATCTTACTTTTGGACTCGAAGTAGTAGCGCCCATTCCTTCTCCTCCAGAAACTTCGTGCATCAGAGCTACGAGGCGGCTTCCAATATGATGCATCACTTTGGCAATGAGTGGAGGTGAACTGTATGGGGTCGAATCAGAACTAGGACTGCGATTTGCCTCCTGCTCTGGATTCTCGGACGGATTAGTTTGTTGCGCTTCTGCCATCTTGCTGAAGGAAGCAACCAAGCGTTGATAAACAAAGGCAGTGTCTCGATTCAGGCCGCCGGCTTTATCTTCATCATCATCTTCATCTTCTATACTAGTATCAAATTTGTTAATAATCTGTTGACAGCTTGCAGAAATTTGTTCTTGGAGTTCAGACTTGCCTTGAACTATTCCGGCGCCAACTTTACCCTGCTGCTGTTGCTGCATATAATAAGCTCCTTCTAAATCAGAACTGGTGTAGTCGGAAGAGTCATATGAGTCACTCCATGTATCTTCACTACTCAAATATTCCACGATCTCGCGGACTTGATCGTCCCGTATTCCTGGCACAGTTTTCATTAAACGAGTTAGTTCATTTTCAAAATACACAAGCTGCGGTGGTTTGGTGCCCCTCTGACGAGTGCTCGGACTTGCCTGTGGTGTTTTCTGGTGCCCTTGATTTGAAGACGAAGCAGCAACCATTGTTTTGAAAAAAGCTCGCATTTTAGACATCATTAAATTTGTTTCTTCGTCTGAGCTCCAATTATTGAAAGAGTCTTTTCTCGTTAGGGCAGTAGCTGGTGGGATGGAAATGCTTGGTATTATAGGAGAAGCTTTATTTTGATCACCAGAATCACTAGTAACAATTTGCTTGTTTCCTGATTTGGTGTCTGTAGAACCTGCACATTCCACTGGAGTATTTTTCTGCTCTTCAGAATCTGAAGTTTGTTTTAAATTCTGAGGAGGGGCGTTTGATGGAGATTCATTGTTGTTGCTAGAGGTACTGGAATCACTGCCTATTCGTTGTTCTTTTAATAAATCGTCACAACTTCCAATAAAACCACTATCTCTGCTTTGTTGTTTATTACGCGTGGCAGATAGTTCTGAGTTAGGCATCAATAGGAATTCAGGCTGCGGCGTCTTGCAACCCTCTTCGTCATCCGATGTTGTTGAACCATCATGACCAATTCCTAAGTTGGACAGTTCTTCTGATGAAGCAAGCATTCTCTCCGGTGTACTATCTCCAGCAGGTGATTTTGTTATTAAACTTTCCTTTTTATCCTCCAATGAGGGAGTAGAAGCAGGGGATGTTCGACCACCAGGTGTACTCGATACACTTCGTTTCTTCTTTTTGCGTTTGACAGTGTCAAACTGGCCATCTGGTTTTTCAAAACCGGAAGTATTAAGTGACAATGAACTTCCTTCATCATGGTGAGTGTCTGTTTCTGTGCTAGAAGAATCTTCCGATTCTTGAAATTCGGATTGTTGTTGTTCTGCCCCAGATAAATCAGCAGACATCAGGTTATCCAAAGAAGAAGAATGTTGTCTTCCGGTTCCACGCGCACGAACTAACTTCTTCCGCCTTTGTTCTGGACTTGGTCTCCCTTCACTATCACTACCAACACTACCACTACCATCAGAATCTCTGTTGTTATGGTCTGATGCTGCGAAACCCATAAAACCAGTAAGAAAATATTTCTCTAACCTGGATGAAGCTAGTTCTGCTGGATCCATCGCGCCATCTTCGGTGCCCGGAGCCGGATCATCTCCACCCATTTCTTCTGCTCCTAATGACTCGAGACCTTCACTGTATATGGAACTGCACGTGTCTGAGAAAGAATCCAGTTCACGTGTACCTGCACCTCCTGGAGGCGAACCCAACGCCGCACCACCACCAAGACCGTAAAAGAAATATTTTTCCAATTCTGATGCGGATGTAGGGCGTTGTTTTTTTCCTTTCTTTTCCTCTAGTGTCTGTTCTACCTCACTTTCTTCGCAACTTTCCTCTACTATCGTATGTAATGTAAAGTCGATTGCAGAGCGATGATATCCACGCAGTTCCTCCTCCCTATCAGTCGCATACGAAGATGACGCTGCCGACGAGGGAGAGGATATTGCAGACTCGTCTCCAGAATCAGATTCCTCAGTAGGGGTTGTGGTAGCGAACTCTTCATCCTCATGGTTACTGCCAGTATTGTCTAATTCCTCCACCCACGAATCATCGTCAGCAAGTCCCTCTTCTAAACACACAACTGCGGAAAGAGTATCACCACCGGTCACCACTTTCACTAAATCTTCTTCCTCTTTTTCCGGTTGTGCCACTGTAGGCGTTTCCTCCTTTTTAATAATCTGCGGGCGAGTCTTGGTAATGAGAGGTCTCTTACACGAGGGGGAAGTACCGGATGTCTCGAGGGTAAGTGTGAAGTACCCTGCAAGCCCCCCTGTATTTTCAATAGGCGACGTCGCCGCCATCTTCTTCCCAGTTTGTATGCCGCACGATGACGTCGCCGTTGTAATGGTCAGGTACCAGCGTTGTGGTCTCGCTGGTGACGACGCTCACCACTGATTCTTGGTGCAAGTGGTTCTGCGTGATCATTACGAGGCTCGTGTAGCGAGGTTCCCCGGAGGGGGGCTCACACGCATCTCTCTCGTGTGCCGCCTCAGTCACAACTAAACACGACACACCTTGCTGGTCTTCACCTGCGACGCTAGCGCTCTCACCGGTCTGCAGCGGAGTTGTTAACATAACGGGGTCACCAGTAGACCGGATCTCCCCCTCTTCAACAATAACATCACTACCAACATTGTTATCAACAGGTGACTTGTCGAAGCCGACACTCTTATCTTTATCGATCACATTATTGTCATCTGGACCAGCGGTCATTTCCCCCGCAATTAAATCACTCTCTAACACTGATTCAATATTCACATTATCCTCGATAACAGATATTATTTCACTTTTCTGTTTATTTTCACTAGTAAATGGCTCTAGTTTACATTCAGTATTTTCTGTAGGCGTACTGGTTTCTGCATTACACTCTATACTCTGTTCATGCACGTGGTTAACATCACTAATACCCGTTTCACAAACATTGGCTTCAACTTCATGTTGCTGTAGCACTTCTAACACTGAAATTTCTTCGATACCAGAGTCGCTACTGGCCGTGGCGACAGGATCGATATGGCAGGTCGCCATGGGAACAGTAGAACAGTCTGGTACTATATTATCGGATACAGGAACAATTGGCTCTTCGCCCTCATCACACATATTACTTCCGTTTGTAACGATTTCCACCTTGCTAACGGCAACGACCTCATCTTCATTCACTTCACAGGTAACTTCGCCTTCGCTAAAAGCCACTCCCTCTTCTTCCTCACCATCGACATATACTGACTCCTCAACTTCTTCTAATTCTTTATGTCTGTTACCCAAGAAGGCTGTGATATTCCTCATAAGAAAATCTGGGCTATTATTTTCTTTTTCCATTTCAGAATTAATATTATTTTCCAATGTATCCGTATAATTTTCATTCATGCTCGATTGCGAAAAATCAGCGTTATCATTATCCTTATCAGTAACTTGCGATAATGAGTCTCCCATATCAGCTGCTGTACACTTATCAATTATTTCAATATTTTTATCAAGTAATATAGTACTGTCCAGTGTAATATTACCTGGCTTAGACGGATTAATTAGGGTTGTAGAATCAGGTATGTCAGATAGGATAGTAGATTTTGTATTACTATTCATATCTAGGATATCAGGTGTAGTAGCAGAATCAATATGGTGTTTTATCGCATCGGATACCATTGTCAATAAATTACGGGTTTCAAGATGACTTGAAATATCGAGTGATTCGGCGTAACAAATTTCTTGTACTGTGGATGAAATAGGCGAGTTGGGACGAATAATATTATCTGTATTCAAAGTAGGTGAGTCAGATTGGTTAGTAACACCCTGTATTATGAAGGATGAAATAGGAGATTGATTAGGGATATTAACATCTGATATATCTGATAACTTGGCTAGTTCAGAATGGTTAGGTTCATTAAGAACTGAAGATGGCATTAATATATCACTTTGATTATTTACATCAGGATTTATGACGTCTGATATAGGTGTATAAGGACGGCTGGTAGCAGGTGAATCAGACTGATAAATATCAGGCACTTCACTTAAAACGGACGGATCAGAATCACTATTATTTTCAGGTATTATAGAATTTGAATCTAGAACACTATCACTGCATTTTGTATCTGACTGTACTTCTTTACTTCCTAATTCAATAGTTTCATCATTATTCAATTGTTTATATTTCACTAATACAACACATTCATTGTTGCTATTATCTACCGGTAAAGTCAATTCACTTATGTCTACGTCATCATGCATGACAGACGATGGTTCGAGACCACTTGTATCATGTTTTACTTCCGGTACATTCATTGAAAGCGTGCTAGTAACCTCCCCTTCGGATTCACCGGGCCCCGAGTTTTGCGTGTTTTTTTCTTCACGGTCCGACGCTATCATATCCGTATTGAGGTGTCCGGGTACAGTCTCATCCATAATTAATTCATCTTGTTTCTCACTTTGATCTACTTCATTTAGAATTAATTCTAAAGGTTGCACCATTTTTACAGCTGACATATCACTATCTAAATGCCCTGTCACTGTTGTGTTGTCATTGTTCACTTCACTTTCTCCTTCAAGTACAGTCTGTTCCAACACACCCGGCAACACCTCAACATGACTGGGTAATGTAACAGAATCTGTATCAGGGTTACTATTATCTTTAATTGTGTCAAGGTAAGATCTAGATATTTCGTCCTCGACTGCCGCCCGCGCTTCTTCGCTGTCATTCATCGTCACTGTCACTAAATCATCTTCCGATAAGGCTTTGATTTTAGTTAGGCACACAGTTGTTTCTTCAGAGTCACTAACAGTCGGAGAACTGCCACTCTCTTCGCCCTCACTGCTGCAGTTTACCACGAACACTGTGGAGAAATGTTGTCCATCAAGATCGTCATCATCCGTGTCTGAACTACACCGTGACGAGGAGCTGTCATCTTCACACGGCGTTACGGCGCGATATTCAGTCAGAGAACTTACTGACTCACATTTCACTTCCTCCTCTTCTTTTTCATTTTCTTCTTCGTTTTCATCGCTCGTTACAATGGCATCGATTACGTCATCAGTCTTTTCTTCCCCTACATCCCCTTCAATAACATCACTATTTTTATCAATAATTTCGTCACCGCTTAGATCTTCGTTCTCTTTCGTAGTGAAGTAGTATGACCTTTTGACTGGTGACCTGACCTTGTCTGTGTTTTCATCATTAGAATCGCTGTTAGATGATTGTGATGAAAATGAAGACAAACGTTCTCGTGGCAATTCTGATAAAGTGTCTACTATGTCTGCTGTTATAACAGGAATTGTTTCTGTTTTTACTTGTTTCTGAGGCGATTTATTTTTCTTCTTGCGACCTCTTTTTTTAGACTTCTTGTTCTTAGCATTACGGCTTGTCACGGACACCGATTCCGCTGGACTTTCTATTGTCAATTTTTCTCTTACAGGTATCTTAATACTTTCATTCGTGGTCAAATTTTCATCATTTAATTGTCTAAATGTTACTAGAACTACACCATTATCATCATTTGTCTCATCCTTATCTTCGTTTTTATCAATATTTGCTGATACAACTGGTAAGTTTACTTCAATGTTTTTATCTTCGATTGCGTCACTTAAAATTACTGTGTCATCACTTGATTTATTTTCATGATTAATAGTTTTATTAAAATCATGAGAAGGATCACACATTTTTTCTTCGCTATCTGATTTTATTGTCTTTTGTGTTTCTATAGATTCTGCTTCTTTTTTTACTATTTCAACATCTGCCACGTGCTCGATTTTTTCTTCATCGCAAGGACCACCCTCATTCGCCACTGCAATTGCAGCGGCCGCTGCGGCGGCAGCAGCTCGTTTCTGTTTCCTCAGTTTTTGTTTTTGCTTGCGTTTGTTAGATTTCTTGCTGGTAGATTGCGTAACTTTGCGCTGCTGCTCTGTGTTAACGGGTTGCTCGCCGGTAGTGCACTGACCACTCTGCTGTTCCTCCTCCACCACCGCAGGTGCTGCTGTTATCTCCTCGCTAGTGATAGCATTCTCCACGCTGATAACAGGCGGACTTGCTGGTTCGCCTCCCACTACATTGATATAACCCGGGGCTATCACCCCCGCCGTGCTAGTTACATTTAACGCATTATTAGTTAAAATAGGCCATGTATACCAGGGCCCAACTACTACGTGCGATATGGATGGAGGACGCTGAAAGCTTCGGATTCGAATTCTAACTCCTGGTCCTGCTGCTGGGTTTGTCGTAGACGCAGCACCCCCTTGAGCATCCTCTTCTTGCACACCCAAATATACAATGTCGGCGACACTAACACTGTCGGCACTAGAGGACACTTGCATTTGATGTGAGGAGGCAGAAGACTGCGGGACGATAAGAGGTTGCGAAGAGGATGCAGATGTATTAGGCCACAAGGAAGCAGGAACAGGGACTGGTATTGGTACCGGTACGGGAATAGGTACCGGAACGGGTACGGGCACAGTGACACTTCCAAAAACCGGAGAAGCAGGCGCTGCAGTGAGCACGGCAGGGGTGTCGACTGCTCCGCAGTTCTCGCACGAGCCCCTTCTCAAAGGGGTGGATGCGGTGGTTGCTGGAAATACATGGTCTTGTGGTTCACTATTGACTCGACACTGGTGAATACTGCCGGTTCTTACCGTTCGTGTGCTTGCGATATCCTCCCCACCTGGTGGCCGGTTCGACAACTCTTCCCCTCCCTCTCCTCGTGCAGGGCAACCATAGTAATAGAAGTGATCCGAAAACGTGATTTCTTCAAGACTTCTCTCTCCACTCGACCTTAACGAATCGCCACGTGTGAAATATTGGCGCTGTTGTCTGGTATTGTACAGCATGGACGATGGAGGAGGGGGCCTTGACCCCTGCTGATCTTCTTGTGGAGTGGGCCTTGATCTCGGTTCTAAATTTACACCTAAATAATTGGCTCCCATTAATTGGTCGTCTAGTGTGGAACAGTCTGCAACAGGCGAACGCCGGCGTTTTAAGAAACTTGCACCGTCTGAGGACGACGCAGGGGAACTAGCTTGTGCAAAGCGTCCAGTGTCGTCAAGGTCCAAACCTTGTCTCCTTGTGTTGTATAACAGACGTTTCCGGCTAGACAGTGTAGGTGGAGAGTCAAAGCCGGAACTTCTCAGAAAAGCTTGTTGTTGCTGTTCGTCCGACGACTCGCCTCCTCCTTTATTCCAAGTCCAATCTCTGAGTATAGGGCGCACCATAGAGGAACTCTCGAAATAATCCCAGTCGCAGTCAAATCCTGAAGTGATGCCACATCCAACCGAGGATGTGGAAGAACTATCCTCGTCGGCAGCATCATCGTCCGAGTCATGAGATCCTTCCTCTTCCTTAGACGAGGAATCAGAACTTATAAACACAAGCTTATAATCATCTCCTTCGGGCTGCAGTATTCTCGCAGAATCAAGTAAATTGTAAGGATACAGCAAGTCCTGTTGAGGGGAAGACTCCACATGAAGCAAGTCAGAAGATGAAGTCACGACTCTTCTAGATACTTCGGTGACTCTTAGACTTTCCGTGACTCGTGTACTTCTTCGGGCTCGTGAAGACAGCTCTCCTTTACAAACAATCAAATGGTCACTAAACAGGCTGTACTTTTCTTTTGTTAGTGTAGAGCAAGCCAGGTTAGTTTTAGCTACAGAGGTGTTAGCTCACCCACACAACGCCTACAAGGGTTACTATGCCATAAGATAGCCCAGAGAAAACCAACTTTCACACTACAGTTACATGCACAAAGTAGCAGCAATGATAGCTACAATATATTCCCAATGCATTGCAATAGTCAGGTAAACAATTTACACTTTACATTTTGAGAAATTAACGAACAGTTTAATAAGATATTTGTAATTAGAATAGAAGAGAGAAAAGGAAGTTTTCCAATATCATGAGTAAATAGGTAACGAATATTATCATTAATGACTGAATCAGTAATGACGAAATATATGAAGGATTATTTATTAATGGTTCTATTCTGTGGTGTTCTGCCCTAGGGCAGAATTTTCACTCATGATGATGATGATGATGATGATGATGATGATGATGATGGCTGATGATTTTCGGGGACCGTTGGGCCCTAAGCTTCCTGACATTTGTCTTGAAGGTGAGGAAAAACCCTGAAAAAACCTCACCCAGGAGCCTGTTCCGACCGGGAATCGAACCCGGGACCGCTATGTGACAAGGACGCACGCTACCTCGAGACCACAGGGGTAGACTAGTAATGATTAATAAATCAATAAGTTGTGAAAACCTAGGTTTCCGAGCGGTTAATAAGGTAACAAAAATGAGAACCTTAATTTTATAAATAATCTAGTTACACGTACTGTACTAAAACTATTATTCTACCAATTATATTATATGGATGCGAAACATGGACTCTTACTTTAAAGGAGGAAAGGACTTTACGAGTATTTGAGAATAAAGTTCTTAGGAAAATTTTTGGACCAAAGAGAGATGAACAGACAGGTGAATAGAGAAGACTGCATAGCAATGAATTACATGGTCTTTATAGGAAGCCAGATATAATGACAACGGTTAAGTCTCGTAGACTGCGATGGGCAGGACTTGTGCCACGAATGGGGAATGATAGAGTTGCAATGAAGCTTCTTGTAGGAAAACCAGAGGGAAAACGCCCAGTTGGTAAACCAAGAATGAGGTGGGAGAATAACATTAACTATGATTTGAGGGAAGTGGATTATACAGGGGATGATTAGAAAACATTGGCTCAGGATAGGGATGTATGGATAGCTTATGTCCGCGCGGCCTGAACCCGCGGGTTCGATAGTGCCAGTGAGTTAGTTACACGTACTGTACATTGTTGCGAGTTATTCACCTTAAATCTAAAAAAATATAATTAGTGTAACTGTCACTATCGAACCCGAAGGTTCATGGTTGCACGGACAAATTGATCCAAACATTTTCCTAAGAACTTTATTCTCAAAACTTATTTATTTTAATAACTCCTTTATTTTTTTAAAATTAATTATTAATTTATTCGGGAAACGTTGTTTTATCACTTTTATATGAACATTTAAATGTATCTTATTGTGAAAGGAATTCATAGTATTTGTTTGGGTATAAGTTCTTCTTCTTCTACTACAAGTTTTAGGCTATGCAGCATGTTCCGGCGAAGTTAAAAGTGGAGTCCATCTTCTGCGTGGTCGGCCAACATCTCTTGTTCCTCTGGGATTATACAGGAAGGTTCTTTTTGGTATTCTTTCGTTGTTCATTCTCATTAAGTGTTCCGTCCATTTCTTATTATTTTCGCTGATTTTATCTTCAATTTTATATATTTAATTCTTCTCGTATAGTTTCATTCCTTATTCTATCCGCTCTTGTGCATCCTTTCACATTACGTAAAAACAGCATTTCCGCAGTCTGTATCCTGCTTTTATCCCTTGATTTCATTATCCAATTTTCACTTCCATACAACAACAAAGGAACAGCCATTGTTTTATATAATTTAAGTTTCGTATCTTTCCTTGTTTTCCGACCTAAGGTTCTTTTTATGGTTCCACAAATAGCCTGAAATTTATTTACTTTATTTTCTCTATAAGTTATATCACATCCTAAATATTGGAAATGTGATACTTGTTCTATTATTTTGTTATCCAGTACAATTTTTGCTTTTGGTTTATTTATTGATATTTTACAATTATAAGTTAGTAAGTTAATTAAGTTTTTGCACGATAGTGCGTTCTGTCGTACTTACAGCAATGGCGACCATGACTAAAAGTTCAAATTCCTAAATTCCGGGGTTAAAAATTATCTACCAGGTGCTGGAAGTAAAACCACTGTCCTTTATGTATACAACATACAATGTATATAGTAAAGTAATCCCACTAAAGGCCTCAGGAGGCCCTTCGGGTAGTAGGAGGTTAAGGCTCCCACTTTTTCTAGACAATCGGCACTTTATGTCAGCCGGGTTGTCAGCCCTGCGTGACGGCCGCCTTTACCCCCAGAACAAGCGTCTGGTACTCATTTCCGTTAGAGACTGAGTCGACCCCAGGGTCATAGTGCCGCCAGAGGGTTTGGGTCAGTTTAAAAATCCTGACCCCACCGGGACTTGAACCCTCGACCTTCTGGCTTGTAGCGCAGTGCCTTAACCACTACGCTACAGCGTACAAAAGTATATCCAAAAATATAATAGTGTTAATATACATTATACGAAACAAATCACTGCATTTTAAATGAATTGAACTTTAATTGAAACAATATAAACAATATAAAGCAATAAATACGAACTTGCCGCCAATAAATAGGAAATTTTATGATACTACAACAATGTATAAATTCCTATTTATAACTGCTTTACAACACTCAAATAAAATAATAAAATCTACTACCGGTGGGGTCAGGATTTTTCCAAAACCTTCTGGCGGCACTATGGCCCTGGGGTCGACTCAGCCTCTAACGGAAATGAGTACCAGACGCTTGTTCTGGGGGTAAAGGCGGCCGTCACGCAGGGCTGACAACCCGGCTGACATCAAGTGCTGATTGTCTAGAAAAAGTGGGAGCCTTAACCTCCCACTACCCGAAGGGCTTCCCGAGGCCTGTAGTGGGATTACTTTACTTTACTTTACCTATGTAAGTATTACGTACAAGTTACAAAAGATAGTGGATTCAAGTCGAATTAATTTTTTTAGAGACTGTGGCAAGAACTGTTAGGAGAATGGACAGTAAGTGGTACAACATACATTTACATAATCTGTTTTGGCTTCAAGTCAGGTATTTTACTGAATTTAATTAACTCACTTATAAATAGAAATGACATATAAAATACAACATGTAAATTTTTAATTAATGCACATCCAATAAACACTTCGTTGACAATTCTCAAATTTCAGCTAAATAGTGCAATAAATACTTTCCAAACCTCGTAAAACAAAATGTAAGTTTGGGTACACCATTTACTATTCTTCTAAGATTTTCATTTTTGTGCATCTGTTTTTTAATTGGCTAACACCGGTTTAACATGCTGACCACATGTCACCCCTACACTGACTGGATGATCGTCTACTTCTGTGATTAACACATCTGGATGTGAGGCTAGCAGCCGGCTGGTAGGCTAAAGACCTTCTAGGTCTGTCGCGCCGTGGAGTTTTTTTTTACCACGAATTTGTATTTATTTGCAGTGTAATGGTTAGAACGACATACTAGGATCCCAAGTGGGTCGTATTGGATTATTATGTTTTGTCCTCTCAATCACATTTTTCATTATAGTGTAACCCTCATAAGGGGACCCTGAAACATCGGACTTCGTATTGGATTATCGGTTGTACTTTTTTCTTTCGATATAGGGTCTGAAAAGGGTCCGCTCAGCTTCGTGAGGACAACTGAGGAGCTACTAGATGTGAGAAATGACGAAATCCGGTTAAAAAAACTGAAACTACGACAGGGGTGTATCACCTTAACCACTTAACTCCCCGTCCTGAATTCTGATAGCCAGTAACAGTAAACACTTCATTCGGTCTTGGTTCTTCGGAACGGTCGGTCCACGGATTAAATTATCAGATTATATCAAAAGGCAAAACCGCTCCTTATAGTAAAAGTCGTAGTAGAAGCATTAAAAATAGTTAGTGGGCACAGATCTATTTTACATTTTAAGTCAGAGACTTATTCTTCTTCCTTTCATTTGATGGACCTAGTGTCTGTTACGGTCTCAATCCAACGTTTGAAGGGTCTGCCCAAAGATCTCTTGCCTGGTGGCTGGTAATTTAAGATTTGACGTGGTATTCTTGTTCTGCTCATTCTTCTTACATGAGATTTCCAGTTGTTTTTGTATTTTTGTACATATTCCATGACTGATTCTGTTTGTAATTCTTTGAGAATCTCAGTATTCCTTTTATGGTCTGTTCTTGAGTAACCTGCAGTATGTTTCATAAATTTTATTTCTGCCGCAGTTAGTCTTTATTCATTGCGAATTGTCCAGGCCTCACTGCCGTAACATAATATGGGTCTGGCCAGTGTTTTATAAATCCTAGTTCGTGTGTGTTGCTGTACTGTATTTGGCTTGAAAATATTATTTATAATTCCTGTTACTCTGTTAAATTTTATAATTTTTTGACTAAAATCTTTTTTCCTCTTCATATGTAACTTGGTATCCAAGATAGTTAAATGCGTTAGTTTGTTATAATATTGTATTATTAATAACAATTTTACTGCGAACTGGGCGTCAGAGAGTTAAAGGAGTTAAAACTGAGTATTTCGAAATAGGAAATTACTAGTTGTAAATGCCTAATATTACTACATGATACATAATCAAATTAATAAAAATTACGTATTCAAACTTATTAACAGTTAATGATTTTGTGTAGCTGAAGGAACACGTCCGACTATAGATCAAAATATCTGTTCAGACTTTACCACATGTGTGATGAAAGAGATCTCGACATCAGTACATGGAATCTGAGGTTTTGAGTTTTAATGAAGAAATATTGAAATTACCTCTTTATATAAGGAATATGAAAAATGGGGAATTTATATAAACATTGAGAAAAGTAAATATCTGTGTATAGAAGAAGAAATGGAAAATATAAATTTCAACAATGGAGAAGAACTAAAACCTAGTATTGAATACACTTATTTAGGAACAAAATTAGACCATTCAGGCGATAACACAGTGAACATTAAAAATAGAATCGCACAAACAAAACAAGCAATAAATGATTTAAACTCAGTTTGGTGGAGCAAAAATATTTAAAAAAATAGAAAATTACATATATATCAAACCATAATTCAGAGCATTTTAACATATGGTGCATAAGTCTGGCAAATTCCTACCAGGGAAATGAAAAGAATATTAAGTACAGAAATGGATGTTTTAAGATCAACTGGAAAATCTAGAATGAATAGAATACAAAATAAAGAAATAAGGTAAATTATGGGTGTACAAGAGGAGCCGGACATCGTAGACATTATAGAATAGAAAAAATTACAGTGGTAATGTCAAAAGAATGCCAGAGCAAAGAGTGCCTAAAATTGTTATGGAATGGATCCCAATAGAAAGAAGGAAGACCGAAGAAAACTTGGATAGAAGGGGTACAAGCAGCTATGAATATCAGAGGATTGGAGGAACATCAATGGATGAACAGAGAGGAATGACGTTTGGTTTCCAGAAGACGGCGGCAGCTGCCATGATACCGGATGATGATTATATATATATATATATATATATATATATATATTATATATATATACATGATACTAGCCAAAGGATAGGTCAATATATTAACAATTTACAGAAATTTTAAAGTGTTTTAAATCCCCGATCTCTACAGCCGTCTGAGCTGTTTAATGCCACTGGCTATAAGATAACTGTGGTGAAAGAGGCAGTCCCTCAATGTAAGTGTTGTTTTTTTTATCATATTTCTTCATCGCATCGAATATCTATTCAATTGTCCTAACGAGGCTGAGTGGACTCCGTCCAGAACCTTGTATTTAGAAGAAACAATTATAGCAAAGCAGGCGAATCAGGACCTCTGGGACATTGTTAATGGCGGTCACAAATGTTTAAATGAGTTTTTTTTATGACTATTTAACTCATGTCGCAAATGGTAGTCAATGGCCAATCACGTTTCGATGAATTCTGTTTTACACCAATGACAGTCGTGTTTCACTTCGCTCTTTATCGATTTCTCTTTATCAGCTCCTGCTTTGTGATAAAGAAAACTACTCCGTTTTTAATATTCTGAACAGGTTAGACCATTATTTTTCTCCAACAAATTCATTGAATATAGCAAATAATGAATAGATTCAGTGATTTACTGAGTTGTTTATTCAAAATATAAATGATTAACCTATAATGTTGATTATAATATTTTGATGTGTTTCATTATTTCTCCACTAGAGTGCATTCTTACAATATTGCGATCCTATTTGGCAATAAATAATATGATCGAGTTGCAGTGAATATACATAACTTCACATTTCTAATTTGTTTTCAAACATCGCCGTTTACATTAACTATATAAATATTTTAAAACACCGGTAACTATATTCAAATAATTATTTTTTAGTAAACAGTTTGATTTTATTCGTTAAATAGTCCTAACAAATGCCACTCTTGATTTCCAAATTCTCTAGATAAATTGGAAATCACTCGTGGCATTACTTATGATAATTTCATTCATTTTAAACATGCTTAAACTCTTACGATACAGCCTGTAGCGTCTAGAATCTGTATACGTCTAATATTAAACATTTTGTTATTTTTCTAGTGTACGTCGTTACCATATCCTGTTCCTCATTAGAGCTCTAACCTGAATAGATGAAACTTCAGCTGAAGCACTGAACCACCATCATCATCTGTTGCGACAAGAGTCGCTCTCTCTGTCGGTAATAGCAGACACCTGCCGTCTGCCATTACGCTAATTTATGTAGTTCATCTGACTGCCGCTTGTAGGCGCCTGAATACAATAACGCTGAGTTATGTTGGTAGCATTTGGTTATATTGTTGCCAACTTCTGCGTATTGTTCAGGTCTGCAGATGACTACAACACTAACTCTCAGTGTTAGCCAGGCCATCGTGGGCGATGTTATCGTTTTGATTATTGGAGGTTGAATACCTCACTTGTGTGTGCCAGTCCGTCGAGGGCGACGGTCCTGTTTTAGTTAAGAGATTTAGGAACACCTCATTGTGTGTGTTTGAAGCTCGTGTTAGGAGCTCGTTGTGCTTGTTAGGCATTCGCAGTGTGCGGCGGGCACAATCACGTGGTTATTGAGGACCATGTGCTAACTGATCCGAAGTTGATAATCTTCGAGGCCCCTCTAGTCCCAGGAACGGACTTTGATTAAACATTTGATTGTGCTTATTGTATCCACGTCAAGGTTAGCACAGAAATAAACTTGATATTTTCATGATTACATGTGTTTGTAATAACTAAATTTCCCCTTTATAAAATCCAGCACTACCAGAGGAATATTAGGCAAAGAACTCAAAATTGGACCGTGTTGGCAACAACATCATCATCGTGGTAGCCTTTGGCCTGTTCCGCTCTCAGAATTCATCTTCCCATCGTCTTATAGGACTTCCCACATTTCTATAGCCTTGAGGTTGGTAGAACAGTCCTTGTTTTGTTAGCCTGGAAGAGTCCATTCTTAAAATATGTTCATGCCATTTCTGTTTATAGTTTTGTATTTAGATTAAAATTTTTGAGTTCTTGCCTAATTGTTTCACTGGAAATGTGGTCTCTTAGAGTATATCCTGCAACGTATCTGAAAAAACTTCATCAGATGTCGGGAAAAGAATCACTTATTAATACTATATTAATTACAAATTGTAATCAGATAGTCACATCCATTCATATTGAAACTCCAGAAAAGACCAGACTACAGACGGAGTATCTTATATATCTTGTACATATTATATATTTAATTGGTTAAATTTAGAGTAAATCAAAATACATTATAAATATTAATTGTATTGTATTCATAACTTGTAATCGTTTATATATATATATATATATATATATATATATTGTAATTTAGATTTAAGACTTTTTTTTTGTATTTTTTTAAACCTGGTTGAGTGGTAGACAAGGCCTTAAGGCCTTAACTCTGCCAGGTAAAATAAAGCTATTATTATTATTATTATTATTATTATTATTATTATTATTATTATTATTATCTATTGCTCCCCTGGAATTTACAGTAAAAAGGGGTACACGTTCTTTCCTAACTACTTCCCGGAATTGAAGTTTATATAGTTGAATGCAGGCTTTCACGGCCGGTAATCATAACATTTAAGAGATTCCGAGCTATGTGACCTGGTCCATGACTGGTGTTTCTCCCTCGATTGCGGAGGGCATCTTCAGTGGCGAGTATTTCTAGGTAGTGCTTCTTGTTAGGAGGCTCGACTCGACATTCGTCTCAGTTATAGACCGAGTCGACCCCGGGTCATAAATCTGTCGAAAGGTTTGGATCAGTTTAAAAATCCTGACCCCACCAGGACTCGAACCCTCGACCTTCCGTCTTGTAATGTATTGACCTTAAGCACTACGTTACGGCGTGCCCCAGCGCATAATTTTATTAATTATAATATTAGTGGAATGTTAAACGAGAATTTGTTTAGACAACTGAAAAAAATCGCAACTGGGCAGCCTCGGAATCTGCATCCGACACTTCTCTACAATTTTATACATTCCAGCCAACTCTTTCGGTTAGGGACACTGTGCAGTATTTATTCGACGCATATTTTAATTTGTTCCAGTTACTACAATTGATATAGTTTATTATTTATATGCGAGAGAAAAGGTAATTCTTTCTCACATAATAAAGATAAGTATTACTATTCCAATAAAAGAGATAGTTGATCCAATAGATGAAACTACATTTCATGCTCAATCAACTAAATTACTACTCCTACAGAATTGCCTTCTGTTATCATTTTTTAATAGAGAACTTTTCTAGTAGAAGAGTTTTATCCCCTTAAAAGATTTACAATCTTTCACCTTTCACCTCAGCCATTCTACTATTTGAAACGATGATTATTCTCAACTAATCATAAAGATATTGGAACCTTACATTTCATTTTCGGAGCCTTTTTCGCAATTGTAATTCCAGTGGTAACAGCAATAATTATGGTTGCTGATGTAAAATATGCCCGAGTCCGCTGTTGTATTGTTTCGTTAATCCAGAAAAAGCAAAAAGTTTATATTATTAATTAAAATGATTGTTTTTTTGTACTTTCCTATTTCATATATGCATTAATTTTAATCCCAATTCTACAGAATTTAAATTGCAGTTTTTTTAAATAAAGATACAATTTACTGTATTACTACAATTCTTCTTGGTGAATATATATAATATAGTATGATTTCGCGGATATAAGTATGATTAAGAAAGGTTTCTTGGGTTTTACGCATCATGGATTCAAGGTTGGCCTATGGCCACTGATTCGACGTTTCGGCATATCCTACATTATCAAGGATAATGCCACGTGGGATCATGCCGAAACGTTGGAATCAGTGGGTAGAAGCCAACCTTGAATCCATGACGCGGAAAACCCAACAAACCTTTCTTAATAGTTTTTTTCTCGAGAAAGAAAACTCCCAAAATATGGGAAATTCCTCTGTATAGAAATCTAAGGAACAAATATTTTTTATAAGTACAGAAAGAGAACTTGAGAATTAAATATTTAGAAATCACGATGTAAAATCTTACTTTACTTACATCTAACATTTTGATGAAAGTTACTTTATTTGAAGAAATGAAATTATGTAAGCCGAATCTACTTAAGGAGAACTTAAAAGCAATTTACGATAAAAATGAAGGCCGGCACTATGCCGAGCCTGCTTATGAAGGCGGACTGGTTTAAGTAATAATCTATTAAACTGAAAACAAGTGCGCGAAAATCCAGTAACGCCTTTTTTTCAGCAGTCCCCTTAACGCAAACACGTGCAAGACCATGGCGATATACATTTATAAATATGTATATAATTTATAAAATAATTCTACAGTCGTGACCGGTGCAACGCTAGGTAGAGGGATTAGATAAAGCCTCTATTATCGAATATATGTACATACAAAGATGCCCTATAACCATTACTGTCGCACTACCATATGGGCAGATGAAATTAAAATGGAACCAAAATGAATGACATGAGTTTGGGGAAGTCGAGAAATGACAAGGGAAAAAGGGAGAATCACCAAAAAGCTTATTCTAGCGGTTGAATTAAATTTTTTGCAAGGAAAAACGGGAGAATCCCCGAGAAATACCTGTCCTAGCTCAGATTATTCCACCGTGTGCTTCACGGAACTCCCTTCATTTGTAATTCTTGTGGACTAATTTATTTGAATAATAAAATAGTAAATTTATTTGATCCAATTAAGTTAAGATCGTTAATGTCTTCTCTTCCATTTAATCAACAAATTACTTTGATGAAACTAATAAAATTAACAACCTGAAGTTTTTTTTCTTCTTCAACTGCCAAGATAGATGCTGGATTGGATTTTCATTACCAATATTTATAATGTCATTAATCGCTAAACTTTAATAAAAATAACGCTACAGTCAGATTCAAGGAAGTTACTGTGTGTTTGGAATAGGGAACTGGGTTGCCAGTTTAACAGTATTTTCTGGAGAGATTTTGAGGAAGTGGCTGAATTCAAATATCTAGGAACAATAATCACAAATAGGAATGAGATGCACAAAGAAATTAAACATAGGCTCAATTCTCGAAATGCGTGCTATTATGCATTGCAGGGACTTTTGATGTCCCACCTCCTTTCAAAAAACGTTAAACTGAAAATATATAAAACTATTATTCTACAAGTTATATTATATGGGCGCGAAACATGGACTCTTACTTTAAGGGAGGAAAGGAGTTTACAAGTATTTGAGAATAAAGTACTTAGGAAAATTTTTGGGCCAAAGAGAGATGAACAGACAGGTGAATGGAGAAGGCTACTTTAACAATGAACTACGTGGTCTTTATGGGAAGCCAGATATAATAAGAACAATAAAGTCTCGTAGACTGCGATTAGCAGGACATGTTGCGCGTATGGGGAATGAAAGACGTGCATGGAAGCTTCTTGTAGGAAAGCCAGAGGGAAAACGCCCAGTTGGTAGACCAAGAATGAGGTGGGAGAATAACATTAACTATGATTTGAGGGAAGTAGATTATACAGGGAATGATTGTAAAGCATTAGCTCAGGATAGGGATGTATGGGGAGCTTATGTCCGCGCGGCCATGAACCTACGGGTTCGAGAGTGCCAGTAAGTAAGTAAGTATGCAACACAGCATGTACAGAGTTTGAAGTTATAGCCGTCCAAGCCACTTCCTCTTAAAGAAAAAAAAAACAGTTAACACTTGTCACTGAGCTCGTGCGGACCTGTACTATCCTGTGTGAAAGTGTCGACTCATATTTACTATAAAACTAGTTTGTATGCCGTAAAGAAAAACTATGTTTTTAAATGTATAATACATAGATTTGGAAAAAGTACTGCTAACCTTGCCCCTCCACCCCTACCTAAACAAACAAATGCCGTTATTATGAGTTTGGCAACATCTACCCTCAGTACGTAGGGGAACACTGGCATAGCCCATAAGGTCCCTGGGTTGAATTAGAGTCTAGGCAAGAATACACACAGAAATGAACATAGCCTATATGACCTACTGGTAGACAATCTTAGACCGCGATATAACCGGATAAGTTGAAAAGTCTAAAAAAAAAAAGTTCATTCTATGACAAAAACATCAATTTGCTAGAGGGGAAAATATTATTGATAACTAAGTAACTCACTGGCACTGTCGAACGTGTAAGTTCATGCCTGTTCGGACATAAGCTCTCCATATATGCCTATCCTGAGCTAATGTTTTCTAATCATCGTCTGTATAATCTACTTCCATCAAATCATGGTTAATGTTATTCTCTCACATAATTCATGATCTACCAATCTGCAAGTTGGTTTTCCTACAAGAAGCTTCCACGCCCCTCCTTCTTTCACCATTCCTGCCACATACCCTGCCCATCGTAGTCTACGAGACTTAACCGTTCTAACTATATGTGGTTTCTTATAAATATCATGTAGCTCACTCTTACGTAATCTTCTCCATTCACTTGTCAGTTCATCTCTCTTTGGTTCAAAATTTTTCGTAAGTACTTTATTCTCAAATACTCATAATCTTCTATCCCCCCTTAAAGTAAGAGTTCATGTTTCGCATCCATATAATATCACTGGGAGAATTGATACCCTATCTTAACTAATAAACAACAAAATAACACAAAACATGAAAATATATTTAATTTGAATGAAAGTATAGAAAATCTGAAATAAAGCAGTGTATATATATAAGGGGCACGCCGTAGCGTAGTGGTTAAGGAACTGAGCTACAAGCCGGAGGGTCGAGGGTTAAAGTCCCGTTGGGGTCAGAGTTTTTAATCTGACCCAAACCCTCTGGCGGCACTATGGCCCTGGGGTCGACTCAGCCTCTAACGGAAATGAGTACCAGACACTTGTTCTGGGGGTAAAGGCGGCCGTCACGCAGGGCTGACAACCCGGCTGACATAAAGTGCCGATTGTCTAGAAAGTGGGAGCCTTAACCTCCTACTACCCCAAGGGCCTCCGGGCCTGTTGTGGGATCACTTTACTTATATATATATATATCATATTTGCCTTCATTGCCAAATGTCAAAAAAAATAATATATATATATATATAAATAAAACAAAGGTGTAAAATAATTTTTTTGTTGTGTGTTAAACTTGAAGGGCAGTTTTATCAAATTGGTCATAAATTACGATCGGCACGATCAATAATAAAGCGTTAATTGAAAGAAGAAAATACTGTACATGATGGCATGATTTAAAGAAAATAAGAAAAATACTTCCAAGGGAACTACCTTAAAATTTCTCCAAAGAAGCGTTGTGTTGGGCCGAGTAAATATATATATATATATATATATATATATATGCCGTTTTTAACAGCAAGGCACTAAAACCCAGCACAAAATCTCTCATTTAAACTAGAGGGAAGTAATAAAACTCCTGACTTAGTGGGTTGGATAACCCTCACAACCTGCCAATCACGCAGCGCCTTACTCCACTCCGCTTTATTCAAGCAGGGAGTCCATCTGTTTCACACAGTGAGTTTTCATTGCTGGATTCTGGCTTTGATTTCTGTGCCTTACTGTTAAAAGCGGCAGATATTTTTTGAACATGGCTTTGGTCCATCACAACGCTTCTCTGGAAGAAATTTCAAGGTATGTTTCGGCATGCAATAGTCGAAATTTCCCTTATTAGTTTAGCAGTATTTTCTCTATGGGATTGGTGTAGATTTAGTATGTGACGCAGTAAAACCTGTCTATGAAGGAATATGACGGTTCCTTAATATATTTCCGTCTTGGCAGTTTTCCTTCTTATTAGGGGTTCCCAAATTACAAGCTTCAATTTTTTTCACGCAGTGTAAGGGTTTTACATGCACGCTTTAAAGACATAACGTATTGACTGAAATACAGACAAAATAGCGTATGTAACACAACTCAGTTTGCATGGTAATACAAAACAACTTCATTACACAAAAGCGAGAAGGAACTAAACTACAGGAAGATGAAGAGTTTCCTAACTCCCTCGCAGGTAACGTAAGCAGACAAGGAAAATCGAGGGATTCCCCGCAATACAATGGCAACACAAGAAGGGAAAACGATATAATCCAGAAAGCGTGATAAGCAGAATTTTCACGTGTGGTCATTGAATGTGCTTAAGAATAATTTTCCGTCTTACTGAGGCAAAAATTAACTATTGGTACTTTAAAAACCATTCTGTTCTTGCGTTATGAAGGTTTAGGCTTATACTGGACGATTTTACCTAAAAAAATCGTACCGTTCTGGAAATTTTTTTCCGTCTCTACAGGTTTCCTTCTTATAAAGGTTCCGGCTAAGACAGGCTTTACTTCTTATTCTTCTTAAACTTAATTTGTAGGATTTTCATCCTGTTTATTTCCAAAATCACTCTTCGGAGGAAGACGTACTGGATGTGCATTCACTGTCTATCCATCTCTTGGCCGGTCTTCCTCTTGTTCTTCTCCCGTCCATTGGTCTATCTTCTTTAGCTCTTTTTGCAAGTCGGTTTTCTTCCATTCTTTCTATATGGCCCTTCCAATATTTTCGTCTATCTATAATACATTTGGTTATGTCTTGAATATGGCATTTGTCCAGAATTTCTGTGTTGTGTATTTTATCAAATAATGTTTTCCCCTGAATAGTTCTTAAGATTTTCATTTCACATGTGCTTATTATTTGTTTAGTTTTTGTTGTATCAGCCCTAGTTTCTGCTCCATATACGATATAGATAATTTATAGATTTTTCCCAAGGATTGGGTCAATGAACCTTAGCCATTTACTAATGATATCTGAAGTGCAAAATAATATTACTACATGCAATGGACCATATGGTCATTTGATGCGTTTCATGTGATGGATAATGAAACGTTTAGAGCGTAATAACAGAGTCGATGAACTGAATAGACGTCATTATGACAAGTTTTGTTTCATTGCCACAAAGAACAACTTTACAGAGTCGCAAAACTGACACGTTATGTAGTATTACACATGGCAAGAAATTACATTAGTAACTATGATACCATTTCACTTATTTGATGCAACTGTTGTAAAACCAAATATCCTGTGTGCACTTTTTAATCCGGAGTAATAATTTGTAATACCAAATCACCAAGAAGCTTGGTATTTCAAATTATTACTCCGGATTAAAAAGTGCACACAGGATATTTGGTTTTACAACAGTTGCATCAAACATGATCTTAAACCAAAATATATTAATATCAAGACTAATTTTACCAATTCACTTACTTCATAATAAACACTTGCTAAATTACTTATTTTTTTAGGAATTCTCACTATGAGGTATATTCATTAAGGTAGAATTTTTTATCAATCACCTCATATTGTTCACCTCATAGTGAGAATTCCTAAAAAAATAAGTAATTTTAGCAAGTGTTTATTATGAAGTAAGTGAATTGGTAAAATTAGTCTTGATATTAATATATTTTGGTTTAAGATCATGTTTGATGCAACTGTTGTAAAACCAAATATCCTGTGTGCACTTTTTAATCCGGAGTAATAATTTGAAATACCAAGCTTCTTGGTGATTTGGTATTTCAAATTATTACTCCGGATTAAAAATATGTGAGTGATAAAAAATTCTACCTTAACTTGCTAAAATATCCAATTTCTCTCTATTCAGAGATTATCAAACATACACGAAATATATTTTTTGCGCGATAGTGCATTTTGTCATACTTACCAGCAATGGTGACCATTATTAAAAGTTCAACTACCTACATTTCGGGGTTGCCAACCTAAGGAACTTTAATAACTCATCATCATCAACAACAAGGATTAAGCCCAATGACCTGTTCCGACCTCATTATAGGTCGAATTGGCCCTTCCACCAACGTTCTTCTCCCTTTTAGTTTATAATTATACATTCTTCTCGGTATGCGCTGTTCATTCATTCGTAATACGTGCCGATTTTAAGAATTTTGATAATATTTATTCTTTCACAGAGATTAAATATATTAAGTTCTGTTCTTATATCTTCGTTTTTCTTTTTATCGGTTCTTTGGTATCCTGCTATTGCTCTCAACATCTAGTTTAATAACTAAAATTCTAATTTGTGGCATTAGATATAAAATAATAATACCTAGATTGTGAAGTTTATATCAATTTGTTATTTAAGATCTGTTTTTTTAAGATTATCTAGAATAGGCCTACTGTAATATTACATTTACACCCACGTGCGGGAAGTAAAACCACTGTCCTCTATGTATACTATATACACTGTATATACAGAAAATATCCAAAAGGTAGTGTTAATATACATTATACAAAACAAATCACTGTATTTTAAATGAACTTAACTTCATTTGAAACAATATAAAACAATAAATAGACCTACATACTTGCGGCCATGTTATCAATAATTGTTCTCAGGGCCTCCTGTTGTTTCAACTAATAAACATTCCTCACACTGCTAACGTTAGTTAATTGTTTATAATGAACGCAAATATTTACAACAAAGATGTTATTATTTTACTATTATTTATTATTTTGAATACACCATCTCAAAAAATAATGTACAACGCACGTTTGTGAAGTGTTTTACAGAATCTCGGAAATTGAATACTCGGTTTTTAAATATGTTTCCTCGATTCTGTAAAAACCACTTCCCAACCTTGCACTGTAATATACTATTAGGCCTAAGTTCAGTATGTCAAATGGTAACAGCAACGAAATATCAATTTCTAGTTATCAACACAACAGCGAACTTTGTACTTACAAAGAAAAAATAATAATAATCTGCTGATCAATGGACAATGCGAGAAAATAACACGATGCCAACACAGTGCTTGTACAGCATAGTGCAAAACTTCACGATTGACAATGTTTATTTTCATTTTCCAGAATCAAAAGTCTCATAACCCCTAGAAAAATGCATAGCTATAATGCTGGTAACAATAATTAAGATGTGTTCAAATATCCTCATTTACTGAATTATAAAGAAATGAGATTCACAGACCAATACAGCCTTTGGCCAAAGAATTTAGATTTTAGAATTTAGATTTATTTAGCCTGGTGGAGTTAAGGCCGTGTGGCCTTCTCTTCCACTCACCAGGACAAACATAAGTTACATATCCATCCATCCATTATAATTCTGCCCAAGGGCAGGTCCTTCACTGCAACCATAGCATTTTCATGCTATGCTTTGCAGCTTTACTAGGGAATTGTAGATGTGGTAGCTTCCCGTTGCTTTCCACATCGGTAAAGGATGATGGTGATAAGGATGATGATGATCATATGATTTCGGGGACCGTTTGGGCCTTAAAATTTTCCTGGCATTTGTCTTACAGGTGAGGGAAAACCCCGATAAAACCTCACCCAAAAAACTGCCCCGACCGGGGATCGAACCCGGGCCCGCTGCGTGGCAAGGCAGCACGCTACCTCGAGACCATGCCGTGGACATGTTACTTATAAATACAAAAACAAATACAATAATAGTACATACTAAACAATTAATTATTTGTCAAATTGAATAATAATGAAAATAATCTCTGATAATACAATCAAATTAAATAAATTAAAATTAACTTAATGATAGAATGTATACAGAGAGGAATAACGGCTCTAATCTACTATACATAAAAAGAAAAGAAAGAAAAATACAAAGAAAGTAATAAACTACAATGAATTAATCCATCGCTTATTATACAAGGCATTAGGTAAATACATTAACAAATCTTAAAACTATTTTTATTAAATAATGAAAAAAAAAAACAAATTATTATTTTTTAAAAAGTAATATTACTGAGTTATTTCTGTTAATAATTTAATTTTGAATTTGTTTCTGAAAGATGGTAAAAGAACGGATCATGGGATAAATCCTTGATACGGAACAAGAAGAAAAAGAGGAAGATGAGATTAAATTATTCCACTAACGATAATAAAACGTTGAAATACTTCCAATCAATAATGGTTTTGCTTGTAAACTCTACTGGCAGAGCATTTCCACTACGTATATACTGTGACTACGCTGGCACAAATCTAATTAGCATATAACTTCGTTATGAAAGCACTTTCAAGCAGCAATTTTGGAAATGAAGTGCATCCCAAATGGAGAACAATTCCTTTGAATAATTATGATCTCACATGTATGCCAATCGATAGAATTAAAAAATGTAGACTACGTCGCATAACAACCGTTGCACTATGTACTGTATTACTCGAAAATGTAGTAAGTTTGGCAGTGTTTTAGTTGGGAGGGTGCCACTGGGGATTTTTTTAAAGTCTATTCCCATATAATTTACTATTAAAATATTCCCGGAACCATTTTCACAGAGTTAACTAACTCACTGGCACTATCGAACCCCTAGGTTCATAGCTTCGCGGACATAAGCTCTCCATATATCCCTATCCTGAGCCAATTTTTTCCAATCATCCCTGTATAATCTACTTCCCTCAAATCATAATTAATGTTATTCTCCCACCTCATTCTTGATCTACCAACTGGGCGTATTCCATATGGTTTTCATACAAGCAGCTTCCATGCACGTATTTCATTCCCCATTCGTGCCACATGTCCTGCCCATCGCAGTCTACGAGACTTAACTGTTTTAATTATATCTGGATTTCTAAAAAGATTAAGCCTTTGGCATGGGTTCCCTGAAGTAGTCCCCGCCCGGAGAACCGAATGGGGGACTATTTGACCTCCGGAAAATTTTACCCCAGTTGAACCCATGTCCGCATTTCTTGACGGTTGTATTTTTACCGTGAAAGATCGTAACTCTTTCGACCAAGGTACTTTTTTTCGTCTGGCTTATCACCTTCGACCAGTACGGTATGGGTAACCCTATCGGCAGCAATGCTACTGCCGGCATAGCTCTCGGAATCATTTAAGCATACAAGCCACTCCACCACGACAAGGTAAAGATACCATGGAGCATAGAGTTAATTTTAGTTAAAATGTTTTTAAAAACTGTACTTTTCAATATTAACTTAATTGTGAATATTTAAAAATACAAGAAAAGAAATAAACTAACATTTTATAAAGCAATGGTAGTTCCCTTGCTATTGTATAGCAGTGAGCTTTGGGTTTTAACTAAAAGCGAAGAGAAGATCATACAAAAAACAGCTGGAATGAGATTTGCGAGAAGTGTAGCTAGTTGCAAACTTCTACATAAAAGAAGAAACAAAGATATTAGATATGAATTAAATATTTTTAAACTTTTAGATAAAATAAAACAATCTAGAAAAAACTTGGAAAGAACATGTCCAAAAATGAAAGATGAACGCATAACAAAAATTATATATTATTTATAACAAAAATTATAGGTTACTTAATTACAAACCACAAAAATTATACTTAACTACAAACTACAAAAAAATATACTTAATTACAAACCAAAAGGAGACAGGAATGTTGTTGACTGAAAAAAGAGACGGATTCAGTTTTTTTGAATGAGAATCTATGAGACCGGAACAAGACACATGGCCTTAATCCGTGAATGTTGTTGATGATGATGTCTGAAAACTCTGGTTCTATATAAAGTACCAATCTTTATGGAAGCTCCTATATAGGGAGTTCTCCAAAATATTTTTTCCAATTAAAGTCTCGTAGACTGCGATGGGCAGGACATGTTGCAAGTATGGGGAATGAAAGACGTGCATGGAAGCTTCTTGTAGGAAAGCCGGAGGGAAAGCGTCCAGTTGGTAGACCAAGGATGAGGTGGGAGAACAATATTAACTATAATTTGAGGAAAGTAGATTATACAGGGATGATTGGAAAGCATTAGCTCAGGATAGGGATGTATGGAGAGCTTATGTCCGTGCGGTCATGAACCTACGGGTTCGATAGTGCCAGTGAGTAAGTAAGTAAGTAAGTAAGTAAGTAAGTAAGTAATACATTTATGGTACTATAGGTTTGAAGAGCCAATGTTAAATGAATTGTTGCTGTCAGACAGGTGATTAAGCATGACACAATCACTCAATTTCAATTACCTTAAACATATTTAGATACATTTTAATTAAAGTGACTATATAATTATAATAATAATAATAATAATAATAATAATAATAATAATGAACCTACTAATTTGATAGTGCCAGTGAGAAGTAAGTATATAATATTATTTTTAGTCTGGACATCTTACCTCAATATTAATGTTGATTTGTTCTTGAACATGTTTCAAAACAATTCTGTTTTATCGTCAGCTTTCCCAAACATGTTCAAGAACAAATCAACATTAATATTGAGGTAAGATGTCCAGACTAAAAATAATATAATTAAAATAACCTCAAAATATAACTTCCTAAAATTAAATATTAAGTATATAATAATTGACTTCACGACGTTGAACGTATCCCATTCGTATACTCAAAAAAAAAAAAAAAATTCTAGGTATACTTGGAAATAGAATTTGGCACCCGTGGATGCAAATTATATATGCTAACCGTTAAATCAAAATAACGCTGTAAATTATAATATCAACAACATCGGGTATTAATCATTACAATAATAGAAATACGTATTTTTTACTTCACTTATTTAAAATGGTGTAACATTTAAGATCATATAACGTGTATGTACTTACTTTTTTAATTATAGTATGTAATTGTGAATATGATGAAAAGGGTCCTGGTAAAAATTCAAAAGCAGCATTTCCCATGACGTCAGAACAAAATCAAGAAAAAAAACTCTGTCAAGTTGGTCGGCAACACCATTTGAATGCGGAACCTCCCCAGTATGAAACCCAAACGCTACCTCTTAAGTCAACTCGTTCGTAATAATAAATATTATTTTTTCGTGTTTTGATAAGGGTTCCTTTCCCTTTTTACATGGTATTTTTCAACAACAAATATTGCGTCGTATATGCGAATCTCCCACTATTGAACAATCTAACTAAAGTACTGCATAATCTATGTAACAATCTATTCAAAGTGTCTCAACCTGTTGATTTTAGTCAATAATGGATTCCTCCATAGCAGTTCTCTTTAATAGATAGTCAGTAATCCTTAGGAGAGAATTAGGTCCTTCTTACTGAGAACTGCCCAAACTAGAACACATTCTTCATACTTGAAAATTATAATTAGACTACATAACAAAAATTATGAAATTGTTTAGAACAGAACAATTCTATGAATAAATTTGATTTTTTTTACTTTTTACTTATTTTTTTAAAGAAGTTTAATTCCTACTTTGTTTTTAATTTTACCTTTTTTGTGGAATTTGAGTTTTTTCTTCGAAACGAAAACACTTGTTGGCAACATATTCATAATATTATCGGTTTCTGGTGTCCACACGTGCGATTACAAAAGTGAGCGATCATTGAGTAATAATAGGTTCAAAATAATCAAGTTCTTAAAATAAATAAATGAATTACATTAAATAAGAATAACATATTGTTTATAATAGGATTTTTACTTTATCATGATGCATATTTGAGAATTTTCTTTAAATCTACTTTCAATAGTCGAAATAAAATTTTTAAATATTTAAAGAAGTAAAACTGTACTTGACAATAACATTTTGGAGCAGGTGAATAATTTTACATATCTAGGATGCAATATCTCATATGAAGAAGAAAAGGATGTAAATGCAGAAATATCGACATTTTTAAGAATTTTAGGATTAATAAATTCTATCTTCAAGCCACAGTTAGTCCAAAAACATCCAAGACTAAAAGTGTATAAAACACAACTCTTTTGTATGGTAGCGAAGTATGGACGTTGAGACAGGATATACAGAGACTTAGATCTGCTAAAATGAGATACCTTCGGAGGACTGCAGGATACACATTACTAGAGCACAAAAAAAAATGAAGACATCTTAGAAGAATTACACATAGAACCTTTAGAAAACAAAATTTCTAATTATAGGTCAAGGTCGATGCAACATATTCATCAAATGGAAGATCACAGGATACCCAAACAAATGTTAAGATATCAACCTGCAGGAAGAAGAAGACTAGGACGTCCACTCAAAATACTTCTGGATGGTGTTTCTCTTGAGGCCGAAACAGGTCAACAAATGGCCTAAATTCGTGAATATACTATGATGATCAAATTGGACAACTCCTAATGAACGTGACCACTAATAATAATGATAACGATAATAATAATTAATAATAGCTAATAAAAATAGCAATAATAATAATAGGCCTAATATATATAAAACCACAGAATCAATAAAAGTAAGACTGGCATATAAAAATCTAGGATTTAATAAATATAAGTTCTTATCAATTATATCTCGAAAAATGATTTTGTACAATATACATAGAGATAATAAGAATGCACGTAATAATCAAATTGTATCACAGTATAATATAAATGAACAAGCAACGAGTTTTTTCGTTCGATGGATTAATAAAATCGGTTTAGTTTTCATTATTATAACTGAATTCGTTATTGCTAAAAAGGCCCTTTCTCATTTTTTTTGCAAAAATGAGTAAAATACACATTCAACTTCCTTACTACATCATCATCATCAGCAGCAGCTTCAAGAATTAGACCTTAAGGTCTGTTCCGATCCCATGCTAGACTTGGTCTGTCCATCTTTTACTGGGTCTTCCTACATTTCTTCGTCCTAGTGACTGAAGAATTTTTCGGAATTCTATTGTTACCCATTCTATTGATCTCTGTATTGTGCGATTCTACCTAATAGTTTGTATATATTTAGTTACCTTTGTATACTTTAATTTCGTTTTCGATATGTTATTCTATAGCCAGCCACACTTCTCAGAAACCTCATTTCTGATGTTTCTATTCTTCGTTCCTTTTTTTTTTTTTTAAGACCTAGTGTTCTGATCCATATAGTAGTGTTGGAACCGAAATTGTTTCATAAAATATTAAAATTGTTTCCTTTCTAGTTCCTTTGAGACTTCGTTTTATGGCGCCACACATATAATTAAATTTATTTATGTTATTTTCAATGTATTCGCTTTTTTTATATGACACACTGTATCCTTACATATAGGTACATATTGTGCGCTTTAAGGATCTTCTTTCAGTATTCATGTAGAGCCACAGTTGAGCATTTAAATTTTGGTTTGATGCTAATATGCCCTTACGAGAGGATAGAGGGCATTCTAGCAGTGACCTTGTCAATTAGCTGTATTGGAGAAATGACATTTTGACAATGACCAATTATTATTATTATTATTATTATTATTATTATTATTATTATTATTATTATTATTATAAACTACTATATTATTATATTATAACGAAACGATTGTGATTACACAATTAAGTTCATTCTATCTCTAACAGTAAAGTGTTTTCTGTTACACTTCAAATATAAAAATGAATGTTTGTTTGTACTTTAAGCGCGGCCATACCGTTGATCAGATTGTGATGAGGCTTTTTGCAAAATGTTCAGGAGATTCCCAGAATGAACATAGGCTATAAGGGAGTTGTGATACTCAACTCCTACGCCATTAAAAATCGCCCTTTGTAGTTGAAAACGTGAAAAAAGTAGCTCTTTGGAAGTTTAAATGGCTTATGCTGCCTAAACCATAACAAATACACAAAATTAATGTACACAGAATTTAATATCTCAGAAAGTTCTACAAAAACGTCCGCGACAGCACATGTTTATCTCTTATGGATAACTTACAATAACCATAAGCAAATCGAGACAAGTACGTAGATTTCTGTGCAAGCATAGCAGCACATGACGAATTTTGTCTTTTAGCTCTTTTATGCCCAGAAGATCGAGGTAAGTAGATTCCCGGGCAACGCCGAGCAATCAGCACAGGGAATCTTAAAATAATTACGATATACATTTATAATTATTTTTCATTTTAGTTATTCAACTAATCATAAGAAGTACGTTAATTTTCGTCTTTCAGCTCATTTATGCCAAGAAGATCGGGATGAGTAGATTCCTGGACAACGCCGGGTAAACAGCACGGGGTATCTAAAAATAATTACGATATAAATGTTTCCTATTACTTATTTAATTAAACATAAAACACATTAATTTTCTTATTTCAGCTCATTTATGTCAAGAAGACCGGGATAAGTAGATTCCCGGGCAATCAGCACGGGGTATGTAAAAAAATATAAATTTATAATTATTTTTCCTTTTACTTATTCAACTAAACATAAAAGCACATTAATTTTCATTTATTTGGGCGTAGCAGCGCACGCCGGGCATTAGCTAGTAGATTATAAATAGTGTATATCATTCTGAACGAGTTGAGTCAAGCGGTATGATTAAGGCTCATATTTGAGAGAACTCGGGTTCAACTGCCGATGCTAATCAACCTGAGTTTTTTTTTCTTCCAGTAGTCAAAACGAATGCTGGGTTGGAATTGTATTGTTTACCAGGACTTATTTAATGCTAATCACCATTTCATAATATCATTAAAATCATAAATCATTCAACTTCCACATGAACACACGACTACACAACGTACATCCTTCTGGATACAGCCAAAATCCCATCACTTAGCTGTTAATGAGTAGATAAAATAAGCATGAAGTTAAAAATATAAATAACGTACTTATGTACAACGGACGTTGTATACTGGCGTAACTGTAATGCTCGATTATCATTGTTTAGAATAAAAGAACAATAAATAATATCACCAATTAATGATTCTTCATAAAAATCAGAATCATCCACACATAATACGAATGAAAAATGCATTCAGAAAAATTCACTCTGATAAAAAAAACGAACTATACTTTAGAACTTCAACACGGTCAATGAACAAACATCTTGATATCTGTGAATGACTTCACTTTTCTAGCTATATTCACGAAATTGATAAATTAGTTTAAATTTTCACCAATAAAAGAAGGGCTCTCTGGAGGTCAAATAGAACGTGCCTTTGTGACAACTGCTTTCCAGCTAATAAACATACCCATTAATTCAAACAACCACAATTGAGCAACTCTGTCACGGATCATGACCTCTCAAACGAAGAAAATATATTTAAATCTTTTAGACCATTTACAGTTAAAATCCGCTTTATGAAGATATTTGGAAGTAAAAGGGACATAATTAGTAAATAATGGAGAGAACTGCATGCGAAACGCTTGTAGACCTAAAATCCATATAGTCTAATTAAATAACCGTTTAAGACGAGGCAAGGAATGTAGCACTTATGGAAAAATCCAGACCTGAACAAAGAACATTAGTTGAAAATTTGTGTAAAAAATAACACTGGTCAACATGATTTTTGTCTCATGAGTACCAATTGTTGTACTTAATGCAGTTTTTTTTCTTGTGATTTCAAATATGTATTCGGAATTTCTCCATCACCCACAGTTTTTTATTTCAATTTCAATTAATGGAATTACATGATTATTTTTAATAAACTTTTTTCGTCCATTTGTCCATTGTAAAATAAAACCAAATGAGCTAACTCAAATTATTGCAGCTATGGAAAAGAGATATCAAGGCAAATTGAATCCTAATATGCTGGCTGATTATTGTTGGACCATCAAGATGGATGCTCCACAGGCGAAATATAGCAGAAAATCGTCATTTCTTACTTTCTAAGTCAGTCCGAATGTTCGGATATTGTGTAGTTACGAATGTAGAAAATATTAAAGTGTTTGAAATTATAAATGCCTGTCTCTCGGAAACCTTGCGTCATGGAGAAAAACCGATATCATATTTGAATTCAGGAGAAAAAATACTATCAGAATCACACATTTTTCTTTCTGAGGCAAAAAAAAAAGTTAATTTTTTGTTGCTCAGTGTTATTTTGGATTTTATGCGTATCAAAGTCTTTAAAGGTCATTTTTAAAACTTGCCAATTATAATAATTACGAACTGAATTTCCATATGCCCTATTTAAAAAACACTATTCTCCGTAACGTTGGAAATGTAAGATATATTTCATTTTGAATGTAAATTATAACAAATTCAACATAAATTTATTAGGTTGTCACACCAAGAAAGCCAATAAATATGTATTTTAAATTATTCATAACTTGATCATGTAGCACTATTTTTTCCTAACAAAAATATACATCGTATTAAACATCTTAACATGACACCCAAAATGCAACGGTAAATCTTGACTAGAAATCCTTCATGGAAATTTCAATACTGGAAGCTTTCTCAGGGCCTCCAAATTTTGAACAATGAAAGGTCTTCCGTTCTAGAGGATTGATAAGATCTGAACCCAATTGCGTATAAAACATATTTTCCACTCTCAACCTGTCCAATTCAATCCTACGCCAACGATGAAAACCATTTATGAATAAAGTAAAGTAAAGTGATCCCACAACAGGCCTCAGGAGGCCCTTGGGGTAGTAGGAGGTTAAGGCTCCCACTTCTTCTAGACAATCGGCACTTTATGTCAGCCGGGTTGTCAGCCCTGCGTGACGGCCGCCTTTACCCCCAGAACAAGCGTCTGGTACTCATTTCCGTTAGAGGCTGAGTCGACCCCAGGGCCATAGTGCCGCCAGAGGGTTTTGGTCAATTTAAAAATCCTGACCCCAACGGGACTTGAACCCTCGACCCTCCGGCTTGTAGCTCAGTGCCTTAACCACTACGCTACGGCGTCCCCCAGCCGTTATAGCTGGTTTTCTCAACCTGGAGCCGCTACTTATTGTAGCTACCCAAATGCATCACGATGCCGAGTGGGCACCGGTCCCATACTGGCCGAAATACCATGAGAAAATTTCTTCCCCCATGGAGACTCGAACCAGCGCAAGTCCCGTAGCTCTGCGCCATGGCTACGACGCGGGACATACATATATATATAGGCTATATACTAAAATTGCAGGAGATAGTGAACATCCTTGTCTGAACCCTTGATTAATTTCTAATATATTATCGCTCGTTATACCTCCTTTGTCAATCATTATCTTTTTTAATTTCTCAACTTGGAGCACAAAATTAGCATTATAAGCCCATTAAATAAAAATATATTTTGTTAAATACAACTATGGGATGATTTGTTGCCGGTTTGAATGTGGATGTAATGCGGATACGACTCTGGGTATTTTTAATTTACCCCGCGATTTTTTACAAGGGAAATATTAATTTTATACCAAGGAACTTATGAAATCGAAAACAAGAAAAAAAAAAAAAAAAAAGATTATCCATTATCATATAGGCCTAAAAAGTGGATTGTTTTGAAATTGTTGAAACAGAAATGTAAGAAAATTCCGAATAAAAAAATGAAGCCTTTGAAAATCATACTATATTAATTGATATTGAGTGATATATGTTTAAAATAAGCGTGGATATTTCACTATGTTGGAATACGGTAAAGTGATCCCACTACAGACCACAGGAGACCCTTGGAGTAGAAGGAGGTAAAGGCTTCCACTTTTTCTAGACAATCGGCACTTGATGTGAGCCGGGTTGCCAGCCCTGCCTTTACCCCCAGAGCAAACGTCTGATACTCATTTCTGTTAGTGGCTGAGTCGAGCCCAGGGCCATGGAGCCACCAGAAGGTTTGGGTCAGTTTAATATCCTGACCCCACCGTGACTCGAACCCTTAAACTTCCGGTTTGTAGCGCAGTGCCTTAACTACTATGCTACGTTGTGCCCTACTATGCTGGAATAACAAAGTTTAAATCAAGATCACTATAATATCATCATGAAGGAGTCAAGGATATAGGGTAGTGGCCTGTTCCGGTCTTATTATCCATCCATCATAAGTGGTCTACCTTGGTTTCGTTTCCCAACTAGGCAGCATTTTAATATTAAATTGGGTAGTATTTCTCTAGTCATTATTTCAATGTGTAGCCTGCATTTGTTTCTGAAATTTTGTATTTTTCCAAGATCGGTTCAACTTTAAGTTCTGATAATATGCTGTGTTTTTCTTTCTTTTTCTTTTCTTTTTTTAGATCTTACTATGTGCATTTTGTTATTCTTCTCATGAAGTTCATATCTGCTGCCATGATACGGAATTCATTTTTTTTTTTTTTTTGTATAGCCGATTTTCGTATCTATATAACAATGTGGGTACTGCAAGAGTGTTACAGATTTTAACCTTGCATGCTTTTGTACTCTGAAGGATTTTAAGATTCTATTTACAATTCCTATTGTATGTATAATTTTGATAGTTTTGTTTGTGATATTCTTCTCATTTTCGTGTAACACTGAGCATCCTATGTGGTTAAATGTATGTATCTGTTCCATTTACTATATATATATATATATATATACTACGTTATGGCGTACCCATATATATATATATATATATATATATATATATATATATACATATATCGATAAAGCGTCACTGCTATAAAGTAAAAATGTTCTCTTTAATTTGCTTACTTTTTATAGTCAGCTACTAGATGGCAGTGAAGACTGAGTTCTCGCGACATCTAGTAATAATGGGGAATATAATACATATATAAGAAAAATAAACGTTTGAATTGGATTCGCCTGGTGGTGTAATGGATATCACCCTGAGGTACAGACTCAGAGATCCGGGTTCGAATCCCGTCCAGGCATTTATTTTTCTTATCATACCATATATATATATATATGGGGTACGCCGTAACGTAGTGGTTAAGGCACTGCGCTGTAAGCCGAAAGGTCGAAAGTTCGAGTTCCGGTGGGGTCAGGAATTTTAAACTGACCCAAACCCTCTGGCGGTACCATGGCCCTGTGGTCGACTCAGCGTCTAATGGAAATGAGTACCAGACTCTTGTTTTGGGGGTAAAGGCGGCCGTCGCGCAGGGCTGACATCAAGTGCCGATTGCCCAGAAAAAAGTGGGAGCCTTAACCTCCCACTTCCCCAAGGGCCTCTCGAGGCCTGTCGTGGGATCACTTCACTTCACTTTATATATATATATATATATATATATATATATATATATATATAGCCTATTTGTGTGTGTGTGTGTGTTTATACAGCAAATCATTAAAATCTTAATTAAATACATGATTATTGATATGGGGCCAATTTCGTGGTCTAGCCTTGGATTTTTTAATTAAAACCGAGATATGTGCATAAGTAATAATAGGGATGTATGGAGAGCTTATATCCGCGCGGCCAAGAACCTACGGGTTCGATAGTGCCAGTGAGTAAGTAAGTGAATAAGTGCAAAGTAATTTCTCAATTCTTTATAATTATAATGTCTAAAACCATGCTAGTGTACCCACATAATAATTATAATCCACATAGCCTATCTAACACAAAGGGTGAAAATATGACTGCATATTTACAGTAAAATGATGACAACGATATGATGATGATGATGATGATAATGTTTTACTTAAACTGGCAGAATTAAGAGGACATGTAAGGACTTAACTTGCTCTCAACTAGTAAAATACGATACAAAAAAAATGAAGAACATGCGTTTGCGTATAAAATTCTTAAGTCAGAAGTATTCAGTTCAGTGTTAAATATTACGATTAAAGTATTTTGTAAGTAGTCCTCGACTTTTTTTCCCCTACACCTAATAACAATTTGATCCTCGACCACTTTCCAGCTGACTATCCCTTATAGGCCTATAGACTATAAGAAGATTTAGGCTTACAAATACACGTGAATATTGATTTACTTTGACTATTTAACTCATGCCCCAAATGGGAGTCAATGACCAATCACGTTTCAATGATTTCTGTATTACAACCAATCAGAGACGTGTTTCACGAAATAATTATCAACGTTAGGATTATCATATATTAAGCAAAGCTCCTCCTTTTTAATATTCTGAACAGGTCTGACCGTTATTTTGCAGTGACTGAGCCTATAACAAATACGGCTACCAGATTGTATATAATAGTGCTTACATGTCAACATTTGTAGCAATTGATTATACCACCAAAAAAAGAAACCACTGTTTGCACTTTCTTAAATGTATACGACATCAAAAATGAATTAATATACAGATTGATGTGTTTCATTTTTTCTCCACTAGAGAGCATTCTTACAATATTGCGTTCCTTTGGCAATAAATAGTATGATCTGGTTGCAGTGATAAACAAAAGAAGCAGTAGAAGCGTAGGCTACCTATCGTTTCTCATTAGTTTTCAAACATCACCGTTTACTTTAAATATAAAATATTTTTAAATAACTGTAGTTAAATAATGATTTGTGAGTAAACAGCTTTATTTTATTCGTTAAATAGTCCTAACAAATGCCACTCTTGATTTCCAAATTCTCTAGATAAATTCACTCCTCACTTCGTGAGTCGTGAATTTATCGATAATTTGGAAATCACTCGTGGCATTACTTATGATAATCCACTGCCGGAACCGATCAGTGTGAAGACTTAAGAAGTGTGTCACCCTTACACGTGTTAACTGGGGCAGAAAGTCACACACACAGTATACTGCTTGCTTCGTGATAAGCAAAAAGTAGGCAAATTTCACCAGTACTTTCAATAGCCTGTTCTAAAAAAAGTAATAAATTTCCTCTTCTTAATTTAAAAACCAAGTTTTTAAACCTCAGAGAATTAATTTATATCATCAAACCTTAGAATCTCTAACTTAAAACTAAATAACCAAGCCACTGGCTCTATCGAACCCGTAGGTTCATGACCGCGCGTACATAAGCTCTCAATACACACCTATCCTGAGCTAATATTTTCCAATCTTCTGTATAATCTAAAAGTAAAGTGATCCCACAACAGGTCCGGAGACCCTTGGGGTAGTAGGAGGTTAAGGCTCCCACTTTTTCTAGACAATCGGCACTTTATGTCAGCCGGGTTGTCAGCCCTGCGTGACGGCCGCCTTTACCCCCAGAACAAGCGTCTGGTATTCAATTCAGTTAGAGGCTGAGTCGACCCCAGGGACATAGTGCCGCCAGAGGGTTTGGGTCAGTTTAAAAATCCTGACCCCAATCTACTTCCCGCAAATATTTGTTAATGTTATTCTCCCATCCTATTATTGGACTACCAACTAGGATTTTCCCTCTGGTATTCCTAAAAGACTGGGCTTTTTCCCTCTGGTATTCCTACAACAAGCTTCCATGCACCTCTTTGATTCCCCACTCGTGTCAAGTGTCCTGCCTATCGCAGTCTACGAGTCTTAACTGATATTATATCTGGTTTCCTACAAAGATCATGTAGCTCACATGGCATCGTCATTAAAATATATATATTCACTTAAGCTTGCAATGCTTTAAAGACGGCGACATAAATGGTTTTAGGGTTAACTCTCCATGTAGATTATCGGCCTGAAGGTCTAGTGGTCAACATGGACGCCTATCGAGGTTCGTGGGTTCAAACTCCAGCAAGTAGATTGACTTTGTAGAGGTTAAAAATCCTGAGTATAGTTTATTTCGGAAGAGAAGTAAAGCCGCGGAACACTAAACAATATTAAACCTAAAATAAGAAATTTCAAAATAAATTTGCAATCTCTTTCACTCACGACTTTCAATTGAGAGGCTAATTTTGTTGAACTGCTAAAGAGAGTCGTTGAATAAAATAATACCTTCAATATATGTATCTGCCTTTCTATCCATTCATTCCACGATGAGCGAAAAACATAATTAAAAATGAAAAATTAGTTTATGCTTTCAGTCATGTGCTGTAAAGTCCTGGAGATCTAGTAGTTAATATGCATGCCTCTGGATCCTATGTTCGTGGGTTCAAACCATAATAGAGTACATGAGTTGTTAAGAGTATAAAACTTGTGATTTACCTCTTCTTTTGGAAGGCACGTAAGGACGCGTAAAACAATAGAGAGACATATTTGTTATTCATTCGTTCTAACTAATCATTATTTAGGTTGCTAAAGAGCGTCGTTAAATACAGTACAATACCATCAATTCACCATCCATGCTGAATAAATAAATGAATGCTATAAAGAAGGTGTGAGGATGAAGGGTTGAGGCTCCCACCTTTCTAAGTAATCAGCACGAATGTCAATCCTGCGTTATAGCCGCTTTTACTACCAGAACATGGTCTGGTACTCATTTCCACTAAAGACTAAGTCGACCCCAGGTCCATGGTACCATCTGAAGGTTTAGGTCAATTTAAAAATCCTGAACCCATTGGGACATGAACTCCCGACATTTCAGGTTCTAGAATATTGCCTTAACTACACTACAGCGTGCTCCGCTCTAAAGAAGGAGGTGAAGGGAAATCACCTTCGGCTTGTATCAGAATTGTATTTAGGTTCAAGCACAAAAAAATGTCTCTATGCTTATTGTTCTATGAGGCAGGGACAATATAAAATGATGGAAAGTCATATTTGATTAACCTTAACAACAAAGGTCCAGATTTCCATGAATGTTAAACGTTCATATTTATATTATGCGATTTAATGCAAAATCAAAACGATTTAAATATACTAATTCGATAAAATACGTAATACGCGATAACAGTGTTACCAGCTGCCGTCACTTCAGTTTTACGAACACAATACAAAACTGTGACTGCTTTTTGTTTATTTTTCGACAGGCTTCTGATGGTCTCGACAAATATTATATCTTTTAAGCTATGACTGAATTCGGTGTTCCTAAAAAACTTATTAATCTCACTAAAATGACACTATCTTACACAATTAATGAAGTATATACAACAAATTCTCGAAAAATTGTATTATTCTCTCCGGGATCAGACAAGGTGATTCATCGTCAACATTAATTTTTAACATCGGACTCGGAAAAATGAGAAAAATTGATATTAATCCACGTGGATTAACAAATCCAGATAATATCCGCCTTTGCTGATGATATTGTTATCTTATCAAGAAATTTTAACATTTTAAGTTATATTTAATGGATGAACAGGAAATAGTAGTAGGATTGGAAATTAATAAGGCCTACCAAATATATGCGAAATTGAAATCTTATGTTGTAGGAAATATATTAAATGGAGTGATATATAAAGAAATACTGTTTTTAAGAAGGCACTGTTATAACTTTGGTATGCAGTAATACTGATGCACAAACTGAAATAAAATAAAAACTAACTATAGGTAACATGTTTAAGATATCTTAACAAAATTATGTGATATAGATGTACATCTAAGAAAGATAAAATAATAATATACAATAAGAATTCTGAACTATATCAGAAAGAGCCGCCTCTGTGCTTGCTACCCGAAAAAAGTCTTAAAGAAAATGTATGGGCCAATTGAATATAAAGGTACTTGGAGAATAAGAACTAAGCAGGAAATATACGATTTATATAAAAGTAATCACATAGTTATACATATTAAGTTAGACATATTGAATGGGTCCACCGCTGTGGTCTCGAGATAGCGTGCTGCCTTGTCACGCAGCGGGCCCTTGTTCGATCCCCGGTCGGGGCAGTTTTTCTGGCGAGGTTTTTCCTCATCTGTAAGACAAATATCAGGAAAAATTTAATGCCCAAGCGGTCCCCGAAATCATATGGCCATCACCATCATCATCCTTATCACTATCATCATCCTTCACCGGTGTGGAAAGCAACGGGAAGCTACCACACCTACAATTCCCTAGTAAAGCTGCAAGCATAGCATGAAAATGCTATTGATTGCAGTGAAGGACCTGCCTTCGGGCAGAATTACTATGGATGGATATTCAATGGAAAGACCATGTACGCAGAATAAGTGATTAGGCTTAACTAGAGTTATACTAAATGCCAAACTAGATGGCAATAGGAAAGTTATCAGACCTAGGTTACGATAAATGGATGATACAGAGATAGACTAGAGAAAAATAGGGACAAGGAATTGGAAAGCAAGAGCCACAATAACCGAATACATGGTTGTCAAAAGGGATGCTAAGTTCAAACCAGAAGGACCGTCATCCCAATGAAGATAATAAAAAAAACTCCAAGCGCGACAGGCCTAGAATGCCCTTGGCCTACCAGCCGGCTGCTGGCCTCACATCCACATGTGTAATCACAGAGGTAGACGATCATCTAGCCAGTGTAGGGGTGACATGCGGTCAGCATGTCGGGTCCCCCAGCCGTTGCAGCTGGTTTTATCAACCTGAAGCCGCTACTTATTGTAGCTACCCAAATGCCTCACGATGCTGGGTGGGCACCGGTCCCAAATGAAAATAATTAAATATGTTTAAAGTTTACTTCCTCTCATTTTAGTATATTATGCGATTGAGAATACTAAAAAAAATGTTTTATACAATATTCCTCAGATACTAAGCAAAAATCAGCCAGTTCGACTCTTATGAACATCTATAAGATTTTTCTTTTTATCGCGACCTAAAATCTGTAAAATACATTGAATATACTTACTCATAGGAATTCGTAAATAAAAATCTATGCATTAACATTTCATTTGGGCTGTGATGTTGGCTACAATGTGGAAAGAGATATTGACTCCAAAATAAATAAATTTCAGACGGTGTGTGGAACAATACAGAGAACATTCAAAAATAAAATTAGAAAAGAAACCAAGATAAAAATGTATAATGTTATGGCAGTTCCCTCAATATTGTATGGATGTCAAACTTGGGCTCCAGTGAAAAGACAGAAGGATAGAATACAGACGGCGGAGATGAGGTTCCTAAGACAAGTAAAAGGGTGTACAAGACTTGATAGAATAAGAAATGAGGATATAAGAGAAGAATTGAAAGTACAGCCTTTATTGGATAAAGTCACGAATTACAGACAGAAATGGATTGATCATATGGATGGAATGAGTAAGGAGAGATATCCATTGTTAGCAAGAAATTATCAAGCAAGAGGAAGGCGTGATGTTGGAAGACCTAGAAGACGTTGGGCTGATGCATTATGAAGTCGGAATGGGCAATTGCCTAATCCCTGAAGTGATGATGATGATGATGATGACGATCAACATTTCATCTGCTCTATATACAGACAACCATTTCTTGAAGAAAATCACAGATTGCTAAAGTATGATAATACTTTTTTTTTCCAAATGCCCCAGTTGTCTTTCAACATTCCTGGTGTTCTCTCCGGGCATGACATACTTTTAACCCACTTATGAGGTTGGGGCGCCTGGAAGGCGGAGTTACGTTGTCCCGATGATATGAAGGATGATGGTGATGATAGCAGTGCGCCAGGAGAGTCTCTAATCCTAAGTTTAATCTAAGATGAATGTAAACGATTATGATTGCCATATGATTTCGGGGACCATTTGGCCCTTAAAGTTTTCCTGACATTTGTCTTACAGGTGAGGAAAACCCCGATAAAAACCTCACCCAGAAAAACTGTACCCACCGGGGATCGAACCCGGGCCCGCTGCGTGACAAGCCAGCACGCTACCTCGAGACCACAGCGGTGGACACATGACAATAATATTCACATCCCTATTTACGACAAAACAAAGAAAGTTAAAAATAATGCTGAAGATGTAAAATATGAAATATTTAGTAACTTCGGATATTATTACAAGACAAGCATTTACGAAGGAACGAATTCAATTAGCAAGGCTGGCTATTCTGATAATGTTATCTATTTATTACAATCATTCAGAATTTATTATTTTATTACACGTAACAAATAATTCTATTGCTCATTTGTTTGTTTGATGCAATTATATTTAAGATTAATAGCATTGTCGTGGAATAGGCTATTTAACCTAGCATATTTGTTTACCATATATCCGTACTGTCCACCGCTGTGGTCTCGTGGTAGCGTGCTGCCTTGTCACGGTCGGGACAGGCTCCTGGGTGAGGTTTTTGGGGTTTTTCCTCACCTGTAAGACTAATGTCAGGAAGCTTAGGGTCCAACGGTCCCCGAAAATCATTCGGCCATCATCACCATCATCATTATAATCATCATTCACCGGCGTGGAAAGCAAACGGGAAGCTAACACACGTATAATTCCCCAGTAAAGCTGCAAAGCTTAGCATGAAAATGCTATGATTGCAGTGAAAGACCATCCTCGGGCAGAATTACTATGGGGGATGGATATCCATACTATACGTTTATGTTGTAGGTGACTGAATACTTTTGACTTTCCTTCAGAAAGAAGCCGAAAAAATATCAATCTTGCTAGATTTGAACTTCAACTCTCAGGGCTTCGAAAAAGACGTCGCTTCTAAATAAACGCAATGTATGAGGGGAAAAAATTGTAGTAAGAAAGAAATGAATAGAAAATTTTAGCTCATTATATGTAGCTTATGAGTCACAATTTACAGAGAACCTCTCTGTCTCTATTCTAGCGAATGACGAGATACATTATGCTGTAGTTCTTGGTTGAAGGTAAAATTTTCTCACGTTTAATACGTTTGAAAAAATAAATTAATTAATGCGGAATAGTTGTTTATATTCGTAAATGACATTGTCTTGACAATGGTCGATTTTTTAGGTTATGTAATGAAATTTATTATTAGCTATTATGTAAGAGTGTGAAACGTATACATGTAAAGAATGAGTCATCCTAGTCATGATGGACGTCAGACTTGTCACATGTATTGTAACTGTTCATTTCCAAGACAACATTTAAACTTGTCACTGTAACAAAAAATGCATTTCAATATTTTAAAATATCTCTCTCTTAAAAAAAAAAGAAATCATAAGTAAGAAATTAAATTTTTTATTCTCCAAACATTTCTGGGAGATGAACATATATTCTTCTTCCTTTCCAGGATTAGGTCAATGTGACCTGTTCCGGTCTCAAGTCCATCGTTTCCTTGGCCGTCCCAAAGACCTTTTCCCATGTGGTTTGCAGGTGTTGATCTTTTTGGGTAATCTTGTATTGTCCATTCTGTATAAATGTTCTTTCCATTGGTATTTGTGCTCTTCTAGTTTATCAACTATTGAAAATATATCCAGTTCATTTCTTATTGATTCATTATGTAATCTATCCATGCGTGTACTTCCTTTTACAGATCTTAAAAATTTCATTTCCGTGACTTGAATGTGTGAGATATTTTTTTGTAAGTACCCAAGATTCAGATCCATATAAAAGAATAGGAACAGCCATAATTTTATAAAACCTGAGCTGAGTTTCTCTTCGAGTCTTTCGGAGGTTTCTTCTTATAGTGCCACACATCATTTGATATCGGTTTAATTTATTATGTATATCCCAATCATAGCTATATGATATATATCTGAACCAATATAGTTAAAGTGTGCTATCTGTTCTATTATTTCATTATTGATCACTATTTTTGCTCTGGCTGGCTCTTTGCCCTGAAAAGCCATAATTTTAGTTTTTGAAGTTGAGATAAACATATGGAAATTAAATCAACTATTATGCAGCCTCCTTTTTCATTACCGGTGTTTAAGACGCAACTCTTGGGTTTTTTTCTTTTTTCTTTTAGTCTCGAGCTATTTAAATTTATTTTCAGAACTTGTATTTAAAACCAGGTTGAGAATACCAGCTATAACGGCTGGGGGATCCGACATGCTGACCACATGTCACCCCTACACTGGCTAGATGATTGTCTACCTCTGTGATTAACACATGTGGATGTGAGGCCAGCAGCCGGCTGGTCAGCCAAGGGCCTTTTAGGCCTGTCGCGCTTGTAGTTTTTTTTAAAAAAGGGCAATAGAAGGTGTCTCGTGGATTGTGATACTTTTCAGTATCATATTGGTCTTAAAGTAATATCAAGGAATGATTAAGAAGAGCAAAAAGTCCTTTATTTTATACCTCTAGTAGCAAATTTCTCAGAACCAATACAATTCAAGCTAAAACTCTACAAAGGTACCCTGAACTCAGAAACTGAATTTAAAAGAATCGTGTAATAAGAATAATTTAATTATGATGAGTTTTACTGTTTTTTTATTAATCTGTTATTTTTTATTTTATTTTAATGTAATTATTCTGATTAAATTTATTTATTTGAGTGTGCATTAATGTTATTTCTGGAATTACCCACATTGTATTAGGCCTATTCACGCAGAAGAAACTAGTTTTGCATATATAGAACCGGATTAATTTTCCTTGAAATTTTTAACTGATAAATAAAGGCCTTCTACCTGAATTAGACATTATTTCCACGTACTGTGCGTAATTAAATTCAGAAACAAAATGAAGACTACCCCGAGGTGATATACAGAGTGAAAATTATTTAAACCGACAAAGTCTGGGAGGTTGTAGGGGACACCAAAACAAATATTTTTCCTTAATGCCATTTTTATCCTATGAGGATTATTTAAACCGGTCGATGGCGTATTACGCTCTTCAGTTGTCATGACTGCAACTGCTGTTGATGGTAGGAATTGTTTTGTCCACCAGTGTAGTACTGAATTGTATTTGTTTACTAATGGAGCGATACACATGAGGTGAGTACACTGATATTAGTGGGCCGGTGTTGTTGGGGACTGTTTAATTGGGACATATCTCCTACCTAGGCCATTAAATGGCAGGCACTATTACAATTTTCTCGCCAGAGCATTGCCAGAATTGCTGGAAGACGTCCCGCTCCCTACAAGACAACGCATGTGGTTCCAATATGACGGGGCGCCGGCACATTTCAGTCGTCGTGTGCGTCGATTCTTGAACCAACGGTTTTCAGAAAAGTTGATTGGCAGAGGTGATCCTATACCATGGCCTGCACGATCTCCAGATATAACCCCTCTGGAATTTTTTGTGTGGGGAGAGATGCGCAACCTTGTATACACAACTCCTGTTGCATTAGAAGAGAATCTGGTTGCCCGGATAGTAGCAGCAGCAAGAGCAATTAACGATACTCCTGGAGTTTTTGCCCGTGTTAGACAGAACATGATCCGCCGGTGTAACCTTAGTTACATGTCAATGGAGGCATTTTTTAACCTCTACTGTAATTTAAATAATTGCGTTGTGTTAATGTGTTGTCTATTGGTAATAAAAAATGCAAACGTGTTTGTTGGTTTAATTAATTTGCCGCCAGAGAAATCTTCCTCTACCGGTTTAAATAATCCTCATAGGAAAAAATTACATCAAGGAAAAATATTTGTTTTGGTGTCCCCTACAACCTCCCAGAGTTTGTGGGTTTAAATAATTTTCACCCTGTACATTCAAATCAAGTAGTAATCAAATTACAAACATATTCTTATAAATACTTTTACTTTTAATAAAATGACTGAATATTTTAAAAGCATATAAATAGTTCATAATTACAGAAAGCAATCCACTATGATTTCTTCCTTCTCATTGCTGTCATTTTATATCGTAGAATACTTTCACCAAATGTATCAATTATTGTCAGTTATCTCTTAGCTATAGAACAATTTACGTGTAACTATTTTCACTTTTCACTGTCTATTTTCACTATTACAGTAACAATGAATGTCATTTACGTGAAATCGGATTGATAATCTCAGTAATCTATAACATTAAGTCAGTAGTTCACTGAAACTATTCACTGGATGGAAACGATGTTTTAGTAATTTAATAATATAAAATCACTGCATGAAATTCTATTTTTTTAAAACTCATTGTTCACTATAATACATTATTTTATTTTCTGCAAAATTTTTTTGCAGAGTTATATTTCTGAACTAGAATTTTTCGCAATAATAATAATAATAATAATAATAATAATAATAATAATAATAATAATAATAATAATAATAATAATAATAATAATAATAATAATAATGTGAATTACATGGTCTTTATAGGAAGACAGATATAATGAGAACAGTTAAGTCTCGTAGACTGCGTTGGGCAGGACATGTGGCACGAATGGGGAATGAAAGACGTGCATGGAAACTTCTTGTAGGAAAACCAGAGGGAAAACGCCCAGTTGGTAGACCAAGAATGAGGTTGGAGAATAACATTAACTATGATTTGAGAGAAGTAGATTATACAGGGGATGATCGGAAAACACTAACTAAGGATAGGGATGTATGGAGAGCTTATGTCCTCGCTGCCATAAACCTACGGGTTCTATAGTGCCAGTGAGTTACTTAGAGTTAGTTTAATATTATTATTATTATTATTAATAATAATAATAATAATAATAATAATAATAAAAACAACTCGCTGGAACTATAGAACCCGTAGGTTCATGGCCGTGCAGACATAAGCTCTCCACATAACCCTATCCTAACTAATGTTTTCCAATCATCCTCTGTATAATTTACTTGCCTGAAATCATGGTTAACGTTATTCTGTCACTTCATTCTTGGTCTACCTACTGGGTTCCCCCCCCCTGACTTTCCTACAAGAATCCATGCCCCTCTTTCGTTCCCCATTCGTGCCACATGTAATTCCATCGCAGTCTACGAGACTTAACTGTTCTTATTATGTCTGGCTTCCTGTAAAGATGGTGTGGTTTACTGTTATTTAGCCTTCTCCATTCGCCTACCTGTTCATCCCTCTTTGGTCCTAAAATATTCCTAATAATAATAATAATAATAATAATAATAATAATAATAATAATAATAATAATAATAATAATAATAAATAATAATAATAAAATAAAAAATAGCAATAAAAATAATAACAATAAAAATAATAATAATGCGAAAGTAGCTTGAAGAAAATATAAAGATGAAAGTATAAAGGAAAGGTTGGTTTCAGTAGATGACATAACTTGATCAATTTTCAACTATATACGAGTAGTTAAAAATTATAGAATAATGAAGCATACTTTCGGATAGACCCACATATCTTAGCAGTAATTGTGGCCTATATTTGGCATATTATCCAAATTACTTAAATATCCATCCATAGTAATTCTGCCCGAGGGCAGGTCTTTCACTGCAATCATAGCATTTTCATGCTATGCTTTACAGCTTTACTAGGGAATTGTAGGCGTGGTAGCTTCCGGTCGCTTTCCACACCGGTGAAGGATGATGATACTTACTCCGGAAAATTTTACCCCAGTAGAATTTTCCGGAAGGATGATGATGAGCATATGATTTTGGGGACCGTTTGGGCCTTAAAGTTTTCCTGAGATTTATCTTACAGGTGAGGAAAAACCCCCGATAAAAACCTCACCCAGAAAACTTCCCTGACCGGGGATCGAACCCGGGCCCGCTACGTGACAAGGCAGCACGCTACCTCGAGACCACAGCGGTGGACTTTCTCAAATATAATAAAGTAAAAAAATAATAAGTTCGAAGTATACATCTTTTCACACTAAGATATCCCATTCTTAATATCTTCAAAATTCCTTAAATGTGCATAACACGAATCTTGGGATTGGAATGGCTATTTCCTTAGTTTCGATCTAATTCCTTGGTATTAATTTACTCTTTTTCTTAAAGCGAATTATCCCTGTGATGGCACATGGTCTGGATTTAGGTAAGTTTAGGTTTAAGGACTGCCCTGATATGTTATTATTAGAGCGAGGATTTATATGAAGAAAATTTTACCAAAATATGAAATCAAAATAAGAAAATATGAAAAATATGAAAATTATATCACGAAAATATTATGAAGCTATTATTTATTAACGTTATTACATATATTTTCATATACATACATTCGGTATAATATATAGGATCCAACAGCATGTAAATGAGACAAGTAGACCTTATTTGTGGTTCAAAAAGTCAAGATATTCAGTATATTTCTTATTTTAATTAGCTTTTCATTAATTCCATGCCCGTAGAAAGATCATGCTTACGATTTGAAACATTGTTAATAAATAGATAATGTCTACTGGAATATATATATAAAACACAATCCACAATCCATTAATTTATTAATTGATATTTAATTATGAATTTCAAAATCCAAGGAACAAAACATAGCAACCAAAACAAACAAACAGACTTGCATGAAATATAGCACTAAAAATTTAGATTAGGTACAATTTGGCATGATTACTATTCTCATTGCATAAAGATATCAAACTCCAGTAATTTTTTTATTATTAATTTAACATTTCAAATATAATTTATCTTCCGGTAATTGTATATGTAGCAATAACCTTAAATTAGTTGTTGGTATTGATATACGTATATAAAAAAGAATTAATTATTTATTCAATTATATTTAATTATGAAATCCAGAAACAATACATAACCAAAACAGAAAGCTTTCCATGAAATATAGGACTGACAAAATTGAGACGATGTACAGTTTGGTATGGTAGCTATTTACATTGCATAAATATACTGAGCTTCAATATATGTAAAAGTGATCCCACTACAGGCCTCAGGAGGCCCTTGGGGTAGTAGGAGGTTAAGGCTCCCACTTTTTCTTGACAATCGGCACTTGATGTCAGCCGGGTTGTCAGCCCTGCGTGACGGCCGCCTTTACCCAAAACAAGCGTCTGGTACTCGTTTCCATTAGACCCCAAGGCCATAGTGCCGCCAGAAGGTTTTGGTCAGTTTAAAAATCTTGACCCCACCGGGACTTGAACCCTCGACCTTCCGACTTTTAGCGCAGTGCCTTAACCACTACGCTACGGCGTATGTACATGTAACAATAACATTAAATTTAATAATAATTGAGTTGTGGTTTTTTATTTTTGGTATTTGCTGATACCTATAAAAATCGAGTTACAGGAACAATTTAATTTTGACACAAGAGATTGCAATTTATAAAATGTAGGCTAAGAAAGAACATTATTTAGTTATTTTAAATATATTTCAAATATAAAGTGAACATACCTCTTTACTACAGTAAGTGCAAAACACTATTTTACCATCCCTGGTGTAGCATTTAAATGCTGAAATCCAATCACGAACTCCAGTTTTTGGCATCTTGTTTTTCACTAGTAACAACAAGAAGTATGTATGTACACAAGCAAAGTGAAGAAATTGTCTAGGTAAGAGTGGGTGGTCACTAATCTACTATTGTCCTTAAACTTATCATTCTGTCATCAGTTCATCATGTTCTCGTTCCAGCGGGCCAATTACGGATAAACCCCATCCATCTCTTGACTCATCTTGCTGTTATTGCCGGTTAACGGTATTTATTTTGTTCAGAAAGGAATTCTGCAGAATTTCCACTTGTCTACGATTTACAATGTCAAAAACTTACAGAGGTACAGTCACTTCAAAAAATATTTTAACAAATTCCTAGAAGTGTTATTGGGAAAAAAAAAAAAATATATTTTTTTAAATGTTGAAAATATGAAGCAATATGAAATATTTGCTAAAATATGAACTTTTTGTCAAAAAATTATGAAATATGAAATTTTTTTTTGGTCCCATTCAATTCTACACTTCATAAAACGTGAAGATACTTTGTCGCAATGCTCTCCGACTTATAGTTTAAAACATGAAATTTCATAAAATTCCGCGCTCTAGTTATTATCATTGATAACCACTCATATTATCATCAGGGTAACGTAACTCCGTATTCCAGGCGCCCGAACTTAACCCATTCGCTCCAGGTTTTAATGCTCAATGTATTTCCCCAGAAACCGAACTTAAGTTGCCGTAAATAATATGGTCTATTTTCAGACATTCAAAACAAGCAAAAGATAACGGTACTTGATATCACAATAAGGGTGAAAGCCAAAACACATTCCTCTACTATTCATAAATAGTAACAAAACATTACCCTGCCAAGGGATGTACAAAATACTGCAAAACATGTAACAGCAGAGTTAAGCGAGTGTACCTCGTCTTCTATGTTGAAGGCCATTTAACTGACGGCGAGTCTACCGTGTCTTTGAGGCGAATGGGTTAAGAAGTTGGTTACAATTCCGCCATACCAGGAGAGAATACTAGAAATGTCATAAGAAAACCTGGTGGTATTGTTAAAAAAAACCCTAATTCTAAAATTTTTAGCTAAAATAAAGATATATCAGTGAATATAATCAATAGGTACTATTGAATTACTAGCTACCGACGATGCTGGAAGGCCGCTGATATCAAAAGCGTCGCAAAACAACAACAATTAGTAGATAATATCCTTCTGCTGATGACGGAAGCCGGTTTCCGAAAAGCCTACAGTTCTTAACAATTATTTTTAATTAGTCTAATTGAGAACGACGCCACCTGCCAGGTGTTTATTTTAATATTTTACTTTGTGACTCTTTAGCTCAATGGGATTTTAAGAAATGTAGCAGGATAAGTTATACTCTGTTGGATAAGAAAATAAATGAATATATATGAAAGGAACTAAATATTTTCAAACTTACAGAACGAATGATTAAATATAGAAACGCCTGGAAAGGACAGTTGATAGAATGCCAGAAGAAAGATTTCCAAAATTATAGCTAAACTATAAACCACACGGAAGGAGAAATGTTTGACGCCCACATAGAAGATGGACTGAACACTATTTTAAAAATTCTAGCTTTCATGAAACAGGAACGAGTCAACAGGTTTAATCCCTAGATGATGAAGGGAAGAAGGAATTTTAATATGCACTTTATCAGTATTGGTTAACAACTACTTTCTGAAATAATGCATATAATTACTTTAATATCCGTGCATAATTACCCGACATTTGTAGAACAATTCTGTGCAATTCGTCCTTTTAAATCTAAAATGAATATCGATATTATGGTATAAAAAATGTTCTGAAAAAGGAGGAAAAGTACTGCATTCAGTGTTGTTTGCAGATGATCAAATATTTTTTTCAGGGGATGAAGATGATATGAAATACGGTATATGATAAACAAACTAATGAAAGAATATAAAAAATGGGGACTGAATATAAATTTACAGAAAACGGAATATATGTGTTTGGGAAAGGATGTGGATGACCTCATACTTGAAACAGGGAAAATAAAAAAAGAATGTGAATTTTTTAAATATCTTGGGTCAATAATTACCTGTGAGAGAGATGCACAGGCTAAAATTGCAATGTCACAAAATGTAACTAAGACATTACATGGAATAATTTGGAACAAATATATTAGAAAGGAAACTAAAATGAAAATTTATAAGAGCATAATACAGAATATTTTGCCATATGGAAGTGAAACTTGGTCTTTGACGGAATTACAAAAGAATAAAATTAGAACAGTTGAATTTGATTATTTTAGAAGAAGCCTCCAAAAAACAAGACAGGATAAAATAAGAAATGAATTCCTTTGGAGAGAAATTAATGTCACCACATCTGTTGTTAAGAGGATTGAAAATCAAATGCTTATATGGTATGGTCATATACAAAGAATGGAAAATGAAAGATGGCCAAAAAATATATACCAATGGTCACCCCTGGAAGAAATAAACATGGCAGACCAAGATGAAAATGGAAAAACCTACGTCAGAACCATAATGGATGATAGGAATTTGGAAGAGGCAGATTGGAATGAGAGAGATAAATGAAAACTGAAGACGGCAAACCTATAAGTGGGGGAAAGCCGAAGAAGAAGAAGAAATGTCGATATTTTAAACTAAATACATTTGTATAAAAACTGTATCTGTTGTAAAAGCATGAAATCTTCAGCGTGCTTATTTAAACTTATTTGTTTATATTCCGTGCTATCTTGGAAATTAGTGCGCAGAATTCGACTAATCTCTCCACGTACAGTATTTTGTGACTACTTTTCTGAAAAATACATTATTAACTGAGAGGTTATTGACCTGATACATGGACCAAGAGGTACCATAACAAAAATTGCACTGAGAATGTTCAAGCGCTTCGGTATGACCGTTAATCAGCTAGAGAATTTCCAGAGACACAACATGCCTTCTAGATGATATATTGTATCTCTGGAAACATTGCGTGATTCATTACACATAGTTCAAAATAATCGCTACTCCAAGAGTTTAAACACATGCCAATAAAAAAAATCGTGGTTTAGTTGACATTTTCTTAACTACACAATGTAAATGTTTCTGAATTAAATACAGCAATATTATTAAAATATTTTTTTAATTGTCTTTTAAATAACTGATGGGGCCTAATACCGTAGGACATAGTGTCATTTACCTTTCGGTAGAGGACAATAAACCCATATTATTGTGCAAAAATCTCATATAGTGTATATAGTGTCCTATTACCTCCGATATATATTGTCAGAAGTAAAATTGTACTGGACAATAAAATTTTGGAGCAGGTGAATAATTTTACATATCTAGGATGCAATATCTCATATGATGAAGAAAAGGATGTAAATGCAAAAATATCTAAATTGTTAAGAATTTTAGGGTTAATAAATTCTATCTTCAAGCCACAGTTAGTCCAAAAACATCCAAGACTAAAAGTGTATAAAACACTGGCTCTTCCAACTCTTTTGTATGGTAGCGAAGTATGGACGTTGAAACAGAAGGATATACAGAGACTTAGATCTGCTGAAATGAGATATCTTCGGAGGACTGCAGGATACACACTACTAGATCACAAAAAAAATGAAGACATCTTAGAAGAATTACACATGGAATCTTTAGAAAACAAAATTTCTGATTATAAGTCAAGATGGATGCAACATGTTCATCGAATGGAAGATCACAGAATACCCAAACTAATGTTAAGATATCAACCTGCAGCAAGAAGAAGACCAGGACGTCCACTCAAAAGACTTCTGGATGGTGTTTCTCTTGAGGCCGAAACAGGTCAACAAATGGTCTAAATTCGTGAATGTACTATGATGATGATGATATATATATATATATACAAACACACACACACACAGTGTTTTAAATTAGACCGACAAAGTTTGGGACCAGATAGATAACCTTCGTTGAAGCATATTTTGTTAAGGAACCTATGGCCTGAGACGCTTAGTTTCGGTGCTAGAGGGATCTTACAGGATGGGATTGAAGGAAACGGATATACATTCGTTTTAGTCCAAGAGGGTTACTATCGCTTGGTTAGTTTACTTTCGGAGTTCAGTAGCATTCGGTATCAATTATAGCAAGTTTACATCCATTGGTACGATTTGTTCTTATCCGTACTCGGAACAAGGGATGGTGGGTGAACCTCATTCAGCACTGCTGTACATACTGCAATGTACAGTTCAATGAGTCTTATGAAACCATCTTCACGTAAAGAGCGACTCTTTCCCCCTCTCTATGACGTAGAGAGTATTCATAAACCATTGCCTTCATATAGGCCCACAAAAAGAAATCTAGGCAGGTCAAGTCAGACTAGCGTGCCGGCCAGGCGGTGGGCCCATCCCTACCTATCCAACGGGTGCCAAATGTAGCTGTCAGATGACCATGACTTCATTCCCAAAGATAAATGGTGCCCCGTTATGTTGAAACCACATGCTGCGTCTGATATTCAGAGCTATAACCCTGGTTACGAGGCCATAAAATCATGAATATATTTTCCTTCGGAACGGAAGTAAAGCCGTGAGCCCGTGTCGTAAATTTGTGGCACGTACAAGAACCTGAAGTCTGAAAGATATTTTTAAGCAAAATTTGTGGCTCTTGCACGCCCAAATTTGAATTTCGATGATAATTACGTAAATTTTTAAAAGTGTCGATAAATAAAATACAAATACTTATAACAGTAATCTAATTTTCTGTCTCTCGTTAAATACCTGGGACATTTTACATATTAGGAGTTTGATGTTTGCTAGTGCAATATGCAAATAAAATGCTCTACTACGTAGGTTTATGAAGGAACAAGAGTAATGCATCAATTTATGTTACAGCGAAATATTATTTTCTTAATTAGAAAGCACGACAATATTTGTGGATTGCACTGAATATCACTCAGTACTATTTACTTGATTGCATTCTCTGAATGCAAATCTAGCCACGATTTTTGTGGAAGACGGAAACAAGTTCACTAGTATAACGGCAGTTAACTGCATTACTAATCGCAGGTACAAGACTAATTAAAGTAATAGTTCTAATCTATAGTGTTCTGTCATAGGGCAGGTCCTTCACTGCAATCGTAGCATTTTCATGTCATGCTTTGCAGTTTTACAAAGGAAATTATAAGTGTCGTGGCTTCCCGTCGCTTCCCACACCGGGGATGATGATGATAGCTAGATGATGTTCAGGAACATATTGGGTCTCATAGATACCTGACATTTGTCTTACAGGTGAGGAAAAACCCCGGAAAAACCTCATCCAGGAAGCTTGTCCCGACCGGGAATCGAACCTGTCCCGCTGCATGACAAGGCAGCGCGCTACTTCGAGATCACAGCGGTGGACTAATAGTTAATTAATGTTCGTATTTTTTTTTGTTAAGCCTCGTTTACTACGATGGGCAGAGCATGTTGCACGAATGGGGAATGAAAGAGAGGCATGGAAACTTCATGTAGGAAAACCAGAGGGAAAATGTCCAGTTGGTAGACCAAGAATGAGATAGGAGAACTACATTAACCATAATTTGAGGGACGTAGATTGTACAGGGAATGATTGGTAGGAAAACCAGAGGGAAAATGGCCAGTTGGTAGACCAAGCATGAGGTAGGAGAACAACATTAGCCATAATTTGAGGAAAGTAGATAGTGCAGGGGATGATTGGTAGGAAAACCAGAGGGAAAATGGCCAGTTGGTAGACCAAGAATGAGGCAGGAGAACAACAATCATAATTTGAGGAAGTAGATTGTAGATTGGAAAACATAAGCTCAGGATAAGTGTGTATGGATAGCTTATGTTTGCGCGGTCATGAACCTACGGGTTCGATAGGACCAGTGAGTTAGTTTATGCATTTTTTTAGAAGATAAGAGTGAAAAAAAAAGCATCAAGGTTAGATAGCGTTTTAATCTTACTAGAGAATAGTTGTAAGTCAACGAGACAATAATGCATTTAAAACATAATAAAAAACAGGGCATCATCCTGACTTGGCAAGTAACATTTGCTCTCTCGCTCTCATGCAGTTATCAAAATCCAGATCGCGGTACAGCATTGACCATAAGAATAAGAATGAAGCTCGGGGCAATATCCTCTTCAAACACTCCACTAGAATCACGTGACAGTTAACTCTACTGTATTGCAACAAACATTTGCTTCAGTAATGAATTTGCACATTCCATAATCAAGTTGGCATGGAACAGGGACATTTCTTCACTACTTCGTCTCGGTCTAATTTGTAACTGATGTCCTTAATACCATCTGTATTTACCCTTTCTGACATTAACAGAGATCAAATTATGTTACCATATAGACCCTAATTTTCGTGATAATTATATTAACAAATGTAATTTAAAATATTTATTCTCCAAAATAATTAAAGCCAGAATTAAATATCAAATTTCAGCTTTCCATTATTTTGTTTTCTTTCAGCTGAATAATTTGAAAGTAACATTTGCGCTTCAGTTGGGATGTTTTCTCCAGTATAAAGAAGAAAATCAACTTTATTTTCCATAAATTAAATATGGTAATGAGTTTAGTGCTTCTAAACTTGGAAGACTGAAATAATATTGAATTGTTCGCACTAAAAACGCTGTGACCTCTATAAAGTAGGTACATTACAGCGGCAATAAAATAAAATATTCTAATAGGAATAATAATTAATATACCTGTTCCATGCCGTAGTCGAGTGGTTAAGGCAAGATGCGCAGAGCAACGGGACTTACGCTGGTTCGTGCATCTCATGGAATTTCTGCCAGTATGTGATCGGTGTCCATCCAGCATCGCATCGTGAGGAATTTGGGTAGCTGTAACAAGTAGCGGCTCCAGGTTGAGAAAACCAGATATAACGACTGGAGGACCCAATATGCTGACCACATGTCACCCCTACATGGGCTGGATGATCGTCTGCTTCTGTGATTAGCACGTGTTGATGTGAGACCAGCAGCCGGATGGTAAATCAAGGGTCATGTAGGACTGTCGCGCCGTGGAGTAAAGTAATGCATGTAGATAGATCATCGGTTGATTAATGTCTTTAACATCGTCCGATTCCTAATAGCCAACTTTGTCGGTCCTGGTGTAGATATTTCTCTTACATGTACGTATACATGACTCCAGGAGGATTTAAGTCTTCCTCTGCTTCGTATTCCCTCAGGTTTCCATTCCAAAACACATTTTCGTAGTCGATCCTCTCCCATTCGCCTGACATGTCTATACCATCTCAATTACTGAGTTTTAATACAATCTGAAATAGTGTCTTCAATCTTCATTTTCTCTCTTATAATTGAATTTCTATGTTTTTCTCTTCTTGAAATTCTTGCTACCCTTCGTATAAAATCCATTTCTGTTGCCAAAAGATACTTATTTGTTTTTATTGTTAACGACCGAAGTTCTGCTCCTTAAGTAACGATGCTTTTAATGAATATACCTGATTAAAATTACAATATAGGCTATTATGTTTCTTTAATCAATGCTACCAGGTTTCATTTATGACATTTCTGGAATTCTCTCCTGGTACTGGCGTAATTGTAATCCACTTCCTAAGTTGGAACGCCTGGAAGGAGGATTTTTCTTATCCCGATGTTATAATAAGTGATGATGGCAATGATGGGCCAGGAGAGTCCTCAAACCTAAACTTAACCTAAATTCAGACCATGGGCGACCACATGAATAATTCCCTTTAAGAAAAAATCCTATGTTCTGATCAGAAATCAAAGCTCTGACTATAGCCCATGAGGTTGGTAGACAATATTTTATGCAATATCTGAAAACTATGTAGGAGTAGTCTTATTTTAGGTAGGTAGCAATATTTAACGAATTTCTTTAACACCTATGTTATTAGCGTCGGAATTAAAAGCTGGGCATGAAAGGAGGAACACGTTTTATTCAGTGTCTTCTTATTTCAGATTTGAGATTCTTTCAAATGCCGTATATCTACGATACGGGACTCACAGCTTTACTTCCCATCCGGAGGAAGTTACACGAAGGATTTTTATAACCTGAACATTTTCATTGAGCCCGGCAGATTTAAAACCGTGAACCTCGGAACTAGTCAATTAGTCAATCAGGACTGCTATAGTTTAAATTTAGCACGGAAGAGAACAAAACATTAATTTAATATACAGGTGCAGCATAAGTCAGTTATCCACTGCACATGGTTGCAAGGAAAAAATATTGGTTGAAAGTGGGGTTTGAATACGGTACCTTCTGAATGTAAACTCAAACACTATGCTTGAAGTAATTTGCTAACTAGGGAACAATTTCGGTAGTTGTTTTTTGTATAGATTTAATACACTAATTATCTTCTTGGTGATGAAATCGTAAAATATACAGTCAATATACCCAATTCACAAATTAATAATTAAATACCCAATTCACCAATTAATAATTAAATACCCAATTCATCAACTAATAATTAAATACCCAATTCATAAATTAATAATTAAATACCCAATTCATCAATTATTAATTAAATACCCAATTCATAAATTAATAATTAAATACCCAATTCATCAATTATTAATTAAATACCAATTCACCAATTAATAATTAAATACCCAATTCACCAACTAATAATTAAATACCCAATTCATAAATTAATAATTAAATACCCGATTCATCAAATTTTAATTAAATTCCTAATTCACCAATTAATAATTAAACACCCAATTCATGAATTAATAATTAAATACCCAATTCATCAATTATTAATTAAATACCCAAATCAATTAATATTTAAAAGAGCCAACATGTTTCAACAGTGAAGCTGTCATTTTGAAGACTAAATATTGAGTTAATATTTAGTCTTGAAAATGACAGCTTCGCTGTTGAAACATGTTGACTCTTTTAATTATTAATTGGTGAATTGGGTATATTGACTATATATTTTGTATGGATGTTGTAAGCTACAGAAAATAATATATTTACATTGACTTATGCTGCACCTATATATTTATAATGTTACATAATATTTAAACAATATTACAGCTGAAATTAAAATTCCGCAGAATACAGTATTTTAAATAGAAGCATAGTTAATTGTTTTTCTTTGTCATTTCTATTTTGAGATTAAATAATTATTAATCAGCAAAATTTCCTCGCCCGAGACAACACAACATTAAGACGAAAAACACCATTCGTACTAAACATAGCGAATATGATAATGATCATTACGATGGGCAGATGATGTTAGGGGACCGTTTGGGTCTTAAAGTTTCACTTTTGTCTTACAGGTGAGGAAAAATCCCGAAAAAAAAGTTACCCAGGAAACTGTCCCGACTGGGTATCAAACCCGGGGCTGCTGCGTAGGAGGCAGCGATGCTACCTCGAGACCACAGCGGTGGACAATCAGAAAAATAAATGTTAAAATAAGTTGCGGATTGAAACAAGATGGACTGGCTCCAATACATTTCTATTTAGTTTTGGAACATGTTATTAGAAAACTATCAGTGGTAACAAACGCAACTTTAGAGATTAAATTAATAAAATAAATTAAATTAAAATATACCTTCTTAGGTAAGATTCGTCGTCCTCAACTTATATAATATGTATTCTTTATGTCTGTAGGCCTTTCAGAACATCCGTTCCATCTTCAGCAGGTCCTTCTTCGCTACAATATCTAGTACGATGGTTGATGCTGCTGGACCTAATGTGGTGTTCATCATACTAGATATTGTAGCGACGAAGGACCTGCTGAAGATAGAACGGATGTTCTAAAAGGCCTTACAGACATAAAGAATACATATTTTATAAGTTGAGGACGACGGATCTTACCTCATAATCATCATAATTGGCTCGACAGCCCTATGTGGGCCTTGGCCGCCTTCAGAAACCTGTGCCAGACTTCCCTGTTCTGCGCTTCATTCTTCCAGTTTTTTATTTTTAAAATTTTAATGTCTTGAATTATACCATCCTCCCATCTTAATTTAGGTCTTCCAACTTTTCTGGCCAATAGTGGTTGTTCATTGTAAATTCTTTTTGTAATCCTTTTGTTGTCCATGCGAATAATGTGTCCAGCCCATGCCAATCTATTAACTTTAACAAAATTCAAAATATCTGGCTGATTGTACAATTTATACAATTCATTATTGTATCTCTTTCTCCATGCATTATTTTCTTTCACGGCACCAAAAATGGATCTCAGTATCTTCCTTTCAAAACGCCCCAATAATTCCTCATCAGATTTCAACATGGTCCAAGTTTCTGATGCGTAAGTTAACACTGGTCTAAGGAGAACTTTATATATGAGTATTTTTGTCTTTCTAGATATAAACTGAGATCTAAACATTTTCCTGAGTCCAAAAAAGCATTTGTTTGCAGCCATGATCCGTAGATGTATTTCAGCCGAAATGTCATTTCTACGGATCTTACCTAAGAAGGTATATTTTAACTTGTTTTATTGTATGACTCACCACCTCAACGGTTTTAACAATGAATTTTATTAGTATTGAGATTAAATTAACTCAAATAGTAGGGGTAATCTACAGTAATCTACAGAAAGGTCTGTATGAACTTAACAAAATTACAGAAGAATATGGATTAAAGATATCTACAGAAAAAACAAAAATTATGGCATTTCAAGGTGTAGATCCTGTCAGAAGTAAAATTGTACTGGACAATAAAATTTTGGAGCAGGTGAATAATTTTACATATCTAGGATGCAATATCTCATATGAAGAAGAAAAGGATGTAAATGCAAAAATATCTAAATTTTTAAGAATTTTAGGGTTAATAAATTCTATCTTCAAGCACAGTTAGTCCAAAAGCATTCAAGACTGAAAGTGTATAAAACACTGGCTCTTCCAACTCTTTTGTATGGTAGCGAAGTATGGACGTTGAAACAGAAGGATATACAGAGACTTAGATCTGCTGAAATGAGATATCTTCGGAGGACTGCAGGATACACACTACTAGATCACAAAAAAAATGAAGACATCTTGGAAGAATTACACATGGAATCTTTAGAAAACAAAATTTCTGATTATAAGTCAAGATGGATACAACATGTTCATCGAATGGAAGATCACAGAATACCCAAACTAATGTTAAGATATCAACCTGCAGGAAGAAGAAGACCAGGACGTCCACTCAAAAGACTTTTGGATGGTGTTTCTCTTGAGGCCGAAACAGGTCAACAAATGGCCTAAATTCGTGAATGTACTATGATGATGATGATAGTAGGGGTATACAGATGATACTGTATATACGCCAGAATACTAAATAGTGATTTGGAGGTAGCCTAATCAATGAATTCAACACTCAAACAAAGGATATAGAACTCCGGGTTAATATGGAAAAAACAAAAGTCTTGATTCTAACTCCAATCAACATTTATTACTCAAGAATCAACTGCCATTGAAGGTCAGTCAGTGGTAGTAATCCCGGTGGACTAAACAGCGGTAATCAGGCAGCACGCTACCTCGAGACCACAGCGGTGGACGTACTGAATATGTAACGAATATGATACGGCCCTAATAGTGATTAAGGAATATAAGAAATGAATAAATAATGAAGGAACAGAATATAGTTAAAAATAAATTAAGTTTCATGTTGGTAAATAGTTCTCACAAGAAGCGGTTAAAACCCTAAGTAAAAGAGGTCATAAACATGTAACTCCTCAAATTAGACCTGAAATCCTTAATCTGGGTCTAGCTTCAAAACTCACGTTTGGGAGAAATGTCAAACTCCAAATTTACAATCGCGGAAAGCCCAAGCTGGCAAACACGGTCCCTAGCCGTGAGAATAAAATCAAAAGGTAGGTGGTGGTTTAAATAAAATAGTTACGCCCTTGGAGGACATGTGATTAAATATTCTAACCAATCAAAGTCAGAGTTAGGGTATAGAACATATATGGGAATAATTGGTCCTGACTTCGATACGGAACTCATGAGGACAAAATTTAATACACTTACACTTATACTCGACACTTAGAAGGAAGAAGATCTTGATTGTATAGTAAAAAAATATCTTGTAACAACGATTATGGACTTTGGGAAAATCTCCCGAACTTATAAGTCATTTGCTAGTCCTCATTAGCGAAATATCGAAGGCCAGGGACAGAAAAGTTTTATTTTCACTGTGTAACGTGCATTTAAATTGGCGAAGATTAATTAAATAAAATAATTCAAATAATTTGTGATTGTCTGTTCCCACGCAATTCTCCTTCCGAACCCGTTATAGATAGGTGTCTCAGCGCTCACCCTGAAACAGGAACCGACTAGCTACCGAGGAAGGGCAAGTAACAATATATACAATAAAATTAAAGTGAAACCCTAGTGACATTTAACAGCCACTCCAAAATACTGCCCCAAATAATGTGTTCTCTTCTTGTAAGCCCATGTTACCCTTAAGAGATTTTTAAGCGCGCTACTCCTACAGGGAAGAATTTGAACCATACTAATTTAGTTACACTTGTTTTCGTATAGATGTCACTTGAGTGGTCCGTGGTCTAAGTTCCGCCTCATACTGACATCTAGGAAACCAAGGTAGTACTAGGACCAGAAAATTCGGTAAATTTTGCTTAGAGGCCTTTCATTCAGGCTTAGGATCTTTTACGAGCTGGAGGACTTTCTCCTTGGATTTTTCCATCCTAAAAAATTCATCGACCCCGGCCGGGTTTGAACCCGCGACCCTCGGGACCAGAGGCAAGGAGCATAACCACTAGTCCACTGAATAATGTACAATGCTAAAAAACCTAAAGAGAAAAATGCCGGACGGAATTACTTATAGTACTACAGAACGAAGAAAATTATATTTCAAACCCTGTTACATACTGACATGGGTCCGAAACCTGGACAGTAAGAAGCCAACAAGCTGTTAGCAGTAGAAACAAATTTTTGGAGACGATCGACAAGAATTTCAAGACGGGATAAATTCAGAAGCATATAAGGGAAATTAAATTATGCAAGTTGAAAAAACATTTTTAAAATGTTAAAAAAAACTCTGAAATGTTATGGGCGCCTATTAAGCATGAAAGAAGATAGAATGCAAAAAAAAAAAAATCTTCGATTGGAGAGCTAATGGTAGAAGCGGAAGAGGCAGACCTAGAGAACATTGCATAGTTGGAGTGAGGAGAAGTATGTAAGTTAGAGATTTGAGAGAAGAAGATGCTTTAGACAGACACCTCTGGTGACAAATCCCTGTGGGATTAAGGAAAACCACTGTAGTGTGGAATATTCCTAATAAAAATATTATTTACTTACTCACTGACACTATCGAACCCGTAGGTTCATGGCCGCGCGGACATAAGCTCTCCATACATCCCTAACCTGAGCTAATGCTTTCCACCTAACATTCCATGTTCCTAGGAACATGTCCCTGTGTTTGAGCCTTTCGCATGGGTTCCCTGAAGTAGCCCCGCCCGGAGAACCGAATGGGGAACTATTTGACCTCCGGAAAATTTTACCCCAGATGAACCCATGTCCGCATTTCTTGACGGTTGTATTTTTACGGTGAAAGATCGCCACTCTTTCGCCCAAGGTACTTTTTTCGTCTGGCTTATCACCTTCGACCAGTCCGGCATGGGTAACCCTATCGGCAGCAATGCTACCGCCGGCATAGCTCTCAGGATCATTTAAGCACGCAAGCCATTCCACCACGACAAGGTAAATATACCATGGAGGGATAAAAATAGTATTTATTAAAATAAATTGAAAAAAGAAGGAAAAAAGAAATAAACCATTTTATTGGTACGGGGAATGTACCCGGAAGATAATTACGTGGGCTCCATTGTCCACGAAATGACTAGGTTTAAAATGTATAAATAATTAATATAACACTGATCCGCAACCATCTGTGACAAAGTGATGTCACATACAGTGTATGTATGAGCTGCACACAGTAGTGAGGCTTGTGAAAGATACAATCTACAAGACACTGTTATTAAAGTTAACTCATGTGGTTTCATGTCTCGCAGTGCATGAATACCATCAGGCTCCTTCCTCTTCCTCGCACCATAAACTAGAAAACATAATCCTACATACCACAGTCCTTATTCCCACTTTAAGCAAAATTAATGCAACTACAACTCAATTACTTCTATTTTAACTTGCAGTTTTGTTGTTCAACAACACATTTTTAATTTTTTTTGTTGAACTAATCATACAATTTATGCAATTCTATGCGTAGCCGAACGGTATAAGGCTTGATGCTTGGGTGTAGAGCTAGTTCGAGTCCCCTTGAGGGAAGAGGTTTCTTCATGTAATTTCGATCAGTATGGTACTGGTGCCCATCCCATCTAACTAACTCACTGGCACTACCAAACCCGTAGGTTCATGGCCGCGAGTACATAAGTTCTCCATACATCCCTATCCTGAGCCAATGTTTTCCAATCATCCCCTGTATAATCTACTTCCCTCAAATCATAGTTAATGTTATTCTCCCACCTCATTCTTGGCCTACCAACTGGGTGTTCCCTCTGGTTTTCCTATAAGAAGCTTCCATGCACGTCTTTCATTCCCCACTCGTGCCACATGTCCTGCCCATCGCAGTCTACGACACTTAACTGTTCTCATTATATCTGGCTTCCTATAAAGACGATCATGTAATTCACTGTTATGCAGTCTTCTCCATTCACCTGTCTGTTCATCTCTCTTTGGTCCAAACATTTTCTAAGAACTTTATTCTCAAATATTCGTAATCTCCTTTCCACCCTTAAAGTAAGAGTCCATGTTTCTCATCCATAGCCCATCCCACCATCGTGAGGAATTTGGGTAGCTACAATAAGAGTGATTCCAGGCTGAGAAAACCAGCTTTAACGGCTGAAAGACGCAGCATGCAGATAAAATGACACCCCTTTACTAAGCTTGATGATCATGCACCTCTGCAATTAACTCGTGTGGAAGTGAGGCCAGAAGCAGCATTGGTAGGCCAAGGATCTTTTAGACCTGTAGCTATACATATTTTTTTTTAGTTCTATAGGCTTAAATTGTATAATGCATTTAATTATTTTATGTAAATATAAATATAGTATAATTATATTTGTACCCTAATGAGACGAAAATGTTTTCCTTAACACTTTCATCTGTATATAACAACAGCTTCCCAATCATGTGTCATATCTTGTGTAAGGGTGAATATGAGACAAAACAAGATAGAAAACGTATTCTTGTAGGAACGAAAAAATGTGTATTATCTAAATAAATAAATGATATTAATTCTTTTTTTTTACTACGCGATACTTTATTTATTTTGGTGTTTTTTTTTACCAATTTCGTCGATGTTTTTTTATTAATCCACATGTTCCCCTCTAGTTCTGTAGTTCACGGATAAAAACCTGGCCGAGGTAAACGGATTTTTAGAGTTATAAAATCATGAGCATGTCTTCCTTTGGAAGATAAGTAAGGTGGTAGTTTGCCTGCAATAGATTTAAGAGACATAAAACTATCTCAATCCTGAAATAAGAGAACTCTTAACAATATTTATAGCCCGTTTCAGCTTCAGCATTAAGTATTAGTAATATTTTATTTAATAACTCAAGCAAATAGTGTTACAATTCAAGTCTCAGAGTGAACTCCTTGGCACGACAGGCCTAGAATGTATTTGGCCTACCAGCTGGCTGCTGGACTCACACCTAGAGAGGTGGACAATCATCTAGCCAATATAGAGGTGACATGTGATCAGCATATCGGGTCCCCCAGCAGTTATAGCTGGTTTTTTCAACCTGGAGCCGCTACTTATTGCAGCTACTCAAAAGAATTTCGGTCAGTATGGAACCGGTGCCTACCCAGCATCATGAGGAATTTGGGTAGCTATAAGTAGCGGCCCCAGGTTGAAAAGGCCAGCTATAATGACTGAGGGACCTGACATTCTGACTACATGTCACTTCTACACTGGGTTGATGATAGTCTACTTCTTTGATTAACACGTGGATGTGATGCCAACAGCCAGATGGTACGCCAAAGGCCTGTCGCGCCACGGAGTTTTTAGGAGTAAGATTCTGGAGACGTGGGTCAAGTAGAAATGTATAACTGCAAAGAGAGAGGATAAACAAAGGAAGGGATAGAGAAAAGAGTATGAGAGAGAGAGAGAGAGAGAAAAAAAAGAAAGAGAAGGGGAGGAGAGATAATGGCAGTAGCAGTAGATCTTAATTAAAACTTAAATCGATAAAATAAATCAAGTACTGTAGGTGCAGTAGAGAGATAGGCGGAGATATTAGTTATAAAACATGGAAGAGGTAAGTCTAAACACGAAGAATTTGCATTGCCAATATGGGAATTTAAAACTAGTTTTATTTATCATGCTGCGAGTTCCAGTTATCCATTCATTCGTTGTAAATACGTAACTTCTTTTAACGGAAGAAAAACTGTGCGGTTAGAAGCAGTTATTTGTAATAGATGCTAGAGTTGAAAGTGATTCTTTAACTCCACCTACATTGTACAAAGAATTTCAAACTTTCAGACTGTATGACGACACTCATCATTTAAAATCTTCCGTGATTTATTCAATACTTTTTTGCGCGACAGTGCGTCTTATCGTACTTACAGCAATGGCGACCATGATTGAAAGTTTAACTTCCTACATTTCGGGGTTTCCAACCTAAACAACTATACTCTAATAAAATAACTATACTGTAATATTACATATTACAAAACGCCTGTGGGAAGTAAAACCACTGCCCTCCATATATGCTACATCCAATGTAGGGCCTATATACAAAAGAATATCCAAACGGTAGTGTAATATACATTATACGAAACAAATCACTGCATTTTAAATGAACTGAACTTTATTTGAAATAATATAAAACAATAAATACGTGCTTGCCGCCAATTTGTCACTAATAGTCTCACGGCCTCCTGTTGTTTCAACTAATAAACATTGCCCACACTGTTAACGTATTCGCGGCATATTTGTGGAACCTACCCGCGCGAATAAGGAGCTTTTACTGTACTTACCCGTAAACAACAACGGTGATCATTTAGAGATACTCATCTCCAATTGTTAAGTAAATAAAACACCGTATTCATTATTAAGAGAGATGAACAAACAGGAGAATGGAGAAGAGTACTTAACAGTGAGCTACATGATCTATACAGGAAATCAGATATAATAAAAACAGTCAAGTCTCGTAGACAGCAATGCGAAAGACACGCGGCACGAATAGGCAATAAAAGAGTGGCATGGGAGCTTCTTGTAGGAAAACCAGAGGGAAAACTCCCAGTTGGTAGACCAATAATGAGGTGTTAAAATAGCATTAACCATGACTTGAGGAAAATAGATTATACAGGGGATGATTGGAAAACATTAGCTCAGGATAGAAGTATTTGGAGAGCTTATGTCCGCGCGGCTATGAACCTATGGGTTCGATAGTGCCAGTGAGTTAGTTAATTCTGTATTAGATTACTTATTGAAGGTGTATCGGCATTCGGCTGAACGCCAAAAGTTTCAAAACTGTTACAGGATTGCGCATAATCCCTCTTTTTCAGATACGCATTTCGTATGTCCTCAATTAGCTTATTCTGTCAGAGTGATGAATTGCTTATTGAACCGAGATTCTACCATTTGATATTCTGTGCAATGCACGAAAATCAATTTGCGTGCGTGTGATCGACAGTAAGTTTAGTACTGAGTAGGGTTGAAAAAAGTATTGGTTATAGGTTAGGTTGCATGGTACTTGGACCGCTATGTTTACAAACAACACGTTGACACGCGCTACTCGGGATAGACTTCTAGTACATTCCGCTTTGTTAGGAACGGACTCATCTTTGCACAATTTTTGTTTCGGCATTCTGATACAACCACACGTCACGTAAAGAGGTATTTTACTGAGGACAGACGAACATACGCACTCTCCGCTCCGAGCAGGCAGTGGAGACGCTCGACAAAGACACGCACTTTGTAAACAATGTGTATAGAAATTAGTTACTATCCTGATACCGCTACTTTTTTTCAGCCCTAGTAATAATAATACAAGTATTGCAGCCAATTGGCCATATAACGGGCTTCCAATATAAAACCGGACCGGCCTCACGGAGTTTCACCCGGCACGCAGTGCTGTCTCTTCCTCCCGCAATTCACCCTGCCTGCCACCCGTCCTTGAACTGTTTCTTACCTTATAGAAAATGCTGGAAATGTTGTCCTCCCGCAGTTAAACAGGCATTATACCGAGTAAACACATTTAGATTTTTCTTCGGTGAGAACCGTACGCCTTCGCGTGTGTTTCTTATTTTGTACTGAACCAGTGGTCTCAAATTTAGTCACAAGATCGTGAATTGTCGATCTGGAAGGAGGTAATTGTCCAGGGAAGTTCCGAATAAATTCCTCGCGAACGCGACGAGCTGATTCGTATTTATAATAACATTTACACACATAAATGCGCTGCTCTAATGTCAGGTGACGTCTCATCTTGTCGAACGATAGTAAACTGACTAGTTCAAGGACGAGCGGCTGGCAGAGTGAAATGCGGACGAGGAGAGAGCGCTGCCTGACGGATGAAACCCCGTGAGGCCGGTCCGGGTTTATATTGGAAGCCCGGTACAATTAGGTTACATTTTTGCATATACATTGATTGGAATTGTTCTTTTGGTACAGAGTTCCAGGTGGTATCGGCCACATTTTTGTTCACACAGTTTGCACAGACATGTTGCGTTTGGTTCATGGAAAGCTGGATTGTTACAGATGATATGATGAAATCCGTGGATCGCCATTCTTGTACATGTGTCTCATCTCGAAGTTTGCTGCTGTCCAGGATCGATCAATCATGGCCCCTGTGGCATAGAATTCTGAAGGTATTTTTTCTCTCCTTTTGATCATTGTTGTTAGGAATGTTTCTGATGCTTTGGTGCTGGGTAGGAGCATTTGAAGTCTGATGTCTTCAATGAGATAGGATTCTCTTGCCAGTAGAATCCTATCTAGTAATGAATGAGTAATGATTATAAAGTAATAAAATAATATCTTACTTATTGATTTTCTTATTAACGGGAGATTTCACCCTACGATGCATTAAATTAAAACGAATGTGTACTGTGTCAGATTTCAATAACACGTGATTGTATTCTTTGAATTTCACAAATCACCGTTACTTCCTGGTTTTAAGATCTAACCGACATAGTGTTATGGATTAAGTGAACTTCAATTTTCAAGCTTTAAAGATGGATGACGTGGAGAGTGATTTGAGAAGAATTGGAGGCAGAAAGTAAATGACAATACGAGTAGAATGGCGAGCTGTTATTCAGGAGGTCAAGGCTAAAGAGCCGAACTATCGAAAAAGAAGAAGATTATTAGTTTTGTGACCTTTAGAGTATTATGTGACTAAATACTACCATAACCCTCAGGGGTCCTCATCTAGGGGATATGTGGATGGCGACCACAAGGTGCCCAAGCTGAGCAAAACATTGCTTCCACTTATTTGTGTTTTGCACTCTTTTAACTTTACTTTCTAACCTCTCTTGGTTAACTCTTGTTTTTTTCGACCCCGACGCTATTAGGGCATCCGAGGGCTAGGGAGTCTTTCCTTTCTTCCATTTCTTCTTTCCTTTATTTTCTTTTCTTCTCCAGAAAAGCCTGACCAGAGGCTATAAGATGGCAGCCCCATCCCTGGTCTTGCCTTCCTTTGGCCAGCAACCAATCGAAGGGACTATTATTATGCTTTCAAGTCTTATACGAGAATTTCCCGGAAGGATCAAACAAATGAACGCTAGAGGGAAAATTATCTATAGGATCGTAACAGGCCTTGGCCTAATACTTGGAAGGAAGAAGAAGAAGAATACTACCATATATGGAAAATGTACTTTTTTTTTCTTGGTGCATTATTAATATTTCATTTAACTTCAGACATCTGGAAGCCCCATCATTGGTCTTGCCTTCCTTTGGCCAGCAAATCAATCGAAGGGACTATTATTATGCTTTTAAGAACGCTGGAGGGAAAATTTTCTATAGGATCGTAACAGGCCTTGGCCTAATACTTGGAAGGAAGAAGAAGAATACTTTGGACATCAATTCATTAGGGATAAAAATATTTTGGGAATTTAATGATTTGTAAAAGAATAAAAAATATCCTGAAAAAAATCTGAATCATTTTACCAAGTAAAATGATCAATAAAGTTAGTAAGTTAAGAAGACGATTTAATTCATGCTCCAAATGGGTGTCAATGACCAATCAGTTTCAATTAATTTTGTTTTTCAACCAATGACAGTCGTGTTTCACTTCCAAATTTATTGAATTGTTTGCCAAAATAAAGAAAGCTCTTCCGTTTTTAATATTTTGAACAGGTCAGAGCATTATTTTGCAAGTGACTGACTCTCCAACAAATATAGCAAATAATGAGCAGGTTCCTTCGAACTACACATTTGATAATTGTGTGTTCAATAATTGTGTTTTTAATTACTGATTTTACTGAGTTGTTTCCTAAAAAAATAATAACCTATAATGTTGGTTATAATATACAGTTTGATGTGTTTCATTTTTTATCCACTAGGGTGCATTCTTACAATATTGCGATCCTATTTGGTAATAAATAATACGATCAAGTCGCAGTGCATAGACAAATAAAACATAACAAAACATTTCTCATTTGTATTGATTTAGACTTTCACGGCCGAAGTTGCTATAATGATCTTGAAGACGATTTTCGGGCTGTACGACGTGGACTCGAGTCTCAAGACAACCCTTGAAGATGCCAGACGCAGTCTCTGACGAAAAGTCGGGGAACTACAAGCCTCACGACCACGGCCTACAGCCCGAAAATCTTCTTCAAGATCATCATTTCTCATTTGTTTTCAAACATTGCCGTTTACATTAAATATATACATATTTTAAAATAACTATATTTAAAATAATGATTTGTGAGTAAATTGCTTAATTTGATTCGTTAAAAAGTCCTAACAAATGCCACTCTTGATTTCTAAATCCACTAGATAAATTGGAAATCAACCGTAGCATTACTTATGATACAGCAATTTATTCAGTTACTGACCAGCAATACTCAGCAAGGCTATGAGTCACTTTGACGTTCTTATAAATATGATTCATATGTGAAAGGTGGTGTCTTGAATATGTTAGCATCGCCCTTTGGCAATGCTATTTTGCCCATGTAATAAACTGTAAAATTAATTCGATACACAATAACATTTATTTAACAGAGGATGTTTATTTTTACTTCAATGCCACTTTATAACTGACTACAATGTATCAGTAATTTAAATTTAGAATTTAAATACAGAGTATTATAAGGTTCATGATGTGTTCCGTTGAGGTTTATTAAAAATTAATATAAAATTATAGAATATTCACCTGAAAGGTCCGTCTCAACTTAATTAATCATTTGACTGTAGCGCTTTCGGGACTTGTCCCATCATCGGCAGGATTCAAAACTGGTGTTTCACTGAAGATCTTCAGTGAAACACCAGTTTTGAATCCTGCCGATGATGGGACAAGTCCCGAAAGCGCTACAGTCAAATGATTAATTAAGTTGAGGAGACGGACCTTTCAGGTGAATATTCTATAATTTTATATTAATTATAAGGTTTATACTGTATTTTATGGAAAATTATGGCATTTCTTTAAATATTTCACTCCACTATGAAACACAATGCAACTAATCAGAAACTCGCACTTTTGGACTTTCTCTCATTTCAATAAAAATTAATAGAAGAATATTGTAGAAAAATGCTGCTAATCATTAAATATAGTATTTATTCCTAGAAGACATTTAATTGCAAAACAAAGTATGGATGAAAGAAAGCGTAAACCAATAAAATCATTAACGCAACGGATCTAAAAGGACCTTGGCCTACCATATAGAATCTGGCCTGACATCCACATAGGTTAATCACACATGTGTACGATCATATAGCTAGCATATGGGTGATATGTGGTTAACATATCGGGTCCCCGCCGTTAATACCTAGTTTGTAAACCGCTAAACAAGCGAAATACATAAAAAATGGAAACAAGCATACGCGTCAAACGTGATAAATATTAAATACCATACGATCTATATCATTCGAGAGAAAAACAAATTGTCTGCAGGCTGCACTGACGCGAGTTTCACCGTGAGTTTAGAGTAATCCGATTAAACCGAACAAGGAAAAAGAATGGGAGAATTAAATCATTTTCATAATATCTGGAATAAATACAATGGAATGATATACAACATTCAAACTTATAAGTTTTAAGGTTGTATAATACTGCACTAAACATATTGAATGAAATTGCAGAGGTATCCAAACTGTGTACTTTGAGTTAGAAACAATTGGCCGAAAATGTTCATTTCAATTATCAAAAGAGTAAAAAATTAATAATTTTCACGAAATTACATTATGCAAACTACAACTCATAGTAACTACTCAAAGTAGCGACCCAAGACACATTATTTGGTAAAACCAAGTAAGTCTCCTACCTGTATGACTTGTTTTATAATAAAACACGATACTTGAGCAAACGCGAGAGAAAATCTTGTGCATTTTTATTACACGAATCAAATATGATAACAATTTTCAATAATTGCTACCATATGAATTATAAGTTGTCTATATGTATAAAAATATCAAAATTACAAAAACTTTAAAATAGTTCTCATAAATATAATACTTACTTACTCACTGGCACTATCGAACCCGAAGGTTCATGGCCGCGCGGACATAAGCTCTCCATACATCCCTATCCTGAGCTAATGCTTTCCAATCATTCCCTGTATAATCTGCTTCCCTCAAATCATAGTTAATGTTGTTCTCCCACCTCATTCTTGGTCTACCTACTCGGCATTTTCCCTCTGGTTTTCCTACAAGAATCTTCCATGCACGTCTTTCATTCCCCATTCGTGCCACATGTCCTGCCCATCGAAGTCTACGAGACTTAACTGTTCTCATTACATCTGGTTTCCTATAAAGACCATGTAATTCACTGTTATGCAGTCTTCTCCATTCACCTGCCTGTCCATCTCTCTTTGGTCCAAAAATTTTCCTAAGAACTTGGTTCTCAAATGCTCGTAATCTCCTTTCCTGCCTTAAAGTAAGAGTCCTTGTTTCGCATCCATATAATATAACTGGTAGAATAATAGTTTTATTATATATTTTCAGTTTAACGTTTTTTGAAAGGAGTTGGGAAGTAAAGAGTCTCTGCAATGCATAATAACATGCATTTGCAGAATTGAGCCTATGTTTAATTTCTTTGTGCATCTCATTCCTGTTTGTGATTATTGTTCCTAGGTATTTGGATTCAGCCACTTCCTCAAAATTTCCCTCATTTGTCATTAGCTGTCCATTTCCATTATATACTGAATTTCTACGTGTGACCATATATTTAGTTTTACTGATATTTACCTCCAGTCCTAATTTCTTAGTGTTACTCAATAGTGTGTGCGTGTTGGCCTTTAGTATCTCCTCGCTATCGGCCAGTAGTACTACATCATCAGCATAAACTAACAGCTTATTAATTCTCATAAATATAATTCCTAAATATATAAAATATTTTAAAGATTGAAGTGCAGAATTCCGAATCGTGGTTTAGCTACTTCAAAATGCTCAGTTTGGATTAATACATGAACTTTATAGATTTAAATTATGATATTTGTATCACTCTGTATACAAGGCATACTTGACCCCTACATAAAACTCGACTAGAGAAAGAGAGAGAGAATGAAAAACTCTGAACAACCTGATAAGCTTAAATCATGATGAAGACGAGATGAGATAAAGGAGAGGGGATTGATTCATATAGTTAACTTTATCACAGTTTTATAAACAGTCGCGGACGCTACAAACAAGTACATTTACAATCGTCCATCGTCCCGATGGAACGAGTAAAACATTACCATTTCAAAGACTGAGTGGCAATACAATTCTGAGCCTTTAAAAATCAATACCTAAGAGAATGCTATAATCACAACAGAACATATACCGTACGTTAAATTTTTCCAACAACAATAGCAAGTCTTCTAAAATTCAATGTAATCACAAATAAGGTTGTGTAGTATTTTTTAATATTAATATAAGTACCTTAAATAAGTCGTCCTCAATTAAAGTGAATGTTTGTTTTAGATCTTTCAGAACATGTTCCATCTTCCATCATTGTATAACGGATTCATTATAATTTATACGCCAACATTAGTATCAAATGACATGCCGAAGATGGAACATGTTCTGAAAGGCCTAAAACAAAAACCCATTTTTATTGAGGATCACTTATACAGACACTTATATGTAAAACAAATGTCAGGATACTTAGGGCCCAACGGTCCCCGAAAATCATCCGGCCATTATAATAATAATTATCATCATCATTTCGCCGGTGTGGAAAACAACTGGAAGCTACCACACCTATAATTCCCTAGTAAAGGTGCAAAGCATAACATGAAAATGCTATGATTGCAGTGAAAGACCTGCCCTCGGGCAGAATTACTATGGAATGGATATTAATATTTAAAAAATATTAATAGTAAAGGTATGTAATCATAAAAGAATGATACCAAAACAGAATTCCTTGAATTATTTAACAATTTAGCTTTAAACATAAAGGAACTGGACCAGCCTCATGCTCTGGTGGTCAACCATTTCTGACTACAGTTCATGAGGGTTCGATTCCCGGTCAGATTATAGGAATTTTTCCGGTGGTTGTCAGTGATCTAGAATTTAGATTACAGACTCTCCTGGGGCTTCATTATCATTTACCATACATCATATCATCAGGGTCCACCGCTGTGGTCTCGAGGTAGCGTGCTGCCTTGTCACGCAGCGGGCCCGGGTTCGATCCCCGGTCGGGACGGTTTTTCTGGGTGAGGTTTTTATCGGGTTTTTCCTCACCTGTAAGACAAATATCAGGAAAATTTTAAGGCCCAAACGGTCCCCGAAATCATATGGCCATCATCTTCATCATCATCCTTCACAAGTGTGGAAAACAACGGGAAGCTACCACACCTACAATTCCCTAGTAAAGCTGCAAAGCATAGCATGAAAATGCTAAGATTGCAGTGAAAGACCTGCCTTCGGGCAGAATTACTATTGGATGGCTATCATCAGGGTAACGTAATTTTGCCTTCCAGGTGTCCCAACCTAAGACATTAATTACATTTCCGTCAATGCCAGTGGAGAAAGCCAGACATGTCATAAAAGACAATGTGGTAATGTAGTGGTATTGAAGAAAAAAATCCTTTACCAAGAACAATCATCAGGAGGCCAGATGAAGAGAGTCTATCAAGAGAAGGATGTAAAGAAAATAGCTGAAATAAAAGAAGAGAAGACAGAGGAAAACTCTGGACAATTTTAAAAGAAAAAGGAATTCCGAAACACTTAATAGCAGATATAAAGAGTTTGTACTGGAACACAAATTTTGTTATAAAAACTAGAAATGAAGTAAGTAAAAATAAAATTCATACTAATCAAGGAGTTAAACAAGGATGCAGTATCTATCCAGTTTTATTTAACCTATACATCAATGATATAATAAAAAAATGGAACGAAGAAACAAATAAAGGAATAAAATTAGATAAAACACACTACTTGAAAACATTATTATACGCTGATGACCAGGTAATAATAGCAAATACAGAAGACGAACTTCAAAGGAATATTTTTAACTACATAATATATGTGAACAATATAATCTCAAAATATCCATAGAAAAAACTAAGGTAATGACATTCCAAGGGAAAAATCAAATCAGATCCAAAATAGTAATAGGAAACAAAATCATAGAACAGGTGAACCATCTCAATTATCTAGGATGTGACATTTAATTTAATTATGATAATGATATAAATAATAAAATAGCAACATTCCAGGGAATATGTGGTACGATAAAACGATAACTAAATAACAAAACAACAAGAGAGACCCAATTGAAATTTTATAAAATGTTGGTTCAGAAGCCTGGATACATAAAAAACAAGATCTTAGTAGGATAACGGCGGCAGAAATGAAATTTTTGAGATCTGTTAAAGGGTGCACTAAGGAAGACAGAATCAAGAACACAGAAATAAGACAGGAACTTGAAATATTTGCAATAACTGATAAAATGGATACATATAGACAAAAATGGAAGCAACACATAGACAGAATGAATGAAGATAGATATCCAAAACAAATAACAAAATACAAACCTAAATGCACCCGAGATGTGGGCAGACCTAGAAAGAGATGGGCTGAAGTCGGAACGGGTCAACAGACCTAATCCATGAATGCAGATGATGATGATGATGATGATAAAAGAAGAGAAAAAGGACAAAGGAAAAGGACGAAAAAAGTAAAAAAGAAAAGATGAATGGTCTGTGATAGAGAGATGAATGTCACGGTAACGGAAGACGGATATGTATACAGTAAGTATAGCCAGCTGGCGCAGCAATACCTGAGTATTTGCAGTACTTCGTGACCGTGACTTGGTCACGTCATCAGCTTTGTTTTGGCCGGATGGTCAAGCACTCCTGAAGGTCATCCACCTCAGAAGCTGTATCCAACCTAATACTAGTCCAATCTCTCTCTGTATATTTCGTAATACAGACAACAGCACATACCACATGCCATTGCTCATCTCTCCTTTAGATTATAGTCATATTTTATTTTGAACAAAGACCAACTACTTTTACGAAATGTTTTTCAGGCCGAGATTTTACTCTCTAAAACAACATTTTTAGAATATCTAACATAATCATTAATTATTTTGAAAATCTCTTCTTCTTCTTCTTCTTCTTCTTCTTCTTCTAGTAGGCGACTACAATTTCAGTGAAGTTTTGGCCTTTTCAACTTTTTTCTCCATTCAGATTTATTCTGGTTACAGACTGGCCAGTTTTTAATTTTAATTTCTGTTATATCTTTTATATGATATCTTGCCATTTGTTTTTTGGGCGTCTAGCTCTTCTGGTGCATATTACTTTCCATTTGTATGTTCTTTTTACAAGTTTGCCTTCTTTCATGCTATTCACATGTCCAAACCAAGGCAGCATTTAATGCGGTTTGCTATGTTTTTATTTGTATTAAATTATTTAATCGGAAGTTCAATTGTATACGACATGTGCCATCCCTTTCTCAAATTGGTCCAAATTTCTCCGTAAGATTTTCCTTTGAAATATAATAGTTTCTATCATATTATTTTAGAACCCATGTTTCATAGCTATAAGCTACAACTAGTCTTATTACTGTTTGAAAATTTATAATTTTTAATAGATCAATATTTAAATATTTAAACTGTTCCTTCCTAATATTTAAAAAATGTTTTGATACACATACTCTATATTTTCTTGAAGTAAATAAATAAATAAATTTAATCTTATTAATACCTAGTAGAATCATGGATTATCTTACAAACGTATAATACTTCAATTTTTTTTTTTGAATTTGAAGAGAAAAATTTTCGCCTAGACCGGGACTCGAACCCGGGACCCTTGGCTTTCCGGGCCAAGTGCTCTACCAACTGAGCTACCGAGGCGAGTTACGATCTAGACGCAAATTTTTCTCTTATATACGTTGTAATTCCCTATCGCCAAATGCTTTTGAAACCATTGTTTCTATCTTTGCAAATGGCGGCTTCTTAGTTAAGAAGACATTTTTATTGGAAATTTAACATTACTTTAAAAGCCAGTAAGGCCTCTAATGATGTTTTTATTATTAATTTAACATTTCTCAATGAAAGATAAATTAAATTTGAAGAGAAAAATTTTCGCCTAGACCGGGACTCGAACCCGGGACCCTTGGCTTTCCGGGCCAAGTGCTCTACCAACTGAGCTACCGAGGCGAGTTACGATCTAGACGCAAATTTTTCTCTTATATACGTTGTAATTCCCTATCGCCAAATGCTTTTGAAACCATTGTTTCTATCTTTGCAAATGGCGGCTCTTAGTTAAGAAGACATTTTTATTGGAAATTTAACATTACTTTAAAAGCCAGTAAGGCCTCTAATGATGTTTTATTATTAATTTAACATTTCTCAATGAAAGATAAATTAAATTTGAAGAGAAAAATTTTCGCCTAGACCGGGACTCGAACCCGGGACCCTTGGCTTTCCGGGCCAAGTGCTCTACCAACTGAGCTACCGAGGCGAGTTACGATCTAGACGCAAATTTTTTCTCTTATATACGTTGTAATTCCCTATCGCCAAATGCTTTTGAAACCATTGTTCCTATCTTTGCAAATGGCGGCTTCTTAGTTAAGAAGACATTTTTATTGGAAATTTAACATTACTTTAAAAGCCAGTAAGGCCTCTAATGATGTTTTTATTATTAATTTAACATTTCTCAATGAAAGATAAATTAAATTTGAAGAGAAAAATTTTCGCCTAGACCGGGACTCGAACCCGGGACCCTTGGCTTTCCGGGCCAAGTGCTCTACCAACTGAGCTACCGAGGCGAGTTACGATCTAGACGCAAATTTTTCTCTTATATACGTTGTAATTCCTATCGCCAAATGCTTTTGAAACCATTGTTTCTATCTTTGCAAATGGCGGCTTCTTAGTTAAGAAGACATTTTTATTGGAAATTTAACATTACTTTAAAAGCCAGTAAGGCCTCTAATGATGTTTTTATTATTAATTTAACATTTCTCAATGAAAGATAAATTAAATTTGAAGAGAAAAAATTTTTTTTTTTTCTCTTCAAATTTAATTTATCTTTCATTGAGAAATGTTAAATTAATAATAAAAACATCATTAGAGGCCTTACTGGCTTTTAAAGTAATGTTAAATTTCCAATAAAAATGTCTTCTTAACTAAGAAGCCGCCATTTGCAAAGATAGAAACAATGGTTTCAAAAGCATTTGGCGATAGGGAATTACAACGTATATAAGAGAAAAATTTGCGTCTAGATCGTAACTCGCCTCGGTAGCTCAGTTGGTAGAGCACTTGGCCCGGAAAGCCAAGGGTCCCGGGTTCGAGTCCCGGTCTAGGCGAAAATTTTTCTCTTCAAATTTAATTTATCTTTCATTGAGAAATGTTGAATTAATAATAAAAACGTATAATACTTCCTTAAATAAATATATGAAATAAATACTAGTTTATTCTTTTGATCCCTTTGTATTTTAATTCGAATTATTCCATTATTATTCAAAAGAACCACTGTCTTTTTTGTCGCTATGAGAGAGGTTATTTTCGTTTGAAGTAGATTTCAAAGCCAATTTCTAAATTTAATACAGTAAGTATAATTAAAATCATCACAATAATCGGAAGAGTTATGTTATTATTTTATTTATTACGGCATTTTCCCATAAAAAAAGTCTTGAAAGGACCAACAATTTTACTGAAAAGTCTCTTATTTGAAACTTAACATTTCTTTTACGTGCCGTAAATCTAAGACGAGATCTTATTGAAGGAAGCCATACCGAAGACTTGACCGAGATTGAACTTGGTTGAGACCAAAAGCAAGCATGACAACCATTAATCCCCCAGGTCTTAAAGAACAAGAGTCCATCACGCAGAGACAGCGAATTCCTCAAGTCGAATTTATGATCCAATTTTGCTGGTTTACGAAAAAAATATCTATTTTCTTAAATTGGAGGAACTCAAATTTCTGATGCAAGCATATTTAATACTATCGGGCCGCAATGAAATCAAATCAAGCATAACCGTGAGGTATTAGTAATAACTAATTACTTATTTGCATATTGCATAATTTCATCTACGTATCATACCGCTTCTTTAGACTGTGACACACACAAATTAAGCACATAATCCCATCAGTGCATTGTCCTTTATATCCCTCCTCATCACACTACATATTACAATATTTTATAGTTCCTCTTGCTAGAACATGGAATTCTCTTCCATCCTATGTTAGAGATTGCCAAACTATAAAATTTCCCAGAAACAAGCTGAATATTTTTTATTAACAATCATAAAAATGTTATTAATAGTATTCTTTTGACAATTAATAATTTATTTTATTATATTTAATGAAAAGAGTTTTACGGTTTATTAATATTTCAAACTAATGTCATATATATAAGCGATAGATTAATTTATTACATTTTATTAACTTCCCTTATATATATTGCAAGTATATAAGATCTGCAAAAATGTTCAAAAAATGTTTCATGAAAGCATATTATATTCAGTAGTTTAATTTCTTGGGAAATCACTAAAATATCTAAAGCTGTTTAGACATTAACTTTAATTTCTTTTTTTTTTTTTTTTTTTGATACTTTTTTATACAACACACATACATATTACAAACAGATAAATAAATAAATAAATATATATATATATATATATATGTGTGTGTGTGGGTGTGTGTGTGTGTGTGTCATTTTAACGATGATCATGTACTGCATATGATATCATAAGAAATCATCGCTGAGGTACACGGAAGAGCTATTTTTCAACATATGATTTTTTATTTCTCTCGGCAAACAATGCTTGATAAATAAATTCCGTGAAGATGGATTTTGATGAAGGATCCAGATTTTTCTAGCCCAGGCACGAAAACGAGCTAAACTAATAATTGTTTATTTCGAGACCAACTTCACCCTCTAAGAATTTTCATGAAACTAATTTTGAAGGAGGCTGAGTTAGCCATGAGGCCAGTCAAAACAAGAATTTGTGAAAAATAATTTTACTCCTCTGATAACTAGAACCGAAATCTGGTCGTCGAAAATATATATTGTATAACAATAGCTTACAATATATTTCGGAGGCAGCGCTTCTTACTGACTTTATTGCTGCACAAATTAACTACGTTAGATCTCTGCTACTGTAACGGACAGCACTTAACACCAAGATAATTAATGACCTCTCGTCTGTGGTTCAAACAGTCCAAGTTTCCAAACTAGCGCAGATATTCAATTTTACAAATCTGTCAGTCTGTAACGCCTATGGTACAGACAGCTTCACTGACGAGAAAGTTGCGTGGGTAGTCTGAACGGCACGAGGCAGGAGTAAGCCAACCAGCTGTTGCTAAGAAACTAGTCCATTGCTTAAAAAAGTATGACCCTTCAATAAGCAGAAATTATTACATGGAATTTAAATACGTAATATAAAATATATAACATCCACATTTACCTATTTCTTATCTAAATTTAAAAACCACCTAGATAATTATTATCGTCGAATGTGCGATAAAACGATCGCTGTATTTACAAAGAAACCTAAAACAAGTTTGAATTATATATATATATATATATATATATATATATATATATATATATGTTATAATTAAATGTTTAACATTGAGCAATGCAAGCTTAATATGGTATGATAAGAAAAATAAATGCCTGGACGGGATCTCTGAGATCCGGGTTCGAATCCCGTCCAGGCATTTATTTTTCTTATCATACCATATATATATATATATATATTGAATTATATATTGTATTGTAAGCCCATGTTTTCCCTTTACAGAGATATAGGCGCTCTCCCCCTACAGGGAAGAATTTGAATAGATGTAATTTTTGAGTGGTCCGTGGTCAGCGTTCCGCCTCATACTGACATCTAGGAAATCAAGGTAGTACTAGGACGGGAAAATTCGGTAAATTTTGCTTAGAGGCCTTTTCATTCAGGCTTAAGGATTTTTACGAGCCTGAAAATCTTCAGACTCGGGGACCCACGGCTTAAAGTCCCTCCCGGAGGACTTGCTCCTTGGATTTCTCCATCCTAAAAAAATCCATCGACCCCGGCCGGGTATGAACCCGCGACCCTCGGGACCAGAGGCAAGGATCATAGCGGCCGACATTGAATTATATATATATATATATATATATATATACATATACATATAATTATATATAATTTAGGATTTAAAGAGAGATCAGAGCTTGTGGTTTAGGTTGGGGGCGTGGACATTTCTAAAATTACCGACGATCCCGATATGCCAATATGCCCAATGTGCGGAAGCTTTGAAGGCGAGATACATAGATATAAGGATTTAGAATATTGGAGGCGTTAGTTGTCACCGGAAATATTTATACATTCAAATACTGGAATATTGACATGCTACGAGTTAATGGTAAACCCAGAAAATTGAATAAACGTGGGTAAATGTTTAGATAAAACGCGGAAAAGTAGAATAACAGTCATTCTTGAATAAATATGTAAGCGAAATGAAAGTTCATTAATACTTAATAATTTTGCGTAACCTAATTTATGTATAATGTAATTGCATTGTTATCTGTTGTGTTGTTTCGTTATTATTTTTTGTTCTATTTTCTATTATTAAGATACACACTACTAGATCACAAAAAAATGAAGACATCTTAGAAGAATTACACATGGAATCTTTAGAAAACAAAATTTCTGATTATAAGTCAAGATGGATGCAACATGTTCATCGAATGGAAGATCACAGAATACCCAAACAAATGTTAAGATATCAACCTGCAGGAAGAAGAAGACCAGGACGTCCACTCAAAAGACTTCTGGATGGTGTTTCTCTTGAGGCCGAAACAGGTCAACAAATGGCCTAAATTCGTGAATGTACTATGATGATGATGAAGACTTTTTTTTGCGAATGCCCCAGGTTGTCTTTTCGTCATTCCTGGTGATCTCTCCTGGCATGGCGTACTTGTAACCCACTTCTGAGGTTGGGGCGCCTGGAAGGCGGGGTTATGTTGCCCCGATGGTATGATGGGCGTTGATGATGATAGTGGTGCGCCAGGAGAGTCCCTAATCCTAAGCTTAATCTAAGATGAATATGAATGATGATGATTGCGATGGCCATATGATTTCGGGGACCGTGTGGGCCTTAAAGTTTTTCTGACATTTGTCTTACAGGTGAGGAAAAACCCCGAAAAAACCTCACCCAGGATGCTTGTCCTGACCAGGGATCGAATCCGGGCCCGCTGCGTGACAAGGCAGCACGCTACCTCGAGACCACAGCGGTGGACGTATTATTAAGACATTATTTTATTGATACAGACTGTCAACAGCACCGGTTCGATGCCCGGGCGACTCATATTTGTGAATAACATTATATGTACCTTACTTTCAGTTTAGTAAAGTCCTACCACTGCTAAATTCAAAATCATATACCAATTAAAGAAACTGGAATACGCGCTATACCAATGTCATCCCTCCTTCCTAGTTAGAGCTTGATTGACTAATAGTTGTTTAGTTCTTTATTCAGACCGGGACACCAGACTGCCCTCAACACCGCGACCTAAAATATATATTTCGCCATCCAATATATCATGGATGAAAATCTATTATATGGTGTTATGCGAGTTGCAGGCAGTCTTCCGGGTCCTGCACACCAGGTTCTTCTCTCATGACTCACATTGCTATTTTTGGATTGGAAGGTACCGTTGATACCTTCTGTCCTTTTTTATTACTAAGGCTCGAAGTCATGATAAGCACTTTGGTGGATTCCCACTATATCATCGTGACCACATATTTCAACACCTGTGGGTGCCAACCAAATTATTTTTCCTAGCATGAAATGAGATGAGGATGATATGAAATTAATAAATGAGAAATGAAGTGACGCGAGGGTGGGAAGGGGAGATGGAGAGTGTTGGTAGGATGAAATTCGAGTAACAGGAGAAGACCGAGAGAAGCCTGAAGAATTTCGGTATGGCCCACCACCAATACCCCTCTGAAACCGTCAGAATTCGAATCTGGGATCCCAGTCGGTGCATCCGGGTGCGCTAGCAACGCGTATACCAAGACAGATTGACTAATATATTTACTTCTGTGTAGGCTACTTTTTTCCGTTTAATACTAACTTATAATAAATGAAACAGTGGCACGATAGCTCGGTAAAATAATGCCGAATGAACTGGTTGCTGTCATTGCAAGCAGATACCAAAACAGCGTCACGTGGTTACCGTAACGAAATCCCTCGATCTTAATTTCAATAATTAACCGGTGTTTGCATCTTCTCATTCCAAGAAGCTGCAACTATAATCGCGAAGCAGGGCGACTCTGTTCAACATCTCATTCACAAAGACAAATGATGTGTCATTGTTGGGAATCAAAGGCTGCCGAATCTGTTTAATGTCGATTAATATTTTATAGAATTACGAGAAGAAAACCTAAGATTATTTATTATAAATAACTCTTTCAAACATTATATGATTCAGTTTAATGTATTTATCCATTTATTGAAAGGAAGTTAAATTTACGTATTTATTTATTTATTTGAATTGGGATTTTTTTAGTTGTACTGATTTAAGTGTTTATATAGTAACAATTGGTGGATGGTTTTCTGATGATATTGATTATTATTATTATTATTATTATTATTATTAAAGCGAAACAGTTTTTTTCAAAAATGAACATATTAAAAAAATATTAAACTATTATTCTGATTAGTTGTTTGTTAATATATTGCTTTACTTTCTTGAATTTATTTATAATCTTGATTTTTTTATTACCATTTCGGTTTTACTTTATTACCTCTTTATTTATACTACTACTATTACTACTTTATTTCTCTCTCTCTCTATCTCTCTCTCTCTCTCTCTCTCTCTCTCTCTCTCTCTCTCTCTCTCTCTCTCTTACACACACGCACGCACATACAATCCTCTTTTAGAGAAAAAAAACCTGCAGGTCCAAGGCCGGAAATCGAACCATGAGTCTTGCTCCGTATTAAGGAACCCAGAAGAGACCGATCTTAATATTGTTTAAGAAGTTAAGCGGAATGGCTGGGGCAGCATTCGAATCTGCGGCATTATTAACTAATTTTAAAGCAGCACGCCTTCATCACCTACTGGTACTTAAATATGGTTGAAGTGTACACAAGTATACATGTTACAAAAAAAATCTTTAAGTCATTCTCTAAAAAAAGTTCCGATACATAAAAAAATAAAACATGCATATTATAAGTTAAGTAACATTGGTGTACTGGCCCTTCATCGACCTATCGTTTAATCCTAGGGATATATAATCTAGTAGCATATAAATAAATGTAATGATATATCATGGATCTAAACAAATAGTCTATCGGAGTGATTTCTAAAGTCTGCTCCGCCGATCACCAGAGAAACGGCAACAAATATCAGGGGATTTGCAGAGGAGATGAATTCTTTAAATGGATATTATGTATATTAAAACACTACAGTTTCCTTTGACGCCAACTACACAATACCGTACTCACACTATATTGTAGAAATATAATATACAACATTGACAGCTGTAGCTGACTACACTTTACACTGAATATATTTTGCATAATCTAATATATATATATATATACATATGAACGTTTGTTTGTATGTTTGTTTGTTCGTTCGTATTTTATGCGCGGCCATACCGTTGATCCGATTGTGATGGGGTTTTTGCAAAATGTTCAAGAGATTCCCGGGATGAATATAGGCTATAAGAGAGTTGTGATACTCGACTCCTACACCCTTAAAAATTGCCCTTTGTAGTGGAAAACGTGAAAAAAGTAGCTCTTTGGACGCTTAAATGGCTTACGCTGCCTAAATCATAACAAATACAAAAAATTAATGTACACAGAATTGAATATCCCAAAAAGCTCTGAAAAAAAGTCCCCGACAGCATATGTTTATCTCTTACGGATAACTCACAAGAACTATTTTGTCATTCATTGATGCCAAGAAGATCGAGACAAGTACGTAGATTCCTGTGCTAGCATAGCAGAACATGGCTGGCGGGTATTCTTTTACGGATAACTCACAACGAATTTTGTCTTTTAGTTCATTTATGCCAAGAATATCGAGATAAGTAGATTCCCGGGCAACACCGGGCAATCAGCACGGGGAATCTTAAAATAATTACAATAAACATTTATATATTTTTTCATTTTACTTATTCAATAAATCATAAGAAGTGCATTAATTTTTGTCTTTCACCTCATTTATGTTAAGAAGATCGGGATGAGTAGATTCCCAGACAACGCCGGGTAAACAGCACGAGGTATCTAAAAATAATTACGGTATACATTTTTCCCTTTACTTATTTAACTGAACATAAAACATGTTAATTTTCGTATTTCAGCTTTATGTCAAGAAGATCGGGATAAGTAGATTCCCGGGCAACGCTGGGTAACCTGCACGGGGTACCTACAAAATATTAATTTCTAATTATTTTTTCCTTCTATTCAACTAAACATAAACTCACATTAATTTTCATTTATTTAGGTTTAGCAGCGCACGCCGGATATTGGCTAGTGTTACATAATACAAATAGGGAGGTATATTAGAGGCCTAAATAGGATTGGTTCATTTTAGAATCCGTGCAAATGTTAGGTTTAAAGTTAGCGTGTAGAAAGTTTGTGAACCACTACTCAACAGCATAAACTTATTACATGTGGAGTATTAAGGCGAGCACAAGATTTTATGTACACACGCGTACATAAAAAAAAAGTTTATATTTGAGGATGCTATAAAACATAAGTAAATTTCTCGTAAAACAGAATGGGACACTGTCTTGACACCAGAACTTAAATTCAGTGGCAAGTACATAAAACGAAATTACACCACGAGTGAAGCTACAACTGTAAACTACTTTGACAATTTATACAGGATGGCTAGGATTCTCACGTCGGTTTTATGACACGTTGCAGCAACCTATTGAATTGTTTTTTTATTGCCACTCCAATTTAACAACGTTTGCACAGATTTGTGTTATAAGGAAGAGACATCAGAACGAACCAATCCAGAAAATGTGGCATAACATGTAATAATTTCAACTTATTTAATTCAGACGATATATTTACGCTATATGCCGGTGGCCTAGTGGATATGTTCCTTGCTCTAGTCCCGAGGGTAGCGAGATTTTTTAAGGATGGAAAAAATCCAAGCGAGAAGTCCTCCGGGAGGAACTTTAAGCCGTGGTTCCCGATTCTGAAGATTTTGAAGATCGTAAAAGAATCACAAGCCTGAATAAAAATATCTCTTGCAAAATTTATCTGAAGGCATTGTTATTAATGCTTGTTGTGGCGAGGGTGGCAGCGTACAGGAACCCGGAGGGTCGCTTACTCCAGCAATCTAATTAGTGACGCGCATGAATGGATTAACGAGATTCCCTCTGTCCCTATCTACTATCTAGAATAACCTCGTCCAGACGGGATACGGAATTAGAGGCGTTCAGGCATAATCCCGCCATTCCTTGCAGGGCATCCGTCAGCTGGCCAATCCAATTTCTTTTCCTCTTCTTTATGAGTTCCAGCATTACTCTTCCTTCACCCACTCTGTCTAGACCAATACATATAAAATAAATGGTAGTATGCTCTTGTGTCCTTGAGTGAGACTTAGACCTTCTCCCCCTACAGGGGATGAATTCAACTACACTAATTTACTTACACTTGTTTTCGTATAGATGTAATTGAGTGGCCCGGGGTCAGCGTTCCGCCTCATAGTGACATCTATAAAACCAAGGTGTTTCTAGGATGGGAACGTTCGGTCAACGGAAAGAAAGTTAGAGGCAGAAAAAGACATCAGATGATAGACAATATTAAAATAAATGGTTTGTGTGCGGATACAAAAAAGGAAAGTTGAGTTAAGGAAAGAGTGGAGAATGCTGAGTTTGCAGTGAAAGACCTGCACTTGGTCAGAACACTATATGTCCTGAAAAGTATTTCGGTAGTCTACATGTCATATAGAAGAAGCTGAAGCTACAAAACTTTCAAAAATTGTTCAATGATGTTGGCTAAAATGTTGATATACGAGCCACATTATCTATGGTACCTTATTAAATAACAATTTTATATTAACATTACCATCTCATGCCACGAAATTCGCTGTTAAATGTAATGTCAACAATCCCACATCAACCCCTTAAACAATAGTATCCCTAGAACGCAGACTACCTTCTTATAAGGAGGGTTATTTCCAATATTTAGACAATAATTAAAACTCAGCAGCACAGGAAAATCCATGCTCCAACCGACGGTGATGGTTTATATGGTGATCTTGAGCTGCAAGTTAGCGCACAGTTCCTTAGTGTCCACTGTAGAATACTTGCAAAGAGAATATTCATGTCAAATCGTGATCCCTCATCCTCACATTCTTTCCACAACTCTTCAATTGAGCATGGCTTCTTATTCCAAAAAGACTCTTTTCAAGAGACCAAACGCACAAAATTCAATTAGAGAAGCATGAGACTTGAAAATGAATTTCGCTAAATGTTACAGTATGTATTTCAGATTCCATTTCCTCAATAAATAGAGGTTGGAAGAATAATAACTTTAATCCTGGACCGGGTGATCAATACCTATTTGCCTCTGTTCCACTGAGAGCATTATATTATATGGATGCGAAACATGGACTCTTACTGTAAGGGAGGAGAGGAGATTACGAGTATTTAAGAATAAAGTTCTTAGGAAAATGTTTGGACCAAAGAGAGATGAACAGACAAGTGAATGGAAAAGTCTGCATAACAGTGAACTACATGGTCTTTATAGAAAGCCAGATATAATGAGAACAGTTAAGTCTCGTAGACCGCGATGGGCAGAACATGTGGCACGAATGGAAAATGAAAGACGTGCATGGAAACTTCTTGTAGGAAAACAAGAGGGAAAACGCCCAGTTGGTAGACCAAGAATGAGGTGGGAGAATAACATTAACTATGATTTGAGGGAAGTAGATTATACAGGGAATGATTAGAAAACATTGGCTCAGGATTTGGATGTATAGAGAGCTTATGTCCGCGCGGCCATGAACCTACGAGTTCGATAGTGCCAGTGAGTTAGTTAGTTTTCCATTGAGAGCATGAATCTCATGTCAGTAAATTGGTTTCATAACATTCCTCTGGTAGTACGTATTTTGAAATGACCTATGCTCTTTTCTTTCTCTCTTTCCTTTTTTTTTTTTTTGCAAAATCTGTCATTGTAGGAATATCGTGAAATTATAATTTCCTTTTCAATGTTGACAGTAATGAATAATAAGTAATAATTAGTTATTATCAAACCCGATATGAAAATCTTTACATTATAAAATGGGTCTATGCACATTTTTTTTTTTTTTTTTTTTTTTTATAATTTTTTTCTTTTTTTTTTTTTTTTTAGCCCATTTCCACATTGAGATAACGTAATATTAAGGGTCAAATAGTTTGACAGAAGTATTCGTCTAACGACTATAAAGAAGCACGGAGGGCATGCAAATATGCACTATAAACCTTTACTGTTAGCACAAATCCCAACAGGATTAAGAATAAATGGCAAGAGTTGCTAAAACATTCAAAATGGGATTTCGTGACTTAATTTCACACAACATGAGGTAAGATAAAACAGTTGAAATCCCTTATTAGCAAAACACGCAGCTTACACAAAAACTTACACTTGTTCAATTCACAGCATACAAACATTACTGAAAACATGCTAAGTTATGTGTCAGAATTATTGTACTCTTAACCTAACTCCGTGCCCCAAATGAAGATGACTTCTACACTATATATCCAACAATACTGTTCTAACGCTCATTTCTATATTATAACACATATAGCACAATAAACATAAATTCTGCATGATATATTTTATAAATAAACAATTGTAGTGGTGGAGTGGCTTGCATGCTTAAATGATCCAGAGAGCTATGCCGGCTCGCCGCGGCGGTAGCATTGCTGCCGATAGGGTTACCCATGCCGGGCTGGTCGAAGGTGATAAGTCATACGAAAAAAGTACCATGGTCGAAACAGTGACGATATTTCACCGTAAAAATACAACCGTCAAGAAAACCTCCGGACGGGGACTACTTCAGGGAACCCATGCCAAAGGCTCAAACATAGGGACATGTTCCTAGGAACATGGAATGTCAGGACTTTATACAATAGCGGGGCGATAGAGGCATTAACGAGGGAATTAGATAAATCACCCTTGGATATAATCGCTTTACAGGAAGTTAGATGTAGTCTAACAGGAAAAGGTAATCAGGAATCAGGAAGCTTTGCATTACACTAAGGAAGAGGTGGGAAAATAACGTTAACTATGATTTGAGGGAAGTAGATTCAGGGAATGATTGGAAAACATTAGCTCGGATAGGTATGTATGGAGAGCTTATGTCCGCGCGGCCATGAAGCTACGTGTTATTTATAGCATAATAAAATATTACATAGGCCTATGCCTATATTCTCAATAAACTAGTAATATCTAATTCATACTGGTTGTTTATTCATTAATGTGTTTGTGTCATGCGTGATGGTGGCAAACCAGGAACACCATAAGACAACTTTAGTAGATTCCATCTCATTTATTCTATACAGTAAAGATGGATAATACATCCATCCATAGTAATTCAGCCCGAGGGCAGGTCTTACACTGCAATCATAGCATTTTCATGCTAAGTTTTGCAGCTTTACTAGGGAATTATAGGTGTTGGTAGCTTCCCGTTGCTTTCCACACCGGTGAATGATGGTGATGATAATGATAAGGATGATGATGGCCGGATGATTTTCGGGGACCATTGGGCCCTAAGCTTCCTGACATTTGTCTTACAGGTGAGGAAAAACCCCGAAAAAAACCTCACCCAGGAAGCTTGTCCTGACCGGGGATCGAACCCGGGCCCGCTGCGTGATAAGGCAGCACGCTACCTCGAGACCACAGCGGTGGACATGGATAGTACAATGAACAAAAATTAAGGTTGCCATATTAGAGACTTAAAACCCCGAACCCATCTTTACTAACCTAATCTAATCTGAGTTACTGATAGCTGTGATTTTTCTAGTATCGATCTTTCGAAAACTGTACAGCTGTTGACAGCTACTATCGAAACCCGATAATTCTACAAGTAACGAGATCAACCGTACAGATAAAAAAATCATTAAATATGGCTAAGAAATTATAAAACAAAAAACGTAAATGTATTATTTAGGAACAAATATTCGGTTTATTGATTTAGCCTACATATAGCTCATAAACTGAAGTAGATTTCTATTTCTAGTGCGTTGTGATTTACATTTTCCTAAAGACTTTCCCACTGTTTTCATTATTCACAGTGTCAGATTCAAAATGAATCAGTTGTACGTCATAAATTTCGATCTAACTTCTAGTTTATTCTAATTAAAAAAATCGTTTTCTCTATTCAATAGATGCTTTCGTAAAATGCGGGATTGCAAGAAAAGTACTAGAATTTTGTTTTTAATCATTGGCTGTAAACAGTACTTAACCATATTAATAATACGTATTTACACTAAGTCCAATCAATAACAAACTAAATTCATAGGCCTTATATGCGTACTCCATTCATTTATCAAATCTTACAAATATCGAAATACAGCATTAGAGTTTTTTTTTTCAAAATAACAAGCTGACGATAAAACAGAAAATTTGATTTGAAACATGTCCTAAAAGAAATCGACTACTGTGAGGTAAGACTTAACTTATTTACTATATAGAGTTGTGTTAAACTGGTGAAGTCTCCGCACCTCTAGGATCACGGTATGTTTATAGGAAATTTCATCAAATCAAGGTCATTCATTTGATTATTGTAAGCAAAAATCAGGTATCAAGATCAATTGAAACACCATCTGCAAATTGTACAGTGAACTAGATTCATAAAAATACTTTGAATTAATAATTAGTTTTAATAAGCTAATAGGGATAATCAACATAAATGAAGTTGGATAAGGAATATAGACAAAATGTTTTAATTAAAATAATGAGAATTGGAATTTTAAACCCACCTGGACATGTTTTGGAAATCTTCATTCCCATTCTCAATTAAATTCCTACTGTTTATTTTTTATTATTTCACTCACCTCATACTTCATATGAAGTATGAGGTGAGTGAAATAATAAAAAATAAACAATATTAAAGAACCTCATAGTGTTATTTCCTATCTACATAACTTAATAAATTCCTACTGTTTGAAATGTTGATAGCAACTTTTCTTGTACCCCTTGTGGATATATTTTCCTATATTCAGCTACTCTATTTGTATTGCATTGTATTGTATTGTAAGCCTATGTTTTCCCTTTACAGAGATTTAGGCGTTCTCCCCCTATAGGGAAGAAATTGAACCATACTAATTTAGTTACACTTGTTTTCGTATATATGTCATTTTGAGTGGTCCGTGGTCAGCGTTCCGCCTCATACTGACATCTAGGAAACCAAGAGCTACTCTATTTAAGAAACTAATTTTACTCAATAAATTAGATGAAGCCATATTACATGATCTTTAAAAAAATTATCATAAAGACTTACTTGGTATACTTTATTAATTATTTTATTAACCTTTATCTGCCTAACTTTTCATAATGAGTTATATTGGTCATGTTTTAAAACAGACACCAGCAGAATTACTATATTAGAGCAAACCTTAGTAGGACAGAATTGGAACTCTCTTTACGGGGCTGCAGCACCTCAAGCCAAAGCTTACTTATGCAGTAACTCCAAAGTCTATTACAGTAATAAACATATATATACAAAATTAAAACATTTCATTCATGTTCCATTCAAATTGAGGCTTCATTTTACTCTCTTCTAGGATTGTTATAAATTATTTTGATCAGTAATGTCTTAAATTGTTCTGTTTCTTGTGTAGTTGGTCTTCTGGGCTAAATGACCATAGTCCAGTTTTGCTTGAAACTCAATTTTTGTCTACTATTGCAATAGACATCCTCAGGAGATTCTCTGTCTGCAGCCAGTTGAAGAACTCACAGAGAATACGCAGAATCTTCTGAGAATGTCTACCCCAGATGATGAGTTTTAATAAAACTGGACCATGGTCATTAAACCCAGAGGGCCAAATAAACAAGACAATGACCTCGAAAGCCTATAATTTTACATTAATTGTTCTGTTTGTATTATTTCTCCTGGATTTTGAATTATGAAATATATATGTATAATTTTTATAAATATGATAATTTAAATGTGGAATAACCATTTCTATTTAATTTGTTTTCATTAAGTTTTTGTAAATTATGTATAAAATAATTATATTAATCAAATAGATAAACCTACAAAATTATAGGTACCATAAGATTAATATTGTACTAGGAGTAATAAATTTTGTGAAAAATAACATATGTGTCAATAATTTCACACATGTACTTTGTAATGTCATATGTAGAACACTGGTTCACTATTATTAGATTTTCATGTGCTGTGTGTTTAGTAATGCACCTACCCACACTTCCTTAAGGGTGGTATGCAAATACATTACTCTCTACTCAAATTACTTCCAATCACTGGTGAGCTGAGATCGAATTAACGGCCGCCTTAACCGGCCATGCATGAATGTTGACGTTTTCGTAATATTGGCAACGAATTACCCAGAATTCTCAGCGATAAAACCACTTCCGTTATTTTCGTCTGCTATAGAGGAATGCATTTATGCTTGCATCCCGCAAATAATACCGTATACAAACACGTCTGCGACGCGCAATATTACGCCGATTCTCCTGTTTTTCCAGTTGAATTCTTTGGTAGACTCTATCAAATTCCTCTTCTCCGCGTATACCGAAAACATGATCGAAGTCTTCAAGGTCCGACATCTTGGATAAGTTTCAAACTACATCGGTTACCATCGGTTCCCTTCGGGATTTTCACATAAGTTTATATCTTGAGCTACGATCTTAAGGTACCTTGTCAGGTAGCTTTACAATTATTACCGCGTGAATAGATTTCTGAGTAAGAAAAATGTGTTTGAATAAAACTTTATCAGCAGAGAACGCCTTTTACTGTCTAATGCGTTCAAACATTCGACCCTCGCCACATTGAGACTCTCAGCCAATGACAAGGAAGAGGAGAACTCAATTGGGCAAATCCTGCCGATGACTGTTTTAATACTTCATTATTTATTACATTTTGTGATCCTATATCAAACTATGAACTACAGACGAAACATAAAAAAAAAGTTGGCAATAGCAGGTCATTGTTTGATGCAGGATAAAAAAAAGAACAAATAACCAGAACTAAATAATGTGAGTTAGATATGCACTACTCATCTCATATTTGTAGCTGTTTTGAAGATTCTGAGTTTTGATGCCTTAGGCATCATTGTCAATTCTTTTTAACTTATTAGAAAGAATAAACAATGATGCCTGAGGCATCGAAACCAGAATCTTCAAAACAGTTACAAATATGAGGTGAGTAGTGCATATCTAACCCATCTAATATATAAAAATGAATGTTTCTTTTATTGGTTTGTTTGTTTGTTCGTACTTTATGCGCGGCTATACCGTTGATCTGATTGTGATGGGGCTTTTTGCAAAATGTTCAGGAGATTCCCGGGATGAACATGCTATAAGAAAGTTGTGATACTCAACTCCTACACCCTTAAAAATTGTCCTTTGTAGTGGAACACGTGAAAAAAAAGTAGCTTTTTGGGCTCTTAAATGGCTTATGCTGCCTAAACCATAACAAATACACAAAATTGAATATCTCAAAAAGCTCTACAAAAAAAGTCTGCGACAGCATATGTTTTTCTCTTAAAGATAACTCACAATAACCATTTTTGTCTTTCATTGATGCCAAGAAGATCGAGACAAGTACGTAGATTCCTGTGCAAGCATAGCAGCATATGGCGGGTATTCTTTTACGGATAACTCACAATGACGAATTTTGTCTTTTAGCTTATTTATACTATGAAGATCGAGATAAGTAGATTCCCGGGCAACACCAGGTAATCATTACGGGGAATCTTAAAATAATTATGATATACACTTAGAATTATTATTCCTGTTACTTATTCAACTAAACATAAAAGCACATAAATTTTCATTTATTTACGTATAGTAACACACGTCAGGTATTAGCTAGTATTATCTACCATAAACCTCATAGTGTTACTTCCTTAAAATATTAAATAACTGTAACTAACTTATTTAATAATTAAATAAAAATAAAACGTAGTTTTATTTGATTTTCATATTTATTATATAATTCAGTGACAGCTGTTTCGGTACACTGTACCTTCTTCAGACATGTTAACAAATTATGAATTGAATTGAATTCATAATTTGTTAACATGTCTGAAGAAGGTACAGTGTACCGAAACAGCTGTCACTGAATTATATAATAAATATGAAAATCAAATAAAACTACGTTTTATTTTTATTTAATTAATAAATATGGATTTTTATCAAGTAAACACCAACTCAATTGATTAACTTATTTAATATTTAAAAGAAGTAACACTATGAGATTTATTGTAATTATAATGAGTTAGGCTACAACTATGAGGTGAGTCAAAATGGCCTAACTCATAATTATTAACTGTAACTAAGTTTGTCTGCCTTCATCTTACCTCACATTTCACTGTTTCTTGTAAGACATGTTTCAAAGCATCTCTTACAAGAAACAATGAAATGTGAGGTAAGATGAAGGCAGACCGAACTTAGTTATTAAGTAAAACCTCATAATGTTACTTCCTAATGTGTTTTCATAAATAACTGTAACAATTAGAAAGACCAATAGAACCATAAAATCTGGGAAAAGGCATGCATTCATAAGAACAAGAACAGAATCATGAATTGGCAAGTCAGATTTTATCTTGAAGTTCATTCACTTCCCACCAGTGGCAAGAGAATAGCTGGTGTCAACAGCTCATTTCAAATACTGTAGTAGAAATTTAAATGATAATTGGGTTGGTGATCTCCAAAATATTTCCAGATGCAAAATCATATTTTATAAAGCAAGATGTAAAGTTTCCGATTCATATTTCTATTCTATTGAAATTTACCTCATAGCATATCTTCCAAGGATTTTTTTATATATTATATGTTTCATGCTGAGAATAATTAAAATAATACATTTTTCTTCATTAATAAAATGGCTGGAAGAAACTTTATGGATCTTAAGAGAAGAAGTAAAAATTCAGAATTTTCTTAGCAAGTTTTAAATAAGCTTTTCAAACATAAATAGAAGCCAGATTTGATTTGGAAATAATTGAAAAAATGTTATATATTGTTTTCTACTTCTTCAAGCCTAGTTCAAAACCCAATTTCAACAAATTGTATAACTCTAAAATTGTAGTTAGTTTGCAATAGTAGGAAAACAATGTTATTTTTCATGCAATTTTCAAAATAATTAAAGTTTAAGACAAAACTAGTTAACTTTTATGTACAAGTTCATGCTTTTAAAAATGTTATAAATTGATAATCTACTTCAATAACATGCATGAATGAATCTATTAATGATGTGTAAAATCAAGGTCAATTATAAATTGTTATGAAATTTCTTCAAAGCCTTGTGTAATTCTAAAATTAACCTCTTTACAACTATTTCAGAGATTATAGGAACTGTATGATTAATAACTGAAGAAATATTGAACTATGCAGTAATATTACCAGATAATATTATCTTAATTCCAAAACCATGTAACTTGTAATTTGTTAGATTTCAAATTTTTTATTTCATTCTTATTAATCTTCTTGTAAGCCCATGTTTCCCTTAACAGAGATTTAGGCGCTCTCCCCCTACAGGGAAGAATTTGAACCATACTAATTTAGTTACACTTGTTTTCGTATAGATGTCATTTGAGTGGTCCATGGTCAGCGTTCCGCCTCATACTGACATCTAGGAAACCAAGGTAGTACTAGGACGGGAAAATTCTGTAAATTTTGCTTAGAGGCCTTTTCATTCAGGCTTAAGGATATTTTACGAGCCTGAAAATCTTCAGACTTGGGACCCACGGCTTAAAGTCCCTCCCAGAGGACTTACTCCTTGGATTTTTCCATCCTAAAAAAAAATCCATCGACCTGGCCGGGTCTGAACCTGTGACCCTCAGGACCAGAGGCAAAGAGCATAACCACTAGTCCACCGCGGCCGATCATTCTTATTAATAAATGCTTGAACACTTGAGGTTAAGTTTATAAAATGTGTATTTCTACTGTTGTGTTTGTTACATATTTCCTATAGAAGTTTAGTGATTATTTTTTATCATATTAAATGATGATTATGATAAAATAGATTCCTTAAATAAAATTCAAATCAAATATTTGCATAGACAAGTGAGGAAACTCTGAAAAAATCCCACTCCTGGATTTGAACTTCAGACATCTCATTACAATCTGAATTAACTTGCCAGTTCACATTTTTTATGTTAATGATAGTACAGTAAAACTTGTTTAATCCGGAACGTGAATAATGCGGAAATCTGTCCAATGTGAACAAATGTATTGATCCCGATGAAATAATAGTAATTTTGCCTGCATTTATTTTGCATAAAACGGAATTTGTCCAATGCAGAAACAGAAGGATATTTCTACATAATTCATGAAAAAATGCTTATAAAGCTGAAAGACAGAGAAATAAATTAGTTTCCATTTCATTGAATTTCCGTTATACCAAAAAACAATAAGGAATGATTCCTGCTGCCGGGTGAAGCATTTATTCTACCTGTACCTGAAATTTTATTTCTGCCTCACTACACATTTGTTATGCGAAATACAGATACCTGTCTTACAAATAACCATTGCACTGTAAAATCTTAAATTATTTTAAGTAATGAGACCGATCTTTCACAGGTAGCATTCTGAATTTATGAAATAAAGTTGGGCTAAAACATATGTATCATTGTCATTAAACAAAAAGTGAATGTGATTGAAGATAAATCTCCAAATTTCCGGACCGATGCTCCAAAGTCAAGCTCTAGCTGTTGCTAAATCCCTAGTGAAGAACGATTTCAAGGCATCTTTAGGTTGGCTGGACAGTTTTAAAAGACGACATAATGTAGTGTGAAATGAAATTGGCAGAGAATCAAAAGGATGTGGACAAAAGTGTAGTTAGTTAGTGAGTGGAAACTGAAACTGCATACTTTAATTTCAAGATACACGCCTAAGAGACATGTTTAATGCAACAAAATGTTTTTTCGTGTGTTACTGCCAAAGTCGCTCATACATACTATACTTCACTTTTCAATGGCAGCGGAACTACAATTAAACCATGGTACGTAAAATGATATATACAGTACTCTGTAATCTAAGATTATTAATAAGTTTAAGTTTTTTATAATGCGGAATTTTGTCTAATGTGGAAAAAAAAAAAAAAAATGGTCCCATGCAATTCCGCTTTGAGCAAGTTTTACTGGATAAATAAAGATCTGGCATACAAATATGCTACCCTAGCTGAGTGGCATCCTGCTATGATTCAGAATTATGGGAGGCACACTGATTGAGCTCCAAATAGGAGAATAAATTTCCTCATGGAATTTCAACCAGTCCTGCTTAAAGGACTACAACACGCTAATCATGTGATTCCCTCTGCTGTCTTTTGCTAGCCACCAAAATCAACCACTTCAATATGCCAAGGATCTTCGGAGCTATCATGCCAAAGATTTTTTTATGGGACCTGTGTTCATTATGAAGAATCACGTTTCCATGATAAGTTGTAACTACAGATTGAGAAAAGCAGTGTGACAATTGAGGACAAGATCTGCAAAACACATGTCACCCCTAAATTAGATAAACATTCACATAAGTAATTGACATACATTACTCCTAAATTGGCTGTATGATCAATCCATCTATTTAACTGATACACATGTCACCCCTGCATTGGCTAGATAATCATCCATCTATGTAATTGGCACACATATGAATGGTATTGGTTGTAAGTGAAGAGCTTTCTAGATCTGATATGCATTTAATTATTTCGTAAAAGTCACGCTTGGAAATTTTAAATACATTTTTCTACCACTATTAAGTTACAAGTTTTTGGATGTAACTATAAAAAAATGTTCTTTGGATAATAATATTAATTAAATCATTAAAAACAATGTTCAAAAACATAAAAGTAGTTTAGAGAAGAAATAGTTCTATTTGACTATTCATATTTTTCACATATTGAACAAGAAATACATCATACAGTTCCTAGTTCAGTGAAAAGAACATGCTAAAAGGATGAAGAGATTTCGGAAGATCTTTAAAGCATTAAAATCACTAACCTCCACCATATTATTAAATAAATTTTAATTTTCACATAGGCTAAATATTTATAAAATTAATATGCTATTTTTGTAACATTACTTATTCTCAACTTTCAACTAGCAAAGTAGATTACTAATTTATTAATAATATATCTTCTGTGCCATTTTGGTAAAAAGAAACAACATTTCAATAATTTTAATAACATTGAACATGAATAATTGTACTAAAGAAAACATACTCAAGTATAATACATTAATTATAATCACGTGGTCTTAGAACTCTACAAAAATATATGATGAAATCATATTGTAATTTTAATTACTATGTATAAGGAACAATAAATTAGTTAGAGAAATCTATTAAAATGAAATGTGTAGGTGTTTATTATAATATTTAATTTTATTTTTAGATTAATTAATTTATAGTCATTTGAGTTGACTATCATACTACATGGATTACATTCATCAACATGATTTTTGTCTCATGAGTACCAATAGTTGTACTTAATGCAGTTTTTTATCGTGTTTTCAAATATGTACTCCGAATTTCTCCATCACTCACAGTTTTTTTTAAATTTCAATTTCAATTAATGGATTTAAATAATTATTTTTAATAAACATTTTTCTCGTCCATTTGTCCATTGTAAAATAAAACCAAATGAGCTAACTCAAGAGATTTCAGCTATGGAAAAGAGATATCAAGGCAAATGGAATCCTAATATGCTGGCTGATTATTGTTGGACCATCAAGAGGGATGCTCCACAGGTGAAATATAGCAGAAAATCGTAATTTCTTACTTTCTAGGTGAGTCCGAATGTTTGAATATTGTACACTTACGCATGTATAAAATAAAGTGTTTGAAATTATAAATGCCTGTCTGTCAGAAACCTTGCATGATGGAGAAAAACTGATATCATATTTGAATTCAAGAGAAAAAAAATACTATCAGAATCACATATTTTTCTTTCTGAGACAAAAAAAAGTTTCTTTTTTGTTGCTCAGTGTAATTGGTTAGAGAAATCTATTAAATTGAAATGTGTAGGAGTTTATTACAATATTTTATTTTATTTTTAAGATAATTAATTTATAGTCATTTGACTATCATACTACATGGATTATTTATCTGTGAAACGTGAGCATAGAAAAACTCTAGTTCAGTTCAATGTTAGCTGACATTTTGCATGGATGAACGGCCTGCTAGTACTGAAGAGTTTCTTAAAAGACTGGATATTAAACACATAATTAATAAAACATAATATTAAATCGACTCCTGCTTCAAACATAATTTTGTTTCTAATATAAAACTACATCCAATTCTGGAAAGTGTTAATTTAAAATATAACATCAAACATAATTAATGCTCATATGGTTATGAATATTTTCTTGTTATGACCTGTCAATGTCATTTCTTGATGTAAGAGACTTTTAGTGACTTTTAAACTCATGCCCCAAATGCGAGTCAATGACCAATCACATTTCAATAAATTTTGTTTTACAAGCAATCACAGTCATTTTTCACCTCAATTTTATCAGTTTAATTTTATCACTGTAAAATCAACCTCCTCCATTTTAACATTCTGAATAGGACATAGCATTATTTTGCTGTAAGCACATGTAGCTACCAGATTCTACATACAGTGCATGAATGTAACCTTATCGTAGTTGCAGGAGATAATATAAAAACATTTATAGCAATTGATTATACCACAAAAAAAATGAAACCACTGTTTGCACTTCCTTAAACATATTTTTTTCAGGTAATAACGTTCCAGAAAAATATAATTGATATATTTACATCATAGGACATCAGAAATTAATTAATATTCAGTTTGATGTATTTCATTTTTTCTCCACTAGGATGCACATAGCGAATCTTTGGCAATAACTAATATGATCTGGTTGCAGTGTGAACAAGTGAAACATAACATTTCTCATTTGTTTTCAAACATCGCCGTTTACATTAAATATATAAATATTTAAAAATAACTATCAATAAGTACTACAAGAATAGACTAATAGCTCTAGAAATGGATTATTTACGAAGAAGTGCCAGAAAGTCTAAATTAGAACGGGTCACAAATAAGGAAATTAGAAACATAATGGAAGCAGAAGAAAGCATAATTGAAAGAATTGAGGAAAAGGAATTAAAGTGGTTAGGACATGTTTTAAGAATGGAAGATGAGCGATGGCCGAAGCAACTATATGAATGGCATCCTAACAGAAAGAAGAAAAGAGGGAGACCAAGGTTAACATGGAAGGAAAACATGAAGACAGTAATGCAAGCTAGAGGGCTAAGCATCGAAGATGCCCAAGACCGTAGGCTTTGGAGGTTTGGCACGGGAAGACGGCAGCAGCTGTAAAAACCCGAAGATAGATAGATAGAAAAATAACTATATTTAAATAATGATTTGTGAGTAAACAGCTTAATTTTATTTGTTAAATAGTCCTAACAAATGCCACTCTTGATTTCCAAATCCTCTAGATAAATTTGAAATCACTCGTGGCATTATTTATGATAAATTTGTTGAAAATACTACTTAATGCTAGCAGAGATATTAATGTGCATCTGCTTAAAACACAGAGTAACAAACTGGAACTGTAAGCAGTCATCACATTAATGCTTTAATTTATATAATTTATCGTTATCATCAACATCATCCCAACAATAGTTTGAAATATGACTGTGATCATGATCTGAGTTAGTTTCTTTCCAGTGCTTTTGCTATGTGCAGAGATCATTTTCCATTGTAAAGCATATCTTTTGGAATTCTATGAAATTTCATCATTGTACATGACTTTGCCCAGGTGTTTTGATAATGTCCATTAAATGGAACACTGATTTCAGAGTAAATAATGTATAGTGCTTTATGCTATTATTTAAAAAAAATGTTGAGTAATCAAAGGAAAGAACTAAAATTTCAACAACCATAAAAGGATAAAAGTAGTAGACAGAAGTTAGTACTTAATTTAACAATGCTCTTCAACAGCTTAAGTCATAACCATCACACTAATTCAAATTGTTAGCAAAAGGATCAATAAGTTTTGTTTAGATGACTTTTATTTCAGGCTTCAGAGTCAAAAGACTTGTTGTAAATGTATGACTTAGGGTCGTATGCAAATACATTACTCTCTACTCAAATTACTTCCAATCACTGGTGAGCTGAGATCGAATTAATGGCCGCCTTAACCGGTCATGCATGAATGGTGACGTTTTCGTAATATTGGCAACGAATTACCCAGAACTCTCGGCGATAAAACCACTTCCGTTATTTTCGTCTGCTATAGAGGAATGCATTTATGCTTGCATCCCGCAAATAATACCATATACAAACACATCTGCGACGCGAAATATTACGCTGATTCTCCTGTTCTTCCAGTTGAATTCTTTGGTAGACTCTATCAAATTCCTCTTCTCCGCGTATACCGAAAACATGATCGAAGTCTTCAAGGTCCGACATCTTGAATAAGTTACAAACTACATCGGTTACCGTCGGTTCCCTTCGGGATTTTCACATAAGTTTATATCTTGAGCTACGATCTTAAGGTACCTTGTCAGGTAGCTTTACAATTATTACCGCGTGAATAGATTTCTGAGTAAGAAAAATGTGTTTGAATAAAACTTTATCAGCAGAGAACGCCTTTTACTGTCTAATGCGTTCAAACATTCGACCCTTAGACCCACAGCTTTACATTTCTTCTGAAGCAAGGTATAATCAGAATGTTTATGCTCTGGAAAAATCTATCAGCCATGATTGGATTTGAATCTTCAAACCTCAGAACCAGAATAGTGTATGTCCATCCAGTGTTGATATCAAAGTTCATCAAATTAACACTAGGGGTCGAATTTTTGAACGCATTAGACCGTAAAAGGTGTTCTCTGCTGAGAAAGTTTTATCCTAATATGATTTTGCTTACTCAGAAATCTATTCATGCGATAATAATTGTTGAAATTCGTAAGCTACCTGATGAGGTAACTTAAGATAGAAACTTATCGTGAGAATCCCGAAGGGAACCGATGTAGTTTGAAACCTTGCTGCATACCTTGCTGCTTTATCCAAGATGTCGGACCTTGAAGACTTCGATCATGTTTTCGGTATACGCGGAGAAGAGGAATTTGATAGAGTCTACCAAAGAATTCAACTGGAAGAACAGGAGAATCGGCGTAATATTGCGCAATGCAGGCGTCGTTGTATACGGTATTATTTGCTGTACGCAAGCGTAAATCCATTCCTCTATAACAGACGAAAATAACGGAAGTGGTTTTATCGCTGAGAATTCTGGGTAATTTCTTGCGAAAATGATGACTTTCATGCATGACCAGTTAGTGGGTAGCTAATTCGATCTTTGCACTTGCTCACGGTGAGTCAGCTCACCAGTGATTGGAAGTAATTTGAGTAGAGACTAATGTATTTGCATGCGGCCCTAAATAATGTATAGTTCTTTATACCATTATTTTAAAAAATGTTGAATAATCAAAGGAAAGAGCTAAAATTTCAACAACCATAAAAGATATAATAATAATTAAATGAATCGTGATTTTTTCTTACCTCATACATCTATGTTTCTTTAAACACAGCACTGCAGTATCGGCGACACTTTGTCGTCATCGTCAGCTGTTTTCACGACTGTCAATTTTTTCTCCTTTTTGCCAGTAATTATCTAGACTGCCATCTGGTGTTCTTTTTAAGGAATTCCTCTTCAAACTGCCATCTGGTGTTATTTTGAATGAATCATTTCCTAAACTGCTATCCGTTGTATTTTTGAAGAACTTTGTAATCAAGCTTGGTTCTTCCGGAATCTCAAAGTTCATAATTCTAGTATGGTTTTTTTGAATATATATTTTTTCCCAAACTGTTAAATCCAAAGGTTTAGATAGATGTTTTAGGAAATGATTCATTCAAAATAACACCAGATGGCAGTTTGAAGAGGAATTCCTTAAAAAGAACACCAGATGGCAGTCTAGATAATTACCGGCAAAAAGGAGAAAAAATTGACAGTCGTGAAAACAGCTGACGATGACGACAAAGTGTCGCCGATACTGCAGTGCTGTGTTTAAAGAAACATAGATGTATGAGGTAAGAAAAAATCACGATTCATTTAATTATTATTAATTGAACCTCATAATGTTAAAAATTCCCAAATTTAATATATAACCATAAAAGGATAAAAGTAGTAGATAGAAGTTAGTATTTAATTTAACAATGCTCTTCAACAGCTGAAGTAATAACCATCACAATAATTCAAATTTGTCTGCGAAAGGATCAATAAATTTTGTTTAGATGATTATTTCAGGCTTCAGAGTCAAAGACTTGTTGTTGTAAATCTATGACATAGACCCACAGCTTTACTTTTCTTCTGAAGCAAGGTATAATCAGAATTAAAATTCATCGGAGAACAAATTGTTTAAACAACTCACCTCATAGGATTCATGCTTCCATGAAATCGCGATTTCATGGAAGCATGAATCCTATGAGGTGAGTTGTTTAAACAATTTGTTCTCCGATGAATTTTAATGATTATACCTCATAATGTTTACTTCCCAACATTAATTAAATATAATCAGAATGTTTATGCTCTGGAAAAATCTATCAGCCATGATTGGATTTGAATCTTCAAACCTCAGAACCAGAATAGTGTATGTCCAACTAGTGTTGATCTCAAAGTTCATCAAATTAGCACTAGATGGCAGATTAGAAGATGAAGGGAAGATGAAAATTCAATAGCCATAAAGATGACTGAAGATAGGAACAACTGTCCATTCCTGAAACCGCGGTTCTGTGCTTTGAAGAACATGGAGTGTATGAGGTGAGGTGAGATCACTTATTAACTTGAAAGCCTCATAATGCTATTTCCCAAAATAAGTTTTATGAAACATTTCTTTCCATTTATGTCAATAATTTCTACATTAATGATTATTTTTTCTAATATTGTGAATTTAATCAAACTATTATGTACAGTAGGCAAAAATGAAAGTTGTCGCTGTCTTCAAAACTAAGGTTTTGAAAGTTTTTGTTACTACTCAGAGAAGCAAAGTTATATATTGTAGGACCTTGGCCAGAAGTTTTCTGATATCTGTAGTTATACTCTTAACATGTTAGTGTTATATCTTACTGGTAGCAATGTGGATTGGAATTCATGAAGTTGTGCATTTAAATCAGTGTTTTTAAGAGAGAGAAAATATAATACTTCCTTTAACCATTATGACTGTTTCAGTAATTAACACCAGGTTAATCAATTTACAATGCCAGCTTATTATTTTTTTACATCATGGCTGTAAATAGAAAGAAAGAAAAATATTTTATTCAAAGGAAAAATATCTTATGTGGTATAAAACAAAGAAACATAATGGTGTCTGGTTTAGAAAATTTGAATAATTAAAAGTAAAACAAAAAGCAACGATTCAATTTTTACAGGTTTAATTTATGATAAAATCAAATTTTTCTTACCTCTCCTCATATAAATCTTCTAAGTAGATCGCAATTTCGAGACCGTTATGGTCACGAAATCGCGATCTACTTATAAGATTAATATGAGGAGAGGCAGGAAACATTTGATTTTATCAACGATTAAATATTTAGTCAATCTTTCCAACTTGATCACATCATGGAATCAAGTGAAGACATGAAATTGACATCTTTTCAAATAACTACTGTTGTCAGCCATGAAATCCAGTCATGTAAATTAATAATCCTGAGAGTGGCTTTCTTTGGAAAGGAAGTAAGGGTGTGGGGGTTCCATGTTGTAAGAGGTTGGGGACAATTTATTTGGGCACATAGCCTATTTGTTTTATAATTTAAATTTGCCATAAAATAATATGTTATATTTAAAATTGGTCATAGAAATAATTTGTCATATAATTAAAATTTGATCAAAGATAATTTTTGTCATATAACTGAAATTGGTCAGAGATAATTCATCTTTAAATTAAAATTCATCGGAGAACATATTGTTTAAACAACTCACCTCATAGGATTCATGCTTCCATGATATCGCGATTTCAAACATAGTCATGTTCATCTTCAACCATAACTCCGACTGACGAAATTCTTCGGCCGTCAACTATTCTATTGTCGCCATCTTCTGTGCTGCCATCTATGGTTGAATTTATGAACTTCGAAATCAATGTAATTTCGTTAGGGATATCAAAATTCATTGATCTATTTTTGTTTTTCTGAATGTATATTTTTTCCCAAACTGTCAATTCCAAAGGTTTCTCTACTTGTTTTAAAAGTTTAGCTTCTCTTCCAATTTTATGATGTTCTAATAAACTATGTGCAGCAATTGCAGATTTTTCAATTTCACAATTTTTAATATTTCTGAAATGTTCTTTTGTCCGAATTTCCAAATTCCTTTTTGTTTTTCCTAAATTGAAAAATCTGTAATTGCTGCACATAGTTTATTAGAACATCATAAAATTGGAAGAGAAGCTAAACTTTTAAAACAAGTAGTGAAACCTTTGGAATTGACAGTTTGGGAAAAAATATACATTCAGAAAAACAAAAATAGATCAATGAATTTTGATATCCCTAATGAAATTACATTGATTTCGAAGTTCATAAATTCAACCATAGATGGCAGCACTGAAGATGGCGACAATAGAATAGTTGACGGCCGAAGAATTTCGTCAGTCAGAGTTATGGCTGAAGATGAACATGACTATGTTTGAAATCGCGATATCATGAAAGCAGGAATCCTATGAGGTGAGTATGTTCTCCGATGAATTTTAATGATTATACCTCATAATGTTTACTTCCCAACATTAATTAAATATAATTCATCTTATAATTAAAATTGGTCACAGAGATAATTAGTTTTAATTAAAATTGGTCAATAAACAAAATTAAAATGAAAACTTGAACATGGCTAAAACTCACAACCTTTGAATTATAAATCAAGTGCATTACCACTGTTCTCATGTGAAATAGACACGGAATGATTCTTTCTAAAACCCGACAGTTCAGAAAATACTTCAGCTGTGCACCTATTGTACAACAGCACCATGACCCAAAGTGGAACTTAGAATACATTAACTAATAATTGAGTTTGTATTTTTTAAACATTCTTATCTCATACGGTAGTTTTGTCAGACATATGTTTCAAGGCTGTTGCCCCGTTGTCAGCGGTTTACAAACTAATTTTCTCTTTTCTTCATGTTGTCGGCCCTGGATCTGTGTTCCAAAGAACTTAGTAATGAGGCTTCTTTCTCAGGGAATTTCAAAGTTCATTATTTTCTCCTTGTTGTACCAATGAACTCATAATATGGGGAAAAAATCTATATACAGAAGAACAAGGAGAAAATTATGAACTTTGAAATTCCCGGAGAAAGGAGCCTCATTACCAAGTTTTTTGGAACACAGATCTAGGGCTGACAATATGAAGAAAAGAAAAAATATCAGTTTGTAAACTGCTGACAATGGGGCAACAGCCTTGAAACATATGTTCGACAAAACTACCATATGAGGTAAGAATGTTTAAAAAATACAAACTCAATTATTAAATTAAACCTCAGAATGTTACTTCCTAATTATTTTAAAATACATTAACTATTCAAGAGAGTGAATATTTTTATTTTTGCCAGCTGTACTGAATAGACAATAAACTGTATGCTACATTATTCCACAGATAAATGCTCATTAGTGAAGAAATTAAACAAATTATGATGATCTTGAAGATTTTTGGGCTGTAGGCCGTGGTCATGAGGCTTGTAGTTCCCCGATGTTTTGCCAGAGACTGCATCTGGCATCCTCAAGGGTTGTCTTGAGACTGGTAATTCTGTCCACTGTCTGTCCTATTTATACGTTCACGGCGATGTGTTCATAAGTTATATCTGCCTTCTGATTGGTCAGCAGTAGGAACTTCCATTGCTCCAATAAGATTGCTGTTTGATGGTCTAGTCGTCTGTGCTTGTAGAGGTTTGCATTCTGCGTTTTTAGAACTGGTATCCATACTTGTTGACTTTTAAAACCTCTACAAGTACAGTTGACTAGACCATCAAACAGCAATCTCATTGGAGCAATGGAAGTCCCTACTGCTGACCTATCAGAAGGCAGATATAACTTACGAACACATCGTGGTGAACATATAAATAGGACAGACAGTGGACCAAATTGCCAGTCTCAAGACAGCCCTTGAGGATGGCAGATGCAGTCTCTGGCAAAATGTCGGGGAACTACAAGCCTCATGACCACGGCCTACAGCTCGAAAACCTTCAAGATCATCATAGCAATTCCGGCCGTGAAAGTCTACGTCGAAACAAATTACATCTTTTTGTATAACCATTTCGAATCAAAATATATCTAAAACTACAATCCAATGGTTAAACAAAAATAATAAACTCCTATGTTCAATAAATTGCTTTCTGTAAAAGAAAGGATAAATTATATGTGAATTCTAACTTCATAAATTGTGCACAAAACTAGCATCAATGATCAGTATTAACATTAGAATTATTTTAAGATTAAGGGTCGCATGTTTGGACGCATTAGACAGTAAAATGCCTTCTCTGCTGAGCAAGTTGTATGCTAATACGATTTTGCTTACTCAGAAATCTGTTCATGCGATAATAATTGGTTAAATTTGTAAGCTACCTGCGGAGGTACCTTACATGAGCAACTCAAATTAAAATCCCGAAGGGAACCGATGTACTTTGCTGCTTTATCCAACATTTATCCAAGATGTCGGACCTTGAAGACTTCGATCATGTTTTCGGTATACACGGAGAAGAGGAATTTGATAGAGTCTACCAAAGAATTCAACTGGAAGAACAGGAGAATCGGTGTAATATTGCATGTCGCAGACGTGTTTGTATACGGTATTATTTGCGGGATGCAAGCATAAATGCATTCCTCTATAGCAGACGAAAATAACGGAAGTGGTTTTATCGCTGAGAATTCTGGGTAATTCGTTGCCAATATTACGAAAACGTCGACGCTCGTGCATGACCGATAAGTCGGCCGTTAATTCGTTCTCAGCAATTGTTCACGGTGAATCAGCTCACTAGTGATTGGAAGTAATTTGAGTAGAGAGTAATGTTCTAACATACGACCCTAAGTCTCTGAATGTTGCATATCCTTAAACTTCACATCTGAAATGAATTAAATTTCAGAAATGTGAAACTATACTGTACAATATTAATACAACACTATCTGTAGATTGTAAAATGCCTCAAATAATTAGCTGAATTTTGAATGGTTATTTATATTCACATTAATAATGGCACAGAAGATATTTTAAAATGGAAATGTATATTTTTCGACTTACCACTTCCATCCACTAAACGGCGAGTTTCTTGTCGACGTTTCTTTATTGTGACTTTTCGAAATAAAGGTTCTGTATCCATGAGATCGTCGCCAGAACTGGCTCTGACAGAAGCAGGAGATGATCCGCCAGGACCTGGTGATTCTACTAGAGTTCCTTCATCACTTCTCTTGCTCGTGGAAGACAAACCACCAAATCTGCGACTTTGCATGGGAGGTGTAGCCATTATTTCGCCTCCACTATCACTATTCCCACTATATTCTAAACCATGGTATAAGTCTGTATGACTTGGGCTCAAGCTAGATGACTCACGACTCATCATAGAAGAATGTACTTCTGAGCTCCTGATCAGTGGATGTCGTCGAGGTTTAGATGGGATACTGTCTCCTCTAATGACTAAACTGGAATCTCCACTTAAAGCTTTAATTTCCTTTACTGATCCAGCTCTTTGTTCCAATTTCTGATTTTCATTAATAATTACGGTTTTTTTATCATTTTTATCAACTAAGCATTCTCTTTTTTCTTCTTCGGTGACGAGAGACTTAGAGTTTTCTGCAATTACAGATTTTGTCTTTTCATCATGACGGCTAAATACACTGCTACGAACTGGAGTAGGACTTGAATCGTCACTAAATGAATGTCTCACATCACTGTAATGCTTGAGATCTTGTGAACGTTGTTGATTCAAATCATTAAATTTTGGATGTTTCATAAGTTCTCGCCGGCGAGCTGTAGGGGATGAAGAATAGCCATCGTGAATGCATGATCAATAATAGCTGAAGATGAAAGATACGATTGATAATCGTGATCAGATTCAGACTTTGCACTTCTGTTTAAGAAACCTCTGCCTCTTCCACCAGGATAAAATCTCTCTCCAGCTACAAATACTTCTTGATTAAGAGTGCCACGATCTAAAGTACCTCGACTTGGGGAGTATCTTCTCTGTCTTGTCAACATTGGCAGCGGCGAAGTTTGGACACGGTCACGAAATTGAGGAAACTGATGGTCGACAACATGCAATGGAGGTGATGCCGATTTGTCCGCATTTTCATTGGCGTCAGTCTGCTCTTTAGCAGATACAGCAGATGGAGGTGGACTGATGAGACTATTGGTGAGTGATGGAAGATTCTCATTGTTGTCAGAGTCTGGTGGTGGTGATGGGTGATTGCGATGCTGACTCAACATTGGATAAGAACAATCCTGATGACGAGGGAGACTGCTATAAGCGCGCAACTCTGCAGATCCTCTCAAAGCAGACCAACGAGGAGATGGATCTGAAAAAATAAAGTTCCAGTGTTTAGGGTCACTTACCTATCAAAAGAGTCATCATCAAATAAATTAAAAAAAAAGAGTTTTATAAAAGATAGGATTTAGATACATTAGTATATAAAAACTTTCATTAATGCTGTTAAGTTATACTTAAAACATGCAACATGAACTGATCAATAGTAAAATTAATACATATCATAATCAGGTTAAAATTTAAATTATTAAACAATCAAATACAGATATTTAAATATCTTGAAGCACTACTGGCTTTATAAGTAATGTTTAAATTCCCAATAAAAAGTCTTCTTAACAAAAGGAGCTGCCATTTGCAAAAATTGTAGCAATGGCTAGTAGCATTTGGGGTTAGGGAATTAACTATGTAGAAGAGAAAAATACTCATTTAGATTGGAGGCCTAGGTAGCTCACTTGGATAGAGCATTGACATAGAGAGTCAAAGGTCTTGGGTTCAAACCCCAGTCTAGGCATATATTTATCTAATCAATTGAGTTGGTGTTTACTTGATGAAAATCCATATTTATTAATCAAATAAAAATAAAACGTAGTTTTATTTGATTTTCATATTTATTATATAATTCAGTGACAGCTGTTTCGGTACACTGTACCTTCTTCAGACATGTTAACAAATTATGAATTGTGTTCCAACTTGAGCACAATTCATAATTTGTTAACATGTCTGAAGAAGGTACAGTGTACCGAAACAGCTGTCAGTGGAACACAATTCATAATTTGTTAACATGTCTGAAGAAGGTACAGTGTACCGAAACAGCTGTCACTGAATTATATAAATATGAAAATCAAATAAAACTACGTTTTATTTTTATTTAATTAATTAATATATTTATCTTTTCAAATATAATTTGTCCATCATTAAGATGTTTAAAAACGAATAATATGAACATTAAAAGCAGCACTACTGGCTTTATAAGTAATGTTTAAATTCCCAATAAAAAGTCTCCTTAACAAAAGGAGCCGTCATTTGCAAAAATCATAGCAACGGCACAGCATTTGGGGTTAGGGAATTAACTATGTAGAAGAGAAAAATACTCGTTTAGATTGGAGGCCTAGATAGGTCACTTGGATAGAGCATTGACATAGAGCGTCAAAGGTCCTGGGTTTAAACCCCAGTCTAGACATATATTTTTCTTTTCAATATAATGTGTCCATCATTAAGATGTTTAAAAACGAATAATATGAACATTAGAATACATTAATTTAAACAATTTAATATTTTTAATAAAACAATAAAAGAAAAGTAATGAGCAGAATTTATTTATATTTATGTTAATTTATACAATATACAATAACTTTCATTTTTACATGATTTTGTACAGGAAATTTTTATTGTAGAATATTCAGTCTTAGGATTAGAGGGGTTGGGGGACATGTGTTGTACAATTTCTAAACACTAGATTGTACACTAAATGGCTCAATTAAATTCCAAACCTCTTCACAGTACATAAATGTTCATAGAAATCCATCCATCAGATGGGAACATTAAAACAAGTAGAAATTACTTAAATTTATGTTCAATTACACAATATAGGTAATAACTTGCAGTTTTACATTATTTGGTAATGGAAATTTTTATTGTAAACTTTTCAGTCTTAGGGTTAGAATGGTCGGGGGATATGTGGCATACAATTTCTAAACACTAGCCAGTTGGTAGACCAAGAATGAGGTGGGAGAATAACATTAGACATGATTTGAGGGAAGTAGATTATACAGTAGATTATATAATCTGACAGAAGCAGACACGCAAGACCGGGAAATGTGGAAGAAAAAAATTGTATATTTTGGTTCAGGATACCTGTTCAAAAACAGAAACAATCCTGAAATAAAAAATAAAAAGATTATACAAGGAATGATTGGAAAACATTAGCTCAGGATAGGGATGTATGAAGAGCTTATGCCTGCATGGTCATGAACCTAAGGGTTCGATAGTGTCAGTGAGTTAGTTAGATGGCTAACTAAATTCCAAAACTCTTCACATTACATAAATGTTCATAGAAATTCATCCATCAGATGGGAACATTAGAACTGGGGGTCGTTAACAGGAGTAGGCATTGGGTTTCACATTGTCTCTTCTTTTTATCATTATTTCTCAAGTAACACACTTACACCACTCAAACACAAACACAGATTCATCCTACATTCTTTCTGTATATGTAATGTCATTTGTCAAAATTATTTATTATTAGATTTATATTTATTTAGCCTGGTGGAGTTAAGGCTATGTGACCTTCTCTTCCACTCACCTGAACAAACATATATTACATCAGAATATAACAATCACAATTAACTCTAATATTAAATACTAAATAAAAATTTGATCAGAAGGATAATATCTAATATATTACGATCTACAGTATAATGCAACCAGTTAATGTTAGTTAAAATTAAGACTAAAACTAATAATAAAATGTATACAAGCAAGACATATTAAATTGTCCCTGTCTAATGTATATATTAAAACAAAGAGATATAGATATAAAAAATGGTGCATAAATTGAAAACAGGTGACATAAATGCTGCTAAATGTGAAACCTGAAGCATGAAAAGTACTGCAGTTGGTATCAGTTCATACTCTCACTTTATAAATTGAGTCAGTTAAATGTTTTACATCTCATCTCATGAAGTGCCATGTTTTGACAATACAGATTTCAAAGTCAGTCAAAACTCCAACTCAATCTTTGAAAACTATATCATGAACACACAGAAATTTATGAGGTGAGATGAAAAAAACATTTAATTGACTCAATTTATATCATCATCATCCGGTATCATGGCAGCTGCCGCTGTCTTCTGGAAACCAAATGCCATTCCTCTCTGTCCATCCATTGATCTTCCTCCATTCCTCTGATATTCATAGCTGCTTGTACCCCTTGTATCCAAGTTTTCTTCGTCGTCCTCTCTTCCTCCTTTCCATTGGGATCCATTCCATAACAATTTTAGGCAATCTTTGTTCTGGCATTCTTTTGACATGGCCATACCACTGTAATATTTTCTTTTCTATAATGTCTATGATATCCGGCTCCTCTTGTACTCCCATAATTTTCCTTATTTCTTTATTTCATGTTCTATCCATTCTAGATTTTCCAGCTGATCTTCTTAAAACATCCATTTCTGTACTTAAAATCATGATGTTTCGTTTTTTAGCATTTTTTCTTTTTATGATGAACGAGGAGCTGGCCCGATGCATCAACCCCCAACCTGGGGGACGGGTAATTTTTGTTCAAAGTTTTCTTCCTCTAGCCTTTGATATTCCAGTATCTTACTGCAAGGCAGCAGTGCTAGTTTTGATCCGCCCTGGGTATTTTATTTCCCCAGTACCCGCCATATCTGGTGACCATTCCCTTATTCTCCACCTGGGGAGGCGTCCGATGGGAGACTGGCAACTCCACACTCAATTTATAAATTGTAAATTATCTCATAGTGTTACTTCCCACTAATTTTGATTAAATACAGTCACTCTATGATAAACATTATGCATTCACAGATATGCATGGAAAACAATGTTAATATGGTTAGGAACATTATTAACACAGAAAAGATTTACTGTCTGTCAATGCTGGTATAAAATTAATTAATTTAATGAAAGAAAAGGCATAAAAAACATATTTTACAAAATAAGTTTTATCAAAGAAAACCTCGCACTTTAAGGGAGGAGAAAAGAATATGAAAATTTGAGAATAAAGTTCTTAGGAAAATATGTGGGCCAAAGAGAGATGAACTGGTGAATGGAAAAGACTACACAACACTATGCTACATGATCTTTAAGGAAAACCACATGTAATAAGAAAATAATTAAAACATTTTGTCTGTTCATTCTTACCTCTTAGAGTTGTTTTTGTCGAACATATGTTTCAGAGCTTCTTAGCCCCATCGTCAGCGATTACAGACTGAATTTTCTCATGTTGTCGGCCCTGATTCTTGATTCCTGCTCTCTTTGCCTCTGGTCCAATGAATTTACTAATGAGGTTCCTTTCTGCAGGAATTTCAAAGTTCTTCCCTTGTTCTTCTGTATATAGATTTTTTCCCATATGGTGATATATACAGAAGAACAAGGAAAGAATTATGAACTTTGAAATTCCTGCAGAAAGGAACCTCATTAGTAAACTCATTGGACCAGAGGCAAAGAGAGCAGGAATCAAGAATCAGGGCCGACAACACGAGAATATTCAGTCTGTAATCGCTGATGAGAGGGCTAAGAAACTCTGAAACATATGTTCGACAAAAACAACTCTAAGAGGTAAGAATGAACAGACAAAATGTTTTAATTATTGAACAAACCTCTTAGGGTCGTATGTTAGAACATTACTCTCTACTCAAATTACTTCCAATCACTAGTGAGCTGATTCACCGTGAGCAATTGCTGAGAACGAATTAACGGCCGACTTATCGGTCATGCACGAGAGTCGACGTTTTTGTAATATTGGCAACGAATTACCCAGAATTCTCAGCGATAAAACCACTTCCGTTATTTTCGTCTGCTATAGAGGAATGCATTTATGCTTGCATCCCGCAAATAATACCGTATACAAACACGTCTGCGACATGCAATATTACGCCGATTCTCCTGTTCTTCCAGTTGAATTCTTTGGTAGACTCTATCAAATTCCTCTTCTCCGTGTATACCGAAAACATGATGGAAGTCTTCAAGGTCCGACATCTTGGATAAATGTTGGATAAAGCAGCAAAGTACATCGATTATCATCGGTTCCCGTTCGGTTCCCTTCGGGATTTTAATTTGAGTTGCTCATTTAAGCTACCTCCGCAGGTAGCTTACAAATTTAACCAATTATTATCGCATGAACAGATTTCTGAGTAAGCAAAATCGTATTAGCATACAACTTGCTCAGCAGAGAAGGCATTTTACTGTCTAATGCATCCAAACATGCGACCCTTAATGTTACTTCCTATGTATTTAAAAAAAAAAAAGATTTTTATGATTTGTTTTTGAATTAGTTGAACGCCTCTCTCCAGTAAGGATGTAAAACCAAAAAATTTGCATAACATAACATTAAAATTTAATGGTACATTATAATGTAGGGTGTTGAAATGATACAGCCTACGTACTGAGTAAGTTGGGGCAAATTACATAAATAACAATGAATACTGCCATTCATTTTAATGCCCTAAGATCACTTTAACACGAACTGATTGCTACACCCTTGTTCGAGGGTGACCTTCATTTCAAATGTAGACAAAATTTGCAGCTGAAAGATGCAGCATACAAAAAAAATCTCTAGACTGAAGTCATCTTGGTTGTGAAATTATTTTTCTTACTTGATATTGTCCAGGATCTGCGAATGCTCCTCTTGATAAGATCAGCTGCAGGAACATAAACACGGTTATCACGGCGTCGACTTGGGCGTCTCACATACTCGTTCATCCATTCTCCAGTCGCTGCTTGTATTTCCCTGAAATAAAAATTCACACTTTAACACAACCTTCAACTTTTTTTTTCAGTATATTTTAAGACAATACATCTATGATTACAAAAATAATATGGATGAAATATAATTTAATAAAATTAAAGGAGTCGTATGTTATCTGACCTCATACACTGTGTTCTTCACAGCACAGGACTGCAGGTTCAGGAACAGTTGTTTCGATCTTCAGCTCTATTTTTGACAATAGGAATGAGGTCCCTGAAACTGCAGTCCTAAGAACATGGAGTGTATGAGGTGAGATAATTATAATTCATTTTAATGTTATTAAATTCAAAGCCTCATAATGTTAATTCTGGTCACAAGTTTTATGAAAAAAATCTTTCTGTTAATTCTAGTCCCAGTTTTGCACACTTACATTACCATTCTACTAAACAAAAACAAATGTCTGTATGAAAACCTCGTAAGTCCATCAGTCATTTTTTTTTTGTTTATGCTGGTTTTCCTTATTGTTTTACCTTTTTCTTTGTTTGTTTTACCTGTTTGTTAACTTTCTTTAATTCTCACATAAACACAAGGACAGTACACACACACCCAGACCAAGGTGGAGATTTAAAATCCCCTACCCCGCCAGGAATCGAACCCGTGTCGCCATAGTGGAAGGGAGGGACTCTACCGACTACGCCACAGCAACGGACTATAAACTCATGTTTTAAGTTTATCCACTTTTTTTTTTTTTCCTCCTCTTTTCGTTTACACTGTTTTCCTTCTTGTTTTACCTTTTTGTTAACTTTCTGCTATTCTCACATATAGACACAAGGACAAGACACACACCCAGATCCAAGGTGAAGATTAAAAATCCCCTACCCTGCCAGGAATCGAACCCGGGTCGCCGGAGTAGAAGATAGGGACTCTACCGACTACACCATGGCGATGGACCTATGGATTAGAGTCATTGAAAACCACATAACTCCAGTAACAAGCACAGAAATATGTGATGCATAACCTGTTGAGAACATGGACTTCAAATTTATTAATTACTTGACTTGTATTCTGCAGTAAAATATGTGGGAACTATTGCTGTATCAATTTTCATAATTATTTAAAACAGTTATTTGTTTCTCCTGTAAAATTTTAGCAAAATGGAGTTACGAGGTTTTTCATTGCCACCATCGATATATATTTTAAACAACGTTGGTGACACAAATGTAATCAGTTGTGAACAACATCAGAAATGGGATTTGAAAATCAACAAAAAAAACAGAGTATTTAACAAATGACCCAGATGAATTATATATTCATGGGGTAAAGATAAAGAAGAACGAGTTTTGGTTATTTGGGATCAATTACAGAGAAAGATGGAAATAGCATAAAGGATTAGTAATGGAAGAAAAAAACTATAGGAATGTTAAACTGTATATTGTGGAGTAAAATCATCATTAACAGAACAAAACAACTAGTTATAAGTCCATACTAGAAAGTATGATGTTATATGGATCTGAAGTTTGGACAATGACACAGCAACATGTCAACAGAATAAACTGCAGTTGAAATGGATTTTTGGAGAAGAGCTGCCACAAAATCTCAACTGGAAAGAATTAGAAATACAGAAATTAGATGAATGCAGAAAGAAGTATAATGGATGGAAGAATACCAAAGGCTGTCTATGCATGGAAAATTAAAAGAAGGAGCAGAAAAGGAAGACCAAGAACAACCTGGAAGAATAACATTCAGAATTCAGATGTTAATTATGTAATTTTTTACCTCGTAAGTCAGTCGTCCTCAACTAAGTTGTTAAACTTTTTCAAGTTATTCTAATATGGAGGCCTTCCAAAACAATGTTTAATCTTCTGCGTTTTAACTGGAACTGATGGCTGTTCTTGTTGAGTAGGTCTTTATTTCTTGCTTCTTTCAGAATCTCTGTCTTCAAGGATGCTGATCCTGTTGCTGTTATACTCTTTGTGTAGTATTAACATAGAGTTATCGAAGAAGCAAGGAATGAAGAAAACCTGCTCAACGAGAACATAACCGCAGACATAAATCCATTATACAACCTATACAACACCATCAGCCATCAGTTCCAGTTAAACGCAGAAGATGAAACATTATTTTCGAAAGGCCTCCATATTAGAATAACTTAGTTTAACAACTTAGTTGAGGACGACTGACTTACCAGGTAAAAAATTATATAATTAACATCTTATTACATAACCTCAACGGTGCTTTAACATGAATTTCAAAAGTGTTGATTCAGAATTCAATGAGGAAATTTGGTGTAATGAATGAAGACATAGAGGACAGAGAACGTTGGAGAACTTTAATTAAGGAAACTTTGTGAATGTTTATTACAAATTGATTGTCTGTAAGTCTGTAGTCATTTATATATTTTTTTAAAACTAACATTAATGAATTAATAAAAATAAAATAATTTGTATAGCTTCTTATAGATACTGTTTGATTCCCAGCAATAATTCACAGATTTTCTTAGTATAGGATAAGAATAAAAGTTCAATCAGCCTCCTGAGATTAATTAATAAGTTATTTGAAATTAAAAGTACCGATAACAAAATTGGATTACAAAGACTGAAATTTAGGTTAAGAAATTGAATTGTAATTACTGGATAGCACTGGTCAACAGTGGTTTTGTTGCCCTTGATATAAGATTAATTTCGGATATATTTATGCCCACAATTCATGAAACTATCAATGATTTTGGAAGATTTGCTCTGTTTGTTTTATCTTTATTTTCATTTTACACTACAAAAATCGGAAAATATGAAAAAAACTATAACAGACATATTTTATAATGTCAATTGTTTTTTGAAAAATTAGTATGCACTGACGTAAATAGAAAGAAAAATATCGAAAATCCACGTTATACTTCAGTGAAATGTCTTTTATAAGATTTTCTTCTATAATTTTTAGGGGACAATCTCTTTTTAAAAGACCAGCAGTAATCTACCACCATGTGACGGTCCCATCTACCCTGATACCTTTACTCCATTACTTTCAGATCCTAGTGAAAGCGCACTCCATGTTTGTCGCTATAATTTCCTAAATTATCCGGAAATCTATCCAGGTGACTGTGAAAAGTGTAACTTTGTACTCATATTTGCTCCTAGAATCTTGAAGCGTATCAACATGTTTTGCACAATTTCTTTATAATTTGGTGCTTTATAGTTATCTAGAAATTTTCTACTACCAATACAAAACCCTTCAAAGCTTCACTTTCCGGAACAGTCATAACTTTGATAAAATATGCATCTTTCATCAATTGCCAAAGTTGAGGACCATCAAATATTCTGCCTTTTAACTTTTCCATACTGAGCTTAGAAAATTTTCTACAAATGTATTTGAAACATTTTCCTTCCTTATCCAACGCTTTGACGAATTGTTTTATCATATCCAGATGCACGTCGTGAGTACTTTAATTTTGTCAAATAACTGAGATCAGGGCCGATGGGCGGAGTGAGGGGTGTGTGGGGATCCTGTGATGTTTGTATATGCAAAAAAAAATGTGAAGAAATCAAATCATGACTGGAAATATAAATTTTATTAGTAACAAGCCATTTACTGTTTAAGATATAAGATATGCAAAAATCATAAAAACTAGAGCACATTCAGCAGTTTCATGAATATATTCGTAAACTGTGCACTTGAAAACATAAATTCGCTGAGATATCCAGGGCAACAAAAAAAAAAATTTATAGAGCTGTGTAGTTATACAAACTGCCATCCTCTAGTTAGTGACGAACACGATTACCTTGACTTTTTTTAATTATCATTCCAATGTAATTTTTTTATATTTAAAGAAAGTTTGTTTTTTTTTTGGGAAAAAATCAACATACATATTTCTCTCAGGTATCTATTCACATACTGCAACAATAAATTATGAGTTTTGCTTTATTTGAATTTATATAGGTTGTATGATGGCATAGAATCCCAGAAAAAGTTTAAATAGAAATACTAAATAGCTCATTGGTTTAGAGCGCTGGTGCAGAGAACCAGAGACATTGGATTCAAATCTCAGTTTAGGCATAAATTTTTCTCTTCAAATATAATTTGTCATTTAGTGAGAAGTGATAGATTTAAAATAAAAGCTGACGATAAAACAGAATTGTTTTGAAACATGTCCAAGAACAAATCAACATTAATATTGAGGTAAGATGTCCAGACCAAAAATAATATAATTAAAATAACCTCAAAATATAACTTCCTAAAATTAAATATAAAAACATTTTATTTATTTTTTTTATTTTATTTGTTTATTTATTTTACCTGTTGGAGTTAAGATTATATGGTCTTATCTTCCACTTCACCAGGGTTAAATTATACATACAATAAGAATTATGATTGATACATAATAGATATAGACTACACAATATAAAGTTGACAAGGGTAAGAAACAAAAATAGTAACAATAATAATAACAAAAATAATAACCTATAATTAGATTAAGTAAATCGCTTGGTAAAGAAAGTTTAAAATATAAAGGAATAATAAAAGTATACATGGAACACGGTTATATATCACATTGTGTAAGGAAATATGAAGTGAGTTTCTTTCTAAACTGTTTTTGAGTCGAGCAATCCTTAATATATGAGGGGAGGAAATTCCAGAGTCGTGTGGCTGAAACAGGGAAGGGTAAGGAATAGTGAGATGTTCGATGTAGAGAAATAGCTAGAGTTTTTCTCTTGATCGTGTGTTTAAGTTATGATGGCAGGATAGCGAATGAAAGCGAGTAAAAATATAAAAGGGTGATGAGGTGGACAAAGTGTATAAGAAGCAGAGGCAATGTATCTTGTCTTCCAATTGGAGCCAAGACAACATTTCAAATACTGGAGTTATGTGGTCTGATTTACGGAGGTTGAATATATATTGTGCACAAGCATTATGAACTCATAGTCTTTGTCCAAATGTAATATTCATGTCAGTTAAGAGTAAGTCACAATAATCAAAATGTGGCATAATCAAAGCTGAGATAAGTACTTTCTTCAATGAAGAAGGAAGGAAATTTTTCAAACTTTTAGGGAATGAAAGATTGAATTTTTTTTTTTACAAGTTTCCCTTAAATGAACCTGCTAATTAAGATTTTGGTCAAAATTAACACCAAGATTTTTTATGGAAGATTTAAACGGAATTTCAGGTCGATTTATATTTATAGAAGTTATCGATGCATAATCAATTTTGTTTAATAGACTTTGATGGCCAATGACAATGCTTGACTTCTCAGGATTTGTAATAAGGTCTGTTTGTTTTGTCCACGTTGCTATGGAGTCAAGATCTTCATTAAGTTGTTTAATTGTGTCGCTAATCAGTTCAGGTCTAGTATGTATATAAAGTTGTAAGTTATCAGCGTAGATATGATATTTGCAATGATTAATGCAGTCACTTATTTATGTATATAGAAAATGAAATTGGAGTTAATACTGAACCTTGCAGTAGTCTGCTCTCCACTGACACATTATTGGCGGCCAGTAAGGTAGTAGTGGAACCATCATCATCAACAAGGATTAAGCCCAATGGCCTGTTCCGATCTCATTATAGGTTGAATTGGTCCTTCCATCTCTTCAATGGTCTTCCCAACAATCTTCTCCCTTTTGGTTTATAATTATACATTCTTCTTGTTATGCGCTGTTCATTCATTCGCAATACGTGCTGAAGGTAAGCATTTTGATAGTATTTTATTCTTTCACAGAGATTAAATATATTAAGTTCAGTTCTTATATCTTCGTTTTTCTTTTTATCGGTCCTTTGGTATCCAGACGATCATCACAATGGTTCAAGGGGCGGAAGCAGCTATCCTCTCTAAAGGGGTTAATACTTAGAGGAGCATGGATAGATGCTCTGAGACAGCAGCCCTGTCATTATCATTACTCTGCACAATGCTCGTAGCGCGGTCAGGGGACATTTATTATTACTGATTCATCTTAAAGCAAAGAGTGGAACCACTGAATCAAATTTTCCAAAAAAAATTTGGTAGCTTAAATTTTGACAGTAAAATGTGTGTATTAACTGTGTCAAAAGCTCTGAAAAAGTTGATTAGAGTGAGGATTGTCAATTTACTCTGATCCATAGCCTCAGGTATGTCTTCAGTAATGTTGAGTAATGCCGATGCCGTGCATTGATCATTAATCAATTTTAGTTGCAAAGCCGAATCTCTGATTTTAATAGTAACATGTAATGCTTTGTACAGTGATTTTTTTCTTCTTTCAAACAAAACTATTAACTTATCTATACACTAATTTAACTATTGTATTAATTATGATTATTATTAATTTCCTTATCTTTATATAAGGAAACTAATATTAACTGGCAAATTCCTACCAGGGAAATGAAAATAATTTTAAGTACAGAAATGGATGTTTTCAGAAGATCAACTGGAAAATCTAGAATGGGTAAGTATGAAATAAAGAAATAAGGCAACAGCTAAAATTATGACAATAATTATTAGGGCATGGTCATAAAAATAAATCAATTGCTAGGAAAAATTAATCAATGGTGACAATATAATAATTTGAAACATTTTTTTTTTAATTTTTTGTTATGATTACAACCATAGATAAAATAATAAATAGTGTTACAATTATTATTATTATTATAAACATTATTTATCTTGTAAACTATGGGTATACAAGAGGAGCCAGACATCATAGACATTATAGAAAAGAAAAGATTACAGTGGTATGGCCATGTCTAAAGAATGCCAGAGCAAAGATTCCCTAAAATTGTTATGGAATGGATCCCAATGGAAAGGAGGAAGAGAGGAAGACCGAAGAAAACTTGAATAGAAGAGGTACAAACGGCTATGAATATCAGGAAGATCAATGGATGGACAGAGAGGAATGGCATTTGGTTTCCAGAAGATGGCGGCAGCTGCCAAGATACCGGATGATGATGATGAATTAATTAATTTGTTTGCCAACGAAAGTGTTTTACAATAATTATTTTCGGCATTTAAAGCAATAATTTGAATTGTGGACGGACCAAACCTCATTAATCTAAGTCCAAAACTTTTGTTCTAATACTGAATAACATAATTTTAAAGTGATTTATTTTTTTACATACAGTAATAGGACTCAGGATATAAAGATCCCACGATTCAATATTCTTTGGTTAGCTCTCAAAGTATAGGAGTAGTTCGTTTTTTTGCCATTCTTGTAAAATTTTACTGGACATAATACTATTTGTAATGATGCTCCTCATTTGAAAACTATATTCCACGTGATACTGTTTATTGAACACAGAGAATCGAGTATATTCAGTGAAAGCAGTACATCCATTCCTCACTAGATGGTGCTGAAGTAAGCATTTACTCTGCCATCTCTCGGATTATTTGTGAATAATTCTTGAGGACTGTGACGTCATTAACTATAAGGTAATCCGTGGTCATTACACCGAGAATGTTGGAAGCTCCCGCGTTTTATATTTTTTATACTATTCAATTTCTAGAGGGGACAGTCATAAAGGAACTGGCATTATATCCAGAAGACCGTCACCAAAACAGCCATTATACAGTAAAACTTGTTTGGTTCGGAACGTGAATAATGCGGAAATCTGTCAAATGTGAACAAATTTATTGGTCCCAGCGAAATAATATTAATTTTACGTGTATTTATTTTGCATAAAACGGAATATGTCCAACGCGGAAAAGGAAGGATATTTCTACACAATTCATAAAAAATTATACAGAGTGTAAAGGTATATATATTTTTAAACCATCGGCAGTTTTTTTTTTTTTTTTTTTTTTTTACTGAAGGCAGGTGCCAAGACGGCTTTTACAAATAGTGGTTCAAACCAAATGGACAAATAAATATCAAAACAAAACAAACCTTATTGTCACTGACCCTAAAGTTCATTGTTAAAAGCTGTTGTCATATTTCACATGCTGATATGTACTTTGATAAATGTCTCCATCCATCGCCACCTATCGGTATAAATTATTTGTGTCACAAGTTTGTTCGTTGGCCAATTAATTTTGATTGAATAACAAACACGTGGTTTTTCTTGTGCTTTGTTCCCAGTTTATTAATGTCGACTAAAAGGAAAGAAAAATAATTAGTTACCCCCGAATAGGAGAAAAAAATTAAGTGTTTGCCGCTTAATAAGTAAAAGATAAAAATGATTGACCGTTTATACGCGTTGACGAGTCTTTTGCGTCTATATCACGCTGTTTCAACGTTAATGATCAAAAAATTCGAAGACAAATAAAGAATTATATCGCAGAATTCACAGCTGAATATCAATCTTAATTGAAATACCTTTTAAAAGCGGCAAAACAGTAAACAATTACAAAGTTTTTTAAGTCCTTGCCTAAACCTGACGAGTCTTTTGCGTCTATATCACGCTGTTTCAATATTAATGATCAAAAAATCCGAAGACAAATAAGGAATTAAATCGCAGAATTCACAGCTGAATATCAATATTAATTGAAAGACCTTTTAAAAGCGGCAAAACAGTAAAAAATTAGTAAGTTTTTTAAGTCCTTGCCTAAACCTGGCAGTAATAATTAATAGAAATTGTTCAAAATCTCTCATTAATTTATTTTATTTTGATAATTTTTATTTTATTCTGTAACCTTGGAACATATTCCCTATATACCCATAGAAATTACCATTCCATATTCGCGGTTTCTGAATTCGCGGCATATTTGCGGAACATACCTCCCGCGAATAAGGAGCTTTTTCTGTATAGATTCGGCCTCATTGCACACCCGTAATGCGAAACACAGATACGTGCCTTGCAAATAACAATTGCGCTGTAAAATCTTAAATTAGTTAAGTTCTGAGACCGATCTTTCACAGGTAGCGTTCTGAATTTACGGAATAACGATGGCTGAAACATATTCTCATTAAGCGAAAAAGTGAAAGTGATTGAAGATAAATCTCCAAACATTTTCTGACCGATGCTCAAGCTCCAGCTACTGTTAAATCCCTAAGGGAATAACGATTTCAAGGAATCTTCAGGTTGGCTGGACAGTTTTAAAAGACGACACAATATAGTGTGAAATGAAATATGTGGGAATGAAAGAATGTGGACAAAAGTGTAGTTAATGAGCGAAAACCGAAACTACATATACTTGAATTTCAGGTTACGCGCCTAAGAGACATTTTTAACGCTGACGAAATGGGACTGTTTTTTTCGCGTGTTACCGTCGAAGTCGCTCATACATACTATACTTCACTTTTCAACGGCAGCGGAACTACAATTAATCCAAGACATATACGGTGCTCTATAATGTAAGATTATTAATAAGTTTTAGTTTTTTTATAATGCGGAATTTTGTCCAATGTGAAAAAAAAATGGTCCCTTGCGATTCCGCTTTGAGCAAGTTTCATTGTATATCAATATTTTAAAATAAGTATAGTTAAATAATGATTTGTGAGTAAACATCTTTTTTTATTCGTTAAATAGTCCTAACAAATGTCACTCTTGATTTCCAAATTCTCTAGATAAATTCACTCTTCACTTAATGAGTCGTGAATTTATCGATAATTTGTAAATCACTCGTGGCATTACTTATGATAAAATGTTTTATTAATTATTATTGTCGCAAAAACTTATCTCCATCCCATTGTGCAGTTGTCAAAGAGGAACATTCAAGTTTATGCAGTCACCCCTAATACTCTGTGGTCACCCTCGTGCGACGAATTTCTTAGCACTGTCCATCCCCATAAGATGACTGCAATGCACAGACTTGCTTCAATGCCCTAACTCTAAAGGAAACCGGCCAAAAAACGACCGATTGGCTTATAAATGGAACATATGGTAGGCCTACATCCCAACCACTCAATGATGGTAATCTATAATTGAATGTTTATTTAAATAAATTATATAACATGTATAGTATAGTCAATATGCAAATAGAATTTTTAATTTCCTAAAGTAACGGAAATTAAAAATTTAATTCAAATACTTTATTATTATAAAGTATTAATGTACCCGCGTGGTTGTGGGTTTCTCCCTCCCATCTACCCTCCACCCATTCATCAATCAAAAAACAATCAATCAATCTTTCATTCAATGCATCCTCTTCCGCAATGTGCCTATCTCTATCTCGTGAAAATCTACCAACAGCCAATAGGCAAACAGAGTATAAATTAATTAAACCAAAGAAAATCTGATTATAAAGGGGATGCAAACAATTTGAGTTAAGGAATACGCAGCTCAGACAAAATATGTTTGAGTTATCAATATTGTTAAAGTTAATTGTCCACCGCTGTGGTCTCGGGGTAGCGTGCTGCCTTGTCACGCAGTGGGCCCGGGTTCGATCCCCGGTCGGGACAGTTTTTCTGGGTGAGGTTTTTATCGGGGTTTTCCTCACCTGTAAGACAAATGTCAGGAAAACTTTAAGGCCTAAACGGTCCCCGAAATCATATGGCCTTCGCAATCATCATCATTCATATTCATCTTAGGTTAAGTTTAAGATTAGGGACTCTCCTGGCGCACCACTATCATCATCATCATCACCCATCATATCATCGGGGCAACGTAACCCCGCCTTCCAGGCGCCCCAACCTCAGAAGTGGGTTACAATTACGCCATGCCAGGAGAGTAACCAGGAATGTCCAAAGACAAACCTGGGGAATTTGAAAAAAAAATTGATACTCATGATCCAGAATTAAAATAAAATAGGAGTAAAGCATGGGATGAGATAATTTCGGATCTTAATTAGGGATTAATTGGATCCCTACTTTTAAGAACAAATCTATCATATATCCAAGATTTAAATTTAAAATTTGTAAAACTCATATAAGGAAAGTCCCAGTTAATCAACGGTGTTGACCAACCTGGTTGAGGTCTTTTCTTTGTTTTTCTCCATCGTCAAGGCAAATGCTAGGCTGGAATTTCATTAACAGGAGGTAGGCCTAATAATAAAAAAATGCTTAAAGCTGTAGGCATATAATAATCCTTTAAAACTTAATCCAGGAAATGCTATCAAATATATTGTGATTACATGTAATTCCTATTAAGTTATCCCACTCTGTCCTATAACCTTAATATAATTTTAATACTGGATTATAGATATCAATTAATTATAATTCATAATTAAGATTTTTTTTAGATCCTAGGCGTTCCCTATTTCAAATTACTTGTTTGCAATTCCTCTGTAGCCAGACAAATTTCTTTGGTTTAATTAATTTACATCATGATATCTAATTCCTATAGGCCTAAATGTTACAGAATTCTACTAGTTGAGTATCAAATCTTCTTACTTCCTACTACTGCTGACTCAAGAACTAGAAGGCCAATCTGAGTAATTAAAAGAAGAGAAGCAGAGAGTGAAGGACCGGTATTATCTAAAAGAGTCAATAACACTGGTCGACAAGGTTTTCTTTGCAAGAAATTTGGTTAGTGAATCTAGTGCATTTTTTCATACTGAAATCAGAAATTTAGTCAGGACTTTTCCATCAGGCACAGTTTTTTTTGTGGCAGCTACTTTTTAAAATCGTATTTTAGCATTCTCTTTGACCTTTCATAGGAACCTTTACTCTATATTTAGCGATTTTATTCAAGCTGTATTTAAGGAAATTATACATCTCATGCTGGAGCATCAAAAGAGAAGACTGCTCAGGTCCATTCATGTTTAATCTGGCATTGTGATGTGTCAGTCTCACTATGTTAAAACATAATGACCTCAACGTTAATCTCTTTTCCCTGGCCAGAAAAATGTGTCACATGTCCCTTTAGTGAATCCTGCAAAAATTAATTTACCTCCATTGTATATTAAATTAGGAGTAATGAAAAATTTCGTCAAAGTTATGGATAAACTTTCTGAAGGATTCTTGTACTTGAAATCGAAAATTTTCCCAAAATCAGTGAGGCTAAACTGAAAGAAGGAAAGAAGGTATTTTTATAGACCGCAAATATGATCATTAATGACTGATGAACATTTTGAGGACTGTTAAATCCACTTGAAAAAGCAGCCTGACAGTCTTTCAAAAATATATGTTGCAAATTCCTTGGAAACCACAAAGCAGAAAACTATTGTGGCCTAGTGGCTGTTCTTCTGGGTTCTAATAAAGCAACATGTACCGGTATTTAAAAACTCACTTCTTGGACTCTCACTTAGCCTTCTTCCCGGAAATTCTTGGGGCTGTCAGCGATGAACACGGTGAGCGTTATCATCAACAAATGTCTACAATGGAAAACAGGTACCAAGGCAAGTGGAGTTCTAATAGCTGGTTAACTATTGTTGGACCAAGAAGAGAGATGTTCCAGATGCAAAATATGACCGAAAATCACTATTTACCACTTTCTAGGTAAGTCAAAATGTGTAGCATTATAAAAAATTCAAATGAACACCACACAAAACTACTGTCCGATGGGGGAAAAATGAAATGATATTTGAATTCAGCATGAAAAATGCTTGTAAAATCTACCGGGCTTCCAATATAAAACCGGACCGGCCTCACGGAGTTTCACCCGCGCACGCAGTGCTGTCTCTTCCTCCCGCAATTCACCCTGACTGCCACCCGTCCTTGAACTGTTTCTTACCTTACAGAAAATGCTGGAAATGTTGTCCTCCCGCAGTTAAACAGGCATTATACCGAGTAAACACAATTTTGTTGCTGTATGTGCAGAAGATACTGAAATCCCAACTTGTTGTGCTAATTTCGGTAATGATTTTTATGGTGAACGTTCCAAATTTTCGCCAATTTCGTCTAATTTTTCTTCGGTGAGAACCGTACGCCTTCGCGTGTGTTTCTTATTTTGTACTGAACCAGTGGTCTCAAATTTAGTCACAAGATCGTGGATTGTCGATCTGGAAGGAGGTAATTGTCCAGGGAAGTTCCGAATAAATTCCTCGCGAACGTGACGAGCTGATTCGTGTTTATAATAACATTTACACACATAAATGCGCTGTTCTACTGTCAGCTGACGTCTCATCTTGTCGAACGATAGTAAACTGACTATCCATGACAGTTTTTTCGACACTGTATCTTCTTCAGATATATGCCAAAATTACAAATACATTTCATTTATATTATATTATAGAGGAACTTCGGGTAATTTGGACCCCTGTTTTGAATTTGTTGTTTTCTTCTTTTAATTAAGGGATTTAAATTTTGTTTAATTACAGTGAATATCAATAGTGTTGTAACTGTAAAATAGCATTGTTATTTTATTCAAATATGGAAACATCTTCATAACTTATGAACTCTTTTACAGTACAGGAAAGGTCCACTTTAACCTCCATATTCGGATAAAGTGAACCCCAGAGTCCATCTTATCTTTTAGTCAATTTTCAGATTATTTACTCTATTAATTTATACAGACATGCACAGATTAATCTGAAAATATTTATGACTGATCATAATTAAAAAGCGTTGATATTTATTTAATGTTTTGAAAAATTATTGTTGATTAAAACATTTACACGTCATTCAACTGCAGAAAGCGACGGTCTTTGGGTTTATGTAACATTACAAGAATATTAAGTAAAATTGATTAAGCGAATGGTTTTTACATGATAGCATTCTCATTGATAAAATATTCGTATTCGTGTAAAGTGGACCCAGGTTCACTTTAACCGCCTCGCGGAGGGTCTACATTAACCGAATTCCTTTGTTACCTTTAATTATTTTATATAGCAGCCCATGTCACATAATATCAAACCAAACCCGTCAGTATATTAAAACAGCATCTACATAATATAATATATTTGACAGTTTTTTTTTTTTTTTTTCCAACAGTTGTAATATTCAATAGCAGAAATTAAGAATTTATTCTTAGCTTGAAAAACTTTTAAAGTGGTAATTTTCATAAATATAACAAGTAAACCCTTCTTCCCACAAAAAATACAATAAACTGGCCTTGAACCTATCAAAGTTGATGGTGAGGAAGAAGTTATACTATTTTCTGTTCGAGAGTAGCACCAACTAAAGAATATATATTAACAGGGTCCACTCAAACCGAAGAGTCCACATTACCTGAAGTTCCTCTATAATAAAAAATATAAAATTAAAATAAATATTTATGAAAATCAATACAACTTTAATAGTTTTATTCAGTAAATAAAGAATATGGGTTTTCATCAAGTAAACGCCAGATCAATTGATTTAAAAAATGCGAATTAGTTATTATTGCATTTTCTACTTAGGCTATAACGAAAAGTTTTTGCAATAATTTATCATAATATTTCTAATATTCTAGTCCTGCACCATATCCGAGCGGTTTAAGGCGTGATGCCTTGGTGCAGAGGTAGACGACATGTGGTCTGCATGTTGGATCCCCCAGCCGTTACAGCTGGTCTTCTCAACCTGGAGTCGCTACTTATTGTAGCTATCCAAATGCCTCATGATGCTGGGCGGGCACCGGTCCCATACTGGCCGAAATTCCATGAGAAAATTTCTTTCCCATGGGGACCCAAACCAGCGTTAGTCCCGTAGCTCTGCGCCAAGGCTCCTTGCCTTAACCACTCGGCTACGGCGCCGGGCTAGCTATCTCTTTAAAGTACCTTTAATGAATATTTTGCACGGTTAAGATTATTGCTAAATATTTAAAACAATAAAATTTGTATTGATTCAAATATCTCATTGAAGATCGACCTATATTTCTTGTACCCCTCGGATTATTACATAAAACACTTTCTTGCCATCCTAGGGTTTGACATTCATAGGACATGGTCTCTCCAATTTATTCTATATTTTTCTATTAATGTTGTGATTGGTTCTATGTTCAATTCATTTATGATATCAATACTTCTTTTGTGATATAATAATGTATTTCCCGTTAACAAAGCGAAGAAATTTAATTTCTGAAACTTCGATTTGTCTTAATTGATCAGAGGTAAGTGTCCAACTTTCACATCAATATATTTAAGAGCGGCAATGCAACCACTCTATATATTTTTTTTGCGCGATAGTGCGTTTTTTCGTTCTTACCAGCAATGGCGACCATTATTGAAAGTTCAACTTCCTACATTTCTGGGTTGCCAACCTAAATAACTATACTGTAATATTACATTTACACCCACGTGCGGGAAGTAAAACCACGGCTCTCTAAGTATACTACATACAACGTATACACAGAAAATATCCAAAAGGTAATGTTAATATACATAATACGAAACAAATCACTGCATTTTAAATGAACCGAACTTTATTTGAAACAATATAAAGCAATAAATACGTACTTGTGGCCATATTATCAATAATTGTTCTCAAGGCCTCCTGTTGTTTCAACTAATAAACATTGCCCACACTTAACGTTAGTCAATTCATTATAATGAACACACATACTTCTAACAAATATGTTATTATTTTACTATATTTATTATTTTGAAAACACCATCGCGCAAAAAAAACAATTACAACGCACGTTTGTGAAGTGTTAGAATCTTGGAAATTAAAAATCTCGCTGTCGCTCGGTTTTTAAACATTTTTCCTCGATTCTGTAAAAACCACTTCCCAACCTTGCATCGTAATATACTATTAGTAGTTTTTTCTGGTCTTAGTTGAATTTTAATGTTCGCTGTATTCTACCACAGAAGTGCCTAAATCTATTCAATTTTATTCGACGACTTGTGATTTTCTATACCTTAAAGAGTATCCCAAATAATTTTTTTATTTATTTGTTGTATAGTTTTTATAACAATTTTAGTTTTAATAGGTTCTTGTCCTTTAGTTTTAAACACTAGAATACAGAAGGCCTAAATGGCAATGCAATTTCTACAATAAGTAACTTCCCAAGTTTTCCCTCATCAATTAGCATTATGCAGTGCTGTATAGAAATTAAATTAAGAGAGTTATTCTTCCATGTGATTAAGGAAAACAACGAAACTTCAACAAGCTTGGCCGACACCAGTATTTGAGGCCAAGCCCTCCAGAATGAAAGTTTTGTTGGTAAGCCATCACCTCGCTCGGTGATACAGAGATGAAATTAAATACACTCCTACAGCCATTAACATACCTATAACTTGTAGCATTTTATCAGTTTCAATTAATCTCCTTACTAACCTGCAGTATTAATTATATGTATCACGCACATTTTATAATTTTAAACAGTAATAAAATATTTTTAAAAATATGACTTGCAAATCAAGATAGCATTCATGTTTACCCGATAAAAATCATGATTAGTAAGCACAAACTTACTGTTACATTTATAATTTTTGCACGCGATCTTCAAAATTAGACATTAATATTTTTTAATAGTTATAAACCTTATCAATGTTAACATTAGAATCTATTTTCTTAATTTTTTTCTTCTTAAGCTTTTTCCTTCCCTGTGTTGGGATTAAGGCACTTCCGAATGGGAACTTATTGAACAAGTTAATTTAGTTTGCCCATATATGGAAGCGAGTGATAGAGGGCCGACCTAGCGCCTCGATAAATCATCTAGTGGAAAACTAATGCACACAGTGTCCCATCCAAACCTCCCACATTTTAATTAATCATAACTCTCAAAGTATGCGGAATTATGAAATGAGATTGGCATTAAAAGAAAGAGAAACTCAAAGAATTTTTGTTTTCATTGTTGCAGTTAATTCATCTGTCGTATGTTGGACAATAATGACATAAAACAAAATGGCGACTCCTCACTCCACTGGACATCTTCCTCTGGAGGTATGTAAAAGAGCGTGTGTTTGTGACTCCAGTGCAAGATATTCATTACGAACACGTATCCTTGACACAATTGCAACAGTTACCAATGGACTTGTTGGACAGAACATGGCACGAAATTGAATACAGACTTGATATTGTTTGTGCTGCTTATGGTGTACATATAGAGGTGTTTTTGTGTGGCAATGAAAATTCTTTGAGTTTCTGTTTCGTTTAATACCGGCCTCATTTCATAATTCCGCATACTTTGTAAGCTATGATTAATTAAAATGTGGGAGATTTGAATGAGACACTCTGTATTATTGGATGCGAAAAGATCGGTAAATTTTACACAGAGGCTTTGTATTCAGGCTTGTGGTTCTTTTATGAGCCTGAATATCTTCAGACTCGAGACCTTGTTCCTTGGGTGTTTCAATGCTAAAATATCCATCGACCACGGCGGTTTTGAACCCGCGTCCCTTGGAACTAGAGGCAAGGAACATGACCACTAGCCCACCACGGTTGACCTTTCTTCAATTTTTTAACATGAACTTTAATATTTTATTGATTTATATTATTTAGACTTTGATAATACACATCTTGCACTCAAACAATCGCGTGAAATAATCAACTATACACTGTCCGCTCCTAAAGTGATCATCGTCAAAACAAAACCATGTGACTTGCTCGCTTTTCATTGGTTATGGATACCGACGTACGTTGTAGAAGCAATATTTTTCCGCCATTCGCGCTACAATTACTGTCACTTTTATATTGACTTAGGCTTTCACGGCCGGAGTTATGATAATCTTGTAGAAGATTTCCGGGCTTTTGGCCGTGGTCTTGAGGCTTGTAGTTCGCCGACGTTTCGCCAGAGACTGCGTCCGGCATCCTCAAGGGTTGTCTTGAGACTGGCAATTTTGTCGACTACATTTATCGAGATAACCCTTGAGGATGCCGGACGCAGTCTCTGGCGAAACGTCGGGGAACTACAAGCCTCAAGACCACGGCCAACAGCCCGGAAATCTTCTACAAGATCATCATACTGTCACTTTTGACAGGGTGATGACGACAGGGCAACAGAAGACTCGACACTTTCAGCCATTTTGTTTCATGAGAATCGACTGAAGAATGACTCAAATGCATCACCCATATGTAATAAACTATTGTAAGTTGTAATTATTGATTAGGTCTATTTTAGAATATTTTGTATGTTTTGAATATTATTATTTTCATTCACGAAGAATAACAAGTATATTCAGAGGACATATTTTTAATTTAACGAGGCGAACTACTTTTTCGCGTACTTATTGTTTCTACAACGTACGTCGGTGTCTATAACTAATAAAAAGCGAGCAGGTCACATGGTTTTGTTTTGACGAGGATCACTTTAAGAGTGGACCGGGTATATATCTGAATTTTCTACCATACTTATTTATCTAATTCCTCTCCACTCCCAGTTTTTTATTATATTTTATTATATATAACTTTCCTCATTAGAGGATTGCCTCAAGGACAAAATTATACTGACAATTACTGTACATGTATTTGCTTAGTTGATTTAATAGCATCTAAACTAATTTCGACTAATGGAGACGAGCTCCTACACCTAAAAATATTTATAGCGATATGCTTTTTGTATCCAGTATCAATAAATTATGTATCATACCCCTGACACAGGACCGATGGCTTTCAATATCCCCTTTGTAGGAAGCTCAGCAACGATCAAATTCCAAAGAGGAAGCGCAAATTTATACCAGAAATATAAAAGTTATATTTGGTTCATAGCAGTTACGTTACCTTGTAGTGTATAAACACAACTTTCGCATTACAAAATAGTCTAGCTTTTAGTAAGTCTTATCAATGGGGGCGGATTCCTATGCCATGCCATTTTTATACCTTTGAGTTTAGAGTAAATAAATAATATGTATAGGCCTATAGGTCTTCTGATGAAAATTTAGTGATTTTATATTCTAACTTAAAAGTCATGTTTGTCATGTTTTTAGATTATTGGTAGCATTTGTTCTAATTTCTGTAATAATGTCACATTTTAGTCATATTTAAGGGGTTTTAATATGCCGTTAGCCAAGTTTAAATAATATATTACTAATTCTAATACTACCATTACTACTACTACCACCACAAATAATAATAATAATAATAATAATAATAATAATGTATGTATCGCATGGAAGCTTCTTGCAGGATAACCAGAGGGAAAACGCCCAGTCAGTAGAGCAAGAATGAGATGGGAGAATAACATTAACTATGATTTGAGGGAAGTAGATTATACATGGGATGATTGGAAAACATCGGCTCAGGATAGGGATATATGAAGAGCTTATGTGCGCGCGGCCATGAACCTACGGGTTCGATAGTGCCAGTGGGTTAGTTAGTTTGTATCGCAAGTTGCATGGTCATTTCTTCGAAGATAGGTTTTTATTCTTTCACACACTGTCTAGCGAGTAGTAGAATGTCGTGCCCCTTAATGTTTTGTGTGGCATTATGTGGGATCACCGTACGACACTCGTAAAGTAAAGTAAAGTGATCCCACAACAGGCCCGGAGGCCCTTGGGGGTAGTAGGAGGTTAAGGTTCCCACTTTTTCTAGACAATCGGCACTTTATGTCAGCCGGGTTATCAGCCCTGCGTGACGGCCGTAATTCGCGAAATAAAGTGCAAAGAAAACTTTTCAAAAGTCTCTTAAAATAATTGGACCAAAGAGAGATGAGCCTATTGGCGAACGGAGATTATATTTACAGTGTGATACAAGATCAGCGAGTACATGACATTTACATTGCTACATTTATTGTATCTTTAACTGTTTATAATTAGTATAGTGTATATCTATATTTGTCGAATATTTATTTGTATTTGTGCTGGTTGAGTGGAAGAGAGGGCCTTATGGCCTTAACTCTGCCAGAATAAATAAAGTATTATTATTATTATTATATTATTATTAATTCAAGTAGTCATTAGCTTCTAATAAGATATTATTTTCTTTATATATGGAGCTTAAATCCATGGCAATGAAATGGTTGAACGATACGGGAATGACATCTTTTCGACCCATTGTGCAATCGTAAAGCCAGCATTTCGGAGAAGAATTCATCTTATGGGACGATAATTCTCGTGTCCAACGGGCAGGTCTCATTAACGAATTCCTTCGAGATAACCATATCGCTAGATTAGAGTGGTCATCATGTTCTCCGGTCATGAACACTTATCTAACATACGTGGGATATATTAAAAAAGGTTGTTTATGGACGAGATCATCCAACAATCAATCTGAGAGATCTAGGCGGAATCGCCATTGAGGAATGGGAGAATCTGGACCAACACTGGCTTGATGAAGAAGTGGACAGTGTGCCACGACGAATACGGTCATGCATCAAAGCAAGAGGATGTGCTACCGGGTATTAGAGGTATTGATGCATGTCACAAACTCATGTTGAGTTATTGTAGAGAGTCTTGTGTTTGGTTCATATGAACATAAATAAACCATAATTTAATTATAAACATCGATAAAGCGTCACTGCTATAAAGTAAAAATATTCCCTTTAATTTGCTTACTTGTTATAGTCAGCTACTAGGTGGCAGTGAAGACCGAATTCTCGCGATATCTAGTAATAATGGAGAATATAGTGTATATATAAGAAAAATAGGTGTTTGAATTGGAATCGCCTGGTGGTGTAATGGATAACACGCTGGGGTACCAACCCAGAGATCCGGGTTCGAATCCCGTTCAGGCATTTATTGTTGTTATCATGTCATATATATATATATATATATATACACACACACACACACGGTAGTAGTATAATGATTTGAGATGGGGAATTCCTTCGTAAACATGATATCAGCGTATGATTGATGCGATCATTGCATATATTGTTAGAGGGAAGGGGTTAACTAACTCACTGGCACTATCGAACCCGGAGGTTCATGGCAGCGCGGAAATCATTCCCTCTACAATCTACTTCCCTCAAATCAAAGTTAATGTTATTCTCCAACCCCATTCTTGGTCTATCAACTGGGCGTTTTCCCTCTGGTTTCCCTACAAGAAGCCTCCATGCACGTCTTTCATTCTACATTCGTGTCATATGTCCTGCCTATCGCAGTCTACGAGACTTAACTGTTCTCAATATATCTGGCTCCCTACATGGTCTTTACAGGAAGCCAGATATAATGAGAAAAGTTAAGTCTCGTAGACTGCGATGGGCAGGACATGTGGCACGAATGGGGGATGAAAGACGTGCATGGAAGTTTCTTGTAGGAAAACCAGAGGGAAAACGCCCAGTTGGTAGACCAAGAATGAGGAGGGACAATAACATTAACTATGATTTGAGGGAAGTAGATTGTACAGGGAATGATTGAAAAACATTAGCTCAAGATAGGGATGTATGGAGAGCTTATGTCCGCGCGACCATGAACCTCCGGGTTCGATAGTGCCAGTGAGTTAGTTAACCCCCTTCCCTCGGGGTTAGAATAGTTTTCTGTGCTGTCTGGTTACTATAACAGTTTAGAATAACCAATTTGCATTACTATATTTCACTACAAATGTTCCGAACAGTTAGTGCGCAACTTTTACATTCCACCGAAGTATACTTTGTAAGTCTGAATCCTGCTCTTGTTTATATCTGACCGCTGTTCAGAGTTCGAAGTCACCTCTACTACATGGTTGAAACTGTCAACCTCGCGTCATCCGAAGGAGAGGTTTCGTTGTTTTCAAGAACTCCTGGGATCAAGATAATGCATTTTTTCTGTATGTATATATAAACGAAGCCGACCAAACTCATCTATACATAGCAGAATTAACACAACTCTCTCATTATTCATTACAAATTGAATCAGGCCGCACTAAAGACGGATTACTATAGATATCGAAAGTGTTGGGTATTGAGTAGTCGTAACACGCCACACTGCCTAATACTTGCATGGATGATGACGTATTGAGTAGTTTATAGGTAGATTTTTAATATAAATGCTGTTATATAACAACATTTAAAGATTTCAAGCAATTTTCCAGATTGAACAATTTTTCTATCGTTTAAAGGCATATGGTTATTTTTTTAGCAACGGTAGGACTTTTGACATAATAAGTTATATAAACCATTAAGCTTATGTCATTGATTAATGACGTAACAGGACTGTTCTATGAGGCTCAGGGGAGATACCTCGAGAATGCAATATAAAATTAAATGTACTATGTTAATACACCGTGAAGTGGAAGCGATGATCCACTACCATAGTAAAATGTATCTTAAAAGGCAAATTCTGAATAATGCTTTCCATGAAAGTTTTATCTACTCATTTAATCAAAATACCTAATATGTAAATATTATAAAACAATAAGATTAAATAAAAAATTGTTTTACATTTATTAACTGCCGCTTTAACATCTAAGGTCATATAATAGTTTATAATTGATCAATACAAATATTGCCGATTATTACTTTTTTGTCCATTGCATGTTTTGAATTCATAATTATCACATCCAAAGTTGTTATTTCATAATATTATTATGACTCTTTAGTTTAATTTCAATTTTTGTCATATGAATTACTATTGCACAAGTGTTTGTAGTAGTTGTGCAAACTGCGAAAATCAACTTATTCTATTCATGGTCTAAGAGCAGAACCTTAATCGACCTTCCCTCATCGAGTTTCCTAATAATATGAATATTTTATACAAAATAATTGTTTTGTTTAATTAATTATATATTATTTTGTATAAAATATTCATTTTATTAGGAAGCTCGATGAGGGAAGGTCGATTTAGATCCCGCTCTTAGACCATCATTCAGGTATTATCGCCTCACTATGATAGTGAGTTGTAAGGGGTAGTGACGTGTGTATAACCTCTCCTACCCAATTCTCATCCTCACCTTTTCGTGGTACAACCCGTTTTCAGAAACGAGGCTCTGAGGACCGAGTCACGGCGGTATATCCGTTCCATCGGGTACTGAGTAAATGCGATATCCTAATGTCTGTCGGGTCGTATGTTAGAACATTACTCTCTACTCAAATTACTTCCAATCACTAGTGAGCTGATTCACCGTGAGCAATTGCTGAGAACGAATTAACGGCCGACTTATCGGTCATGCATGAGAGTCGACGTTTTCGTAATATTGGCAACGAATTACCCAGAATTCTCAGCGATAAAACCACTTCCGTTATTTTCGTTTGCTATAGAGGAATGCATTTATGCTTGCATCCCGCAAATAATACCGTATACAAACACGTCTGCGACACGCAATATTACGCCGATTCTCCTGTTCTTCCAGTTGAATTCTTTGGTAGACTCTAATTCCTCTTCTCCGTGTATACCGAAAACATGATCGAAGTCTTCAAGGTCCGACATCTTGGATAAATGTTGGATAAAGCAGCAAAGTACATCGATTACCATCGGTTCCCGTCGGTTCCCTTCGGGGATTTTAATTTGAGTTGCTCATTTAAGCTACCTCCGCAGGTAGCTTACAAATTTAACCAATTATTATCGCATGAACAGATTTCTGAGTAAGCAAAAATCGTATTAGCATACAACTTGCTCAGCTGAGAAGGCATTTTACTGTCTAATGCGTCCAAACATGCGACCCTAAGGTCGTATCTATGAACGCATTAGACCGTAAAAGTCGTTCTCTGCTGAGAAAGTTGCATCGAAAGACGTTTTTGCGTACTCAAAAATCTGTTCATGCGATAATAATTGTCAAAATTCCTAAGCTACCTGGCGAGGTGACTTTGCAGAGAACGAATCGTGAGCAACTCGATGGGAACCGATGTAGTTTGAAACCTTGCCGCGTAACTTGCTGCTTTATCCAAGATGTCGGACCTTGAAGACTTCGATCATGTTTTTGGTATATGCGGAGAAGAGGAATTTGATAGAGTCTACCAAAGAATTCAACTGGAAGAACAGGAGAATCGGCGTAATATCGTGCGACGCAGACGTCGTCGTATACGGTATTATTTGCGGGACGCAAGCGTAAATGCGTTCCTCTAGTAGACGAAAATAACGGAAGTGGTTTTATCGCTGAGAATTCTGGGTAATTTCTTGCCAATATTACGAAAACGACGACTTTCATGCATGACCAGTTAGTGGGTAGCTAAGTCGATCTTTGCACTTGCTCACGGAAAGTCAGCTCACCAGTGATTGGAAGTAATTTGAGTAGAGACTAATGTATTTGCATGCGGCCCTAAATGGTAGCAGCCCTACCACTGGAATACTTAGCGTCGGGCCAGTAACCCGTCCTAAGGAACCTAAGGAACCTCAACTTTACTTCAAGTCTCAACACGAAGAAATCCAGAAGGAATTGAAATACCTTCAGAGGACTGCAGGATACACACTACTACATCACAAAAAAAAAAAAAAAAAAAAAAAACATCTTAGAAGAATTACACATGGAACCTTTAGAAAACAAAATGTCTGATTATAAGTCAAGATGTATGCAACATGTTCATTGAATGGAGGATCACAGGATACCCAAACAAATGTTAAGCTATCTGCACGAAGAAGAAGACCAGGATGTTCACTCAAAAGATTTTTGGGTGATGTTTCTCTTGAGGCCGAAACAGGTCAACAAATTGCCTAAATTCGTGAATGTACTATGATGATGATGACTATGATGGTTGTCCAGCGGCTCGACCTGTTTCCCCGCATCTGTTATATGTAATTAAATATAATGAAATACAAAGATGCCGACTAGCGCCACTATAATAATTCTGCATGTTAATCATTGTCAGGCACTGTCGCGCGACACCCGCTTTTATATAAACGGACAACCATCATAATGATGCGATAATATCATTTGGACGCGTATTTATGATTACTGCGTACAAACAAATGAATTAATGAATAACTAAAATATCGCGACTACAATCTTGATTTTTTACTTAACTATCATTTATAGACGTAATGACATCTAAGGTCATATGACATATATTTATTTTATTTTTAGTGATACTATGAAACGCTTAATAACAAATGGATCCTGGTAATGAAATTCCAATTCAACCTTTGTCTTGACGACTAAGAGAAACCAGAAAATACAATGAATAAACTCTTTAATTTCTTTTGGTCAGCTGATTTACACTTTAGGCTTATACAGTATATTTTAGAAAACTGCATTCTGTTGTTGCGTGTAGTTTTGTAAAAGTTCAAATATTTGTTATTCTTCTATTTTCACGCTTTACCATTTAAGCCGTAGCATCTAGCTACTCTTTGGTTATATACAATCGACGTGTATGTCCATAGTTGACAAGTAGTAGTTTTCTATAAAAATATAGTCGGTCCTGATATCCATTGTTGACATGTAGTAGTTTTCTATAAAAATATAGTCGGTTCTGATGTCCATTGTTGACATGTAGTAGTTTTCTATAAAAATATAGTCGGTCCTGATGTCCATTGTTGACATGTAGTAGTTTTCTATAAAAATATAGTCGGTCCTGATGTCCATTGTTGACATGTAGTAGTTTTCTATAAAAATATAGTCGGTCCTGATGTCCATTGTTGACATGTAGTAGTTTTCTATAAAAATATAGTCGGTCCTGATGTCCATTGTTGACATGTAGTAGTTTTCTATAAAAATATAGTCGGGCCTGATGTCCATTGTTGACAAGTAGCCTAATAGTTTTCTATAAAAATATAGTCGGTCCTGATGTCCATTGTTGACATGTAGTAGTTTTCTCTAAAAATATAGTCGGTCCTGATGGACTAATGGTTGCTATGCTCGTCTCTGGTTCTAAAGTCCTAGGGTTAAAACCCATGCAGGGTGATTTAATGATATTGAAAATGGTTATTAGGATGAAATAGATCCTGGCAACTAAATTTTAACCAATTATTGGTCCTGATGACTGAAGAAACCAGTCGGGTTGGTCGCTCGAAGGTTTCAAACTATGACCTCCCGAATACGAATGGGTCTCAAACGCTACCGTCTGAGCCAATATGTTCGGTAATATTGGAAGTTGGGGATATCACATTCTTAATAAAATAGAACTAAAAAATAGATAATGTAAGTCAAAAGTAATGGCATTATTAGGAGAAGATCCATTTAGAAGTAAGATAATACACCAAAACCAATGCCTAGAACAAGTACAAAATTTCAACTATTTAGGTTGTGAAATATCTTATCAAAATGAAAAAGATGCGACCAAGAAATCATCAAACTTACATAAATCTTAGGAATAATGAATAATACATTAAAAGCTAAATTAGTACAAAAACCCACAAGAATAAAAATATATACTAGCATTATCCTCCCTTTTAGGCCCTATACGGAAGTGAGATTTGGACATTAAGAAAAAGAGAAAGGAGCAGAATCGAAGCAACGGAAATTAAATTTCTCAGGACAGCAGGATACATTCTTTTAGATCGAAAAAAGAATGAAGAAATTTTAGAAAAAATAGCAGTAGACTAGTGGTTATGCTCCTTGCCTCTGGTCTCGTGGGTTCAAACCCGGCCGGGGTCCATGGATTTTTTTAGGATGGAAAAATCCAAGGAGCAAGTTCTCCGGGAGGGACTTTAAGCCGTGGGTCCCGAGTCTGAAGATTTTCAGGCTCGTAAAAAATCCTTAAGCCTGAATGAAAAGGCCTCTAAGCAAAATTTACCGAATTTTCCCGTCCTAGTACTACCTTGTTTCCTAGATGTCAGTATGAGGCGGAACGCTGACCACGGACCACTCAAATGACATCTATACGAAAACAAGTGTAACTTAATTAGTATGGTTCAATTTCTTCCCTGTAGGGAGAGAGCGCCTAAATCTCTGTTAAGGGAAACATGGGCTTATAAGAAGACAATAAGAAGTAGAATCAATAGAAGAAAAACTCAACAGATATAAATTAAACTGGCTAGACAATGTAAAAAGAATGGATAATTCAAGAATTCCATAAATGATGATGCAATAAAAGCCCAAAGAACATCGTCGACCAGGAAGACCTCTTAAAAGACTGTTAGATGGGGCCGAAACAGGTTTACAAAGTACTAATTCGTGACGGATGATGAATAAATTACTACAATTCAGGAGCCTATAATAATCAATCAGAACTATTTCGGGAGAGAAAAGGACACTTTGAAATGTTTCATTTTAAACTATGTAAACTCTCCTCAGCTTTAATAATATTACATAATTCACCATATAAGTAAACACCTTCGAGGGAACATTAAAAAAACGTAATACATTTTATGAAGGTGACAAATGTCCGTAAAAAACGCTAATTTTTATTGCCTTTAGCGCAATTCGAACCTATGACCTCAAACATCAAGGCTATAGTCGTTTTGATTTAATTCCTTCTACGAAGAATCTTTCTGTAACATTAACCATGAAATAAAGCAATTACAGTAGTACTCTTCTTAGAGTATGAAACGTTTCGCTTGGCTTCCTGTTCAAGTTCTTCTAATAGGCCTATCCTATAAAACTTTGTGTCGTTAACGGTAACTTAATAACTAGAGTATTTCGTATCATCTCTTACTACAAAATAAACTGGGAGAATTAAAAAACTGGAATCGATATACGGGCATTTTGCGATTTGTCTCGGTAAATCTAAATCTTACGAGAGCATGTATTAAAATTGAGATTCATCGAGTTTGTTTAGTTGTTTATTAAATCATCATAATCATCATGAACAAATTCGTTTTAGACCATGTGACCTGTACGGTAAACCTAGCGAAGATGGTCTTGATCTTTCCACCGATGTTTTGGTCTTCCTTAGTCCCTATGTCCAGCTGAGGTATATTGGAATGCCAATTTTGGAAGTCTATTTCTTGCCATTCTTCTCAGATGATTTTTCCATTCTTGTTGGTATCTTTGTATATCTTCATTTAAACTTGTTACTCCAAGTTTTCCTCTGATAATAGTGTTCTTTTGGTGATCCAGTCTATTAACTCCTAACAATGATCGTAAGAAGCGCATTTGGCTTACATGAAGTTTATGAGAGTTTCTTTTATTTAAAATCCAAATTTCACTTCCATATTTTAGAGCAGCTTTTGATGTGATGTTATGTAATCTTAGTTTTGTCTCTGTCCTCATCTGTTTACCAAAATGTCTTCGTATTACCCCATTCATTTTATTATATTTTTGTAATTTTGAATCAATGTCACTCTCATACTCTGCAAATACACTTCCTAAGTAAGAGAAATCTGACACGTGTTCTATAATTTTTCCATCAATCTCAATTTTCACCAGTTGTATGTTTTTTCCACACATTGCCATTGTTTTGGATTTTGAAGTGGAAATTTTCATATTAAATTACTAGTTAATACCCGGCGTTCGCTGCTACACCTAATAAATGATGTGTTTTTGCATTTAGTTGAATAAGTAAAAGGAAAAATAAATATAAATGTATATCGTTATTTTTAGATTCCCCGTGCTGATTACCCGGCGTTGCACGGGAATCTACGCATCCCGATGTACTTGGCATAAATGAGCTGAAAGACAAAATTCGTTATTTTGAGTTATCCATAAAAGAATACCCGCCGTGCGCTGCTATGCTTGCCTGGGAATCTACTTACCTCGATCTTCTTGGCATTAATGAAAGACAAAAATGGTTTTGTGAGTTATCCTTAAAAGATAAACATATGCTGTCGCGGACTTTTGTGTAGAGGTTTTTGAGATATTCAATTCTGTGTACAATAATTTTGTGTATTTGTTATGGTTTAGGTAGCGTAAGCCATTTAAGCTTACATAATGCAACATTTTTCCATGTTTTATCACTAGTGATGGTTATTTTTAAGGGTGAAGGGCTTGAGCATTAAAACTCTCTTATAACCTATAACCTTCCCGGGAAAATCCTGTACATTTTGCAAAAAGCCCCATGACAATCGGATGAATGGTATGGCAGCACATGCTTGCCCGGGAATCTACTTATCCCGATCTCCTTGGTGTCAATGAAAGACAAATTGACTATTGTGTGTTATCTGTAAAAGATAAACATATGCTATCGCGGAATTTTTTGTAGAGTTTTTTTGAGATATTCAATTCTGTGTACATTAATTTTGTGTACTTGTTATAGTTTAGGTAGCGTAAGCCATTCAAGGGTAAAAAAAAGGACTTATTCGCGTTTTTCACTACAAAGAGTATTTTTTAAGGGTGTAGAAGTTGAGTATATGAACTCTCTTATAACCTATGTTCATCCCGGGAATCTCGTGAATATTTTGCAAAAACCCCATCACAATCGGATCAACGGTATGGCCGCGCATAAAGTACGAACAAACAAACATTCACTTTTATATATTATATTATTTATTAGTATTAAATCTCCAAGATTTTTTTACCGATGTATGTTAGGGCTGTTGTTAAATTTTAAATTTAAATTGAAGATACACATATTTATAAATTTAAATAAAACAAAAACAACAAATAAACAAAACAAGAACTAATACAATTAGAACTTATAAAGTAAGTAGTAATAAAGATGAATTACAATATAGTGAAAATATAATTTATAATTGTTTTAAATGATGTGTAACAACATTTCATTTTTAAAATACCAATTATTGGATTGCGTAATACTTGATTACATGAAATTAAATTAACATCTAGAGTGTATCGCTTATATCCATAAGATGGACAGTCTAAATAAGGTGTTCAACAGTTTGTTTATAATTATCTCAGGAGCAGACATATCCATTTTGAGATGGAATATGAAACCTTTTAGATAAGATTTAAACTTTCCATGTCCAGGCATAAATACCCAAGGGAAATCTCGATTTGTCTAATAGTGTTTAATAAATGTTACGAATACTATTTTCTGACTGAATGAACCCATCCTTCTTCTCAAAACCAATGGATGCATAGATTGCAGAAACGAAGACTGAATCACCGAATCTCAGTTTTCAATTTTTTCTAAAAAAATACATTATTATTGTCATCGTCATCATTATTCAATGCCCCAAGTTTTCATTTCGACATTTTTGGTGTTCTCCCCGGCATTGTCGTAATTGCAACCCACTTGTGAGGTAGGGGCGCCTGGAATGTTTACGCTGCCCAGATGGTAGGTGGTAGTGATGATGATAGTGGTGCGCCAGGAGAGTCCTTAATTCTAAACTTAATCTAAGATGAATATGACTGATAATGAATATGATGGCCATATGATGTTCGGGGATTGTTTGGACTATAAGTTTCTTGACATGTCTTACAGGTGAGGAAAAACCCCGGAAAAATACCTCACCAACGAAACTTGTCCCGACCGAGACTGGAACTCGAGCCCGCTTCGTGACAAGGCAGCATGCTACTTCGAGATCACAGCCGCGGATAAAAAATAAATAAAAATAACTGACCATCCACTGTTGTTAATTATTGGACAAACAATGTCTGAACTACAATCATGAGTTTATAACTATTACCGTGCATTTTCAGTCATTGTAATAACTAGAAACAATAAAAAATTGTGAAACCATGTTCGTAATTCAGACTTCGTTTCTGCAATCGACTTATACAGTCTGATTTTTAAAACTACGACAAAACGAATAATATTTTTCAGATTGTTGACATTTTCATGTTCACATGTATATTTTATTGAATTTAAATTTCAAAGATTTAACTAACACAGTGTAGTATAATCGTGATATGACTGCACTCTAATTCAACCCAGGAAGTTATTACAGATCTTATGGGCTAAGCCAGAGTCTCCTCTACGTACAGGGGATAGATGTTGCCAAACTCATAATAACGGTATTTGTTTGTTTAGGGAGGGATGGAGGGGCAAGGTTAGCAGTACTTTTTTCCAAATCTATGTACTATACATTTAAAAAACACAGTTTTTCTTTTACGGCATGCAGACTAGTTTTACAGTAAATATGAGAGACGATACTTTTACACAGGATAGTACAGGTCCGCACGAGCTCAGTGACAAGTTAATAACTGTTTTTTTAAAAGGGAATAGCTTGGACGGCTACAACTTACAACCCTGTACCTGTTGTGTTGCATACTTCGGTTTTATTTAAGGATTCCTCTCAAGAAAATATCGTTAAAATGGCAACCCAGTTCACTATTCCAAACACACAGTAACTGCCTGGCTTTAACCACATGTTCATAACCGCGCGGACATAAACTCTCCGTACATCCCTATCCTGTGTTAATTTTTCAAATCATCCCCTGTATAATCTACTTCCCTCAAATCATAGTTAATGTGTTCTTAAATCTCTGCAACAAGAAATCAACATTTTTTTTATAACTTCTCAACCAAATGTAGTCGCATCCTGGTCAAAATATTTCAGTGATATTGGGCGGCATCGAAACCGCTACCTAAGATCTCGAAACGGACATTTTATCCTAAGATAATCATATAAATAATGTATTATTATTATCATCATCATCGTCATTATTATTATTATTATTATTATTATTATTATTATATCTTAAAAATATTTCTTTAAACTAAAATTTAATTAAATTGTGAACGATTTACATACATTCACGTATCTATATGAAACTAATTGTAATTACTTTTGCAATAATATAAATTCCGGCGAGTTATTTCACTTTTGAATGTTCTGCACTCTACATCTAACACCGTTATTCTGCAATGGTACACTCTCCCTAACACGTAATGCAATATGACATGTCAACAAGTTTCCCGGTGAATCAACAGGTTTCTCATGATATGGGGGGGGGGAATTGAGAAGGATCTGCATCGATTTCCACAAGACTCACTATATCTAATGCTGGCAATGTGCCAATATATAATTTTAAGATAGAGTTAAATCGCCGTATCATTATGCCACTTATAAACAACTTCATTAATTTATATCTTTAATAACTATTCAAATCTTGAGCACTGAATTAAAGTCTTTGTTTGTTATATAAAACTAAATTCCACGGGCAACAGGCCTAGAAATCTCTTGGCCTACCAATCGGCTGTTTTCGCCTCGCATCCGCTTGTCATTTACAGAGTTGTATGATCATCTAGCCAGCATAGAGATGACATATGGTCAGCATGTCTAGTCCATCAGTTATAGCTGGTTTTCTCAACCTGGGTTTGTTACAAGGGACGCCTAAAATATTTTTATGTTCCAATCTCACCCATTGCACTTTTCGTGTTTGGAGTTCCTCCGATTAAAACATATAGCATTTATGTGGTGTATTTTCAATTTATGCACCACTTCAGCAGACCACTTTACGAGTAGGTGATATATACTTGTATAGTGTACAGAGAGGAGGTACGGTAGGCACTATAGTGTGGAATGTAAGTGATTGTATGGGCGATGATATTGATGAAGAGAAAGGAAAAGGTGAAACCCGATGCCGTACAGTGGTACCAAAGGGGGGAAAACTTGGCAACAATTATTTTGATGGTATTTGGTTAATATAATTTGTAGAATACGTGTTTATGACAAAATAAAACCTTATTTTAGCGTACATACTGAATTAATAGAATAATCATCTTAATAATCCATATATAACTTTTATACAAGGTTTTATACACATCTCAGTTGAAAATTCTTACTAATAAACACTGTATTACGTGTTCAGTGTATAAGAGGTGTACAACTTTACATGGGAATCGTTATACATACTGAATTAATAGAATAATCATCTTAATAATCCATATATAACTTTTATACAAGGTTTCATACACATCTCAGTTGAAAATTCTTACTAATAAACACTGTATTACGTGTTCAGTGTATAAGAGGCGTACAACTTTACATGGGAATCGTTATGCATGCCTCCAGCCTTGTTTAAGGATTGTATAACTAGACAAAATGTCGGACTTTAAGATCAACTGATTGCTTTCATATGACATTGATGGACGTTTCCTAAAATTTAACGCAAAATTCAACACTTTAACGACTGTTTGATGGATGCACAGGACATAAATAATATTAATAAATCTTTGGGTAGGAAAATAAAGTATCATAAAATGCCTTCTTGTTACACTCATTCTCGATTAGGCCTAATAATATTTTAAAATTTAACATTGATACACAACAGAATATGTTCTACAATAGTGAGACAAGATTTAACCTGAATGTAGTTTAAATGCTTCATAATATTTTTTAATAAATCTTTCTTGCACCATTAATACATAATATACATACAGATATAAAAATGTACTTAATTATAAAGGTACTATTATTGCAGCAAACCACATAAATTAGCTTGATAGTCTTGTGGTAAGAGCTTCTGACTACAGTCCGTGAGGTCCTAGGTTCGATTCCCGATCGAACTGCAGATTTTTTTTTCGCTAACATTTCCTACTATTTTAAACGTCTTCTAACGTATCTTAAAACACTGCATATAATTCATAAGTAATGGGAAAAACTTTTATTAGTTTCCAAGAATTGTTCGAAGTTCTTGACGTCAGATGACAGCATATTATCTGTGAAACTAATTCTACGATATATTTGACAAGGATTAAAGAAAAATGAAAACAAATTAAAACACTCATTTTTTCCGTACCTCCCCAATTAGGGAATCTCAATTTATTTTTATCCATACTCATTTCTTACACAATTAATCAGTAGTTGATGTTGTTTTCTTTCTGTTACAAACTGCGCATAATATGTTCTGACGTCATAATGATGAATGTGTGACTTATTGCGTATAGATGTTATATTGTTATATAGGTCCTGTACAACGTTCATTAGCAAGGAAATTATACATGATCTATATAAGGCTTATACATTGTATAAATAAACAACTGATGAAAACCTGTATAAAATATTTTTATTAGTAAGACTGGGTATGTATTTATATATAAATACATATATACACTTTTTTTTATTCAGATTCTGAACTGTCACTACTTGATTCAATTTCACAGCCCTAGTTAATGTTTGATGATTAGTAACATATCAACACATTTTTTAAAAATCAAAATAGGCCCTTAGTCTTTTCGTGCGGTAATTCTTCCATGCTTGAAACGTATGGGTCAGATGCAATCAAGAGCACATACTAATCTTCTCTCGAGACTATTTTTTTTTGTAAAACTTTCCCTATATTCATGAAAATCTTATCGCTGGATTTTTTATGTTTCATTTTATAAAGTAGTGACAGTCCCCTTACTATTGTATGGTAGTGCATTTTGGGTTTTAACTAAAAGAGAAGAGAAGATCATAGAAGCAGCTGAAATGAGATTTCTGAGAAGTGTGGCTGGTTGCAAACTTCTAGATAAGATAAGAAGTGAAGATATTAGAAATGAGCTAAATATATTTAAACTCTTAGATAGAATAAAATAATCTAGAAAAAACTGGAAAGAACATGTTCAAAGAATGGAAGATGATCGCATTCCCAAAATTATACTTAAATACAAACCAAAAGGACGCAGGAATGTTGGTAGACTGAAGAAGAGATGGCTCTAACTTTTGAATGAGAATCTATGAGACCGGAACAAGCCATATGAGCTTAATTCGTGATTGTTGATGATGATGATTTTATCGTCCTATAGGAAGCAATGCACTAGAAATTACTTCAGGACGTGGATCAAGATCATGTGAACCGTCGGTATAATTGGGTACCAAGTAAATTCCTCCATAAATAATTTAGCCGTATGCAAAGCATATGATCGAAATTTGTCAGTTGTTATGATGTATACACTTAATAACATTTTACAGTCCGTAAGAGTTTATTCAGCATAATGAGAACAAGCTAAGGCTATTTGGTCTTACTTTGCCGCTCAAGGTCACGCAGTGAAAGAGATACACTTACGATGTTGGCTTTCATAAAACTGTCAAGCCAGCTCTGGGTTGTTATGGTTACTATAATGACTTGTAGAATGGAAGGCGTTTCGAACAGACAACTGCGACAGAAAATACATAGTGTCAGTTTCCTTAGGGAATGAATATTGAAAGAAACAATTCCTTCCAAATAATTGTGGGGATGAAAAGTACATGACCTTGAGCAGTAAAGTAAGACCAAATGTCATATAATTTCCATGTTGTATTTTAGATTTTCGAAATGTGTGATAAAGAAAGGTTACTTGTGTTTTCCGCATCAAAAGAATCAAGGTAGACCGCTGGCCATTGGTCTGACGTTTCAAGAGGGGTTATGTCGAAACGTCGGAACCAGTGGCGAGCGGTCAACCTCGATCGAATCTTTGAAGCGCAAAACCCAAGAAACCTGTATGTGTATATATACACTGGCGACAATAAAAGCACAAAACAAACTCCTTTCCTATGAGCAAGATTTTGAAACGTGCTTATCTTGTGCAAATATAAGACCCAACTCACTATGACGATTCCCTAAAAGATAATTCCAAATAAATTCATAAGTTGCACTTTACTCCGCGGCTCGTATGCGGTTGCCCATAGGAAAAATACCGTGGAATGAATCATATCTGTTTGTTCTGTAGAAACCAGCTTTAATAACAAGGCGCGGTAATTCGTTTTGCGTGCCGTAAACTGTAAAAAAAAAATCGCTCTGGGAGAAAATCTTTAGCTAACCTGTATTTTATCCTGTGACAATTATACTGAAAACAATGCCACGGCCGTGTCAAAAACCTTAGCTCAGAAATTAAGTACTTCCCGACCTATATTGATATACAAACCTCCTTTATCTTCATGACATGAGAATCTCATTTGTTATGTGGTCTACAGTGTGTATTATGTAGCTTAAATAAAATCAGTACACGTTGGTGAATGTGATATTTCCTGCTCATTCTCTATCACATCGTTTCCCAACCTGTGGTTCGCGAACCCCCCCCCCAAAAATATTCGAAGGAGTCTGCCAAATCTTTTCCTAATGTGCGCCTGGAAGGCGGGGTTACCATTGCCCCGATGATATGATGGGTGATAATGATGATAATGGTGCGCCAGGAGAGTCCTTAATCCTAAGCTTAATCCAAGATGAATATGAATGATGATGATGATTGCGATGGCCATATGATTTCGGGGACCGTTTGGGCCTTAAAGTTTTCCTGACATTTATCTTAAAGGTGAGGAAAACCCCGATAAAAACCTCACCCAGACAAACTATCCCGACCGGGGATCGAACCCGGGCCCGCTGCGTGAAAGGCAGCACTCTACCTCGAGAGAACAGCGGTGGACTTCTTTTTCGTAATGTCGGGTTTCGAGTTTATACTTTTTATTTTTTACTTCATGTCTGTGGTATTGTCATAATGATAATAATAATTATTATTGTTATTGATATTTTAAAATTAAATTAACCCTATAATGTCCCTTATTGCATATGTACAACATCGGGAATGTACCACATTATTTCCACAATAAATTAATATTTATCGCTAATGCTTGATTTACAGTTACCTATATAACAAACAACCTTAGGAATGCATTTGATTTCGCTACAACTGGGCTACACGTCGTGTAATTTAAAGCCGTAACTAGAGTAACTTTTAGGTTTTAACTGTTAGGGTTAAGTTAGTTTAAGGTTACTTACTTACTTACTTACTCACTGGCACTATCGAACCCGTAGGTTCATGGCCGCGCGGACATACGCTCTCCATACATCCCTATCCTGAGCTAATACTTTCCAATCATTCCCTGTATAATCTACTTCCCTCAAATCATAGTTAATGTTATTCTCCCACCTCATTCTTGGTCTACCAACTGGGCGTTTTCCCTCTGGCTTTCCTACAAGAAGCTTCCATGCAAGTCTTTCATTCCCCATACGTGCAACATGTCCTGCGCATCGCAGTCTACGAGACTTAACTGTTCTTATTATATCTGGCTTCCTATAAAGACCATGTAGTTCATTGTTATGTAGTATTCTCCATTCACCTGTCTGTTCATCTCTCTTTGGTCCAAAAATTTTCCTAAGTACTTTATTCTCAAATAATTTTAATCTCCTTTCCTCCCTTAAAGTAAGAGTCCATGTTTCGCACCCATATAATATAACTGGTAGAATAATAGTTTTATATATTTTCAGTTTAACGTTTTTTGAAAGGAGTTGGGATATCAAGAGTCTCTGCAATGCATAATAGCACGCATTTCCAGAATTGAGCCTATGTTTAATTTCTTTCTGCATCTCATTCCTATTTGTGATTATTGTTCCCAGGTATTTGAATTCAGCCACTTCCTCAAAATTTCCCTCATTTGTCATTAGCTGTCCATTTCCATTATATAATGAATTCCTACATGTGACCATTAGAATTATGTATGATATCCTATCACTAACGAACTTAATATCTCGGATAGCGGATAGGATCCTCCTTCTGACTAAAAAACCCGTTCCAAATGCAGGTCTTTCTGCTCCCCCGTAGTATAATGCAAAGCTTCCTGATTCCTGACAACCTTCTTCTGGCCACCTAACTTCCTGTAAAGCGACTATATCGAAGGGCGATTTATCTAAATCCCGCGTTAATATGTCTAGTGCCCCGCTATTGTATAAAGTCCTAACATTCCATGTTCCTGGGAACATGTCCCTATGTTTGAGCCTTTGGCATGGGTTCCCTGAAGGAGTCCCCCGCCGCGGAGAACCGAATGGGCCGGACTATCTCGACACTCCCACGCCGAAAATCTTTACTCTTCACAGTTGATACCCATGTCCGCATTTCTTGACGGTTGTATTTTTACGGTGAAAGATCGTCACTCTTTCGACCAAGGTACTTTTTTTCGTCTGGCTTATCACCTTCGACCAGTCCGGCATGGGTAACCCTATCGGCAGCAATGCTACCGCTGGCATAGCTCTCAGGATCATTTAAGCACGCAAGCCACTCCACCACGACAAGGTAAAGATACCATGGAGGGAGTTTAAGGTTATTATACCTTTTGCTTGGAATTAAATTTTATGCATGTCTTCTGTATGTATATTTAAAAGTCAGTGGTTCACCCAACTCATATCGTTGTTGAAGGGGTTCGCGAGTCGAAAAAAGGTTGGCAACCGCTGCTCTATCATATTCAAGTGTTCTATTTGAATATTTTATGCAGAAAGGGCTTCAGTCAATTTTGTTTATTACGACATGAATATTTTATATGCAATTGTGAGTACGGAGCAAAAATGTGGACATTCGAATTTTGAGATCATTTTGGTTTTAAAATTAAGGTTTGGAAGATGAAAACATAAAAAAATGCGGACCATCCAGAAACAAAACGGGAAAATAACAATTTATAAAATACTATTTCCTATGTGTGTGGAAAACAACGGGAAGCTACACACCATATGCTATGATTGCAGTGAAAGACCTGCCCTCGGGCAGAATTACTATGGAATGGAATTTCTACCACAGCCACTGATTCTCCGACCTTGACGTTTTCACGACAGTGTTGCCGATATGGATATTCAGTGGGAGTGGCCACTTTATGTATGCGGTTAGCAGACATACAGCTGACAACATCTAAAAAAATTCAAATCTTACTAGCGCGCTATAGCTGCGTCAAGAACAGTGATTGGTTGTGGCAGATATCTACTCCCAATACAACCATATCCTTATTTGCAGTAAAGTGCAAATTCTCCCTTTACCCCTCGTATAACCTAAACTTCAGGTCCGGATATATGGCGCTCGGGTTATATGTTACCTGAAGAATGTGGCAGCCATTATGGTCGTAACGTCAGTTTCGATATTAAGATTGGAAAAATGGTTAAAAGTTTTCTTCAGTAGAGTGGCGAAATAGAATAAATATTTTATTGTACAATCAAATTACAGTGCTAAGTTATCTAAATTACATAGCAAAGACATTTAAATTTAAGAAAATTCACATCCACATCGACGAATCATAAGAAAAAGTCGTTAAACTCAATCGACTGAAATTTGTCGACAATAATTGATACGTCACCGTACGTACAGGTATTTCTCGAAAATTAATACATGCAAAACATTTAATAAATAGATCTAATTTATTTGTAACATAATCTTGCGTATTTTTACTTATCCTCATCTAACATAACAATAGTACATTATGATGCGAGGTTGGGAAGTGGGTTTTTACAGAATCGAGGTCGCTCGGTTTTTAATTTCCGAGATTCTGTAAAACACTTCACAAACGTGCGCTGTACATTATTTTTTGCGCGGCGATGTTTCCAAAATAATAAATAATAACATATTTGTTGGAAATATTTGCGTTCATTATAAACAATTGACTAACGTTACAGTGTGGGCAATGTTTATTAGTTGAAACAACAGGAGGTCTTGAGAACAATTATTGATAACATGGCCGCAAGTACGTATTTATTGTTTTATATTGTTTCAAATAAATTTCGGTTCATTAAAAATGCAGTGATTTGTTTCATATAATGTATATTAACACTACCTTTTGGATATTTTCTGTATATATAGCCTACATCGTACGTTGTATACATAGAGAGCAATGGATTTACTTCACGCACCTGGGTGTAAATGTGATATTACAATACAGTTATTTAGGTTGGCGACACCGAAATGTAGGAAGTTGAACTTTCAATAATGGTCGCCATTGCTGGTAAGTACGACAAAACGCAGTATCGCGCAAAAACTAATTTATATACTACATTGCACTTTACTGTAAACTAATCTGGTGTACACCAACATGACATCACCTAACCTAACAAAATCAGTCATATACCATACTTCTGTATATTATACTCTACCGTAAACTAAACGATGTACACTAACTTGTCCTCATCCAACCTGTCAAAATAAGTTATTTACTGTATTGCACTGTACCGTAAAGTAATTTCGCCGCGTCGCTATAATTTAAAAAAAAAATGAATTTCCTATATCTCTTCTATTCTATAGTGTTCTGCCATAGGGTAGGCCTTTCTCTGCAATCATAGCATATTCATGCTATGCTGTGCAGATTTACTAGGGAATTATAGGTGTGGTAGCTTCCAATTGCTTTCCACACCGGTGAAATGATACGGATGATAATGATGGCCGATGATTTTCGGGGACCGTTGGGCTCTAAGCTTCCTGTTATTTGTCTTACAAGTAAGGAAAAACCCCGAAAAAACCTATCCCAGGAGCCAGTCCCGAACCCGGGCCCATTGCGTGACAAGCCAGCACACTATCTCCAGACAACAGCGGTGAATTTAGATAAAATAGTTATATTGGACCTTACGTATTCATCCGCAGAGAATATAGAACGTCCTCAGCATTATATTGTTACAAGGAATTTGATGCATTGTATGATAAAGTAATGGTACGTGGATTGTGTAATGCTTCACAAAGTGTTATTTTACTGGTTTGTTTCCGGATAGTCCGCAATATTTTGTTCTTATTTTCATTTCTGATGTTCCTAAGCTTAATTTTAAAACCAAAATTATCTGGAAATTCCGATGACTACCTTTTGCGCCGTAACCTAACACGTTATTCACTCCCATGTGATTTTTTTTATTAAGGAGCTACGGTTCGGGTTCACTGTTGTGAGGATAAGAGAACTCTGTGAGCAATACTAGAGAAATGTGTAGAAGTGTTCATTAATTACTACTCCAAACATTAATTCCTAAATAATAGGGTATTTAATCTTCGTCTATTAATTAAATTTCATAGCTTCATATCAAAATATATTCACAGCCTGTCGTTCATGAAGAACGCGCTAACACAAAATAGTAGATTACGATGGGAGATTGGGAAGTGGTTTTTAAACATTTTCCTCAATTCTGTAAAACACTTCACAAACGTGCGTTGTACATTATTTTTTTGCGCGAAGTTTTCAAAATAATAAGTAATTATAAAATAATAACATATTTGTTGGAAATATTTGCGTTCATTTTAAACAAGTGACTAACGTTAACAGTGTGGGCAATGTTTATTAGTTGAAACAACATGAGGCCGTGGGATCAGTAACATGTAGCAAGTACTGTTTTATATTGTTTCAAATGAAGTTCAGTTCATTTAAAATGCAGTGATTTGTTTCGTAAAATGTATATTAATACTACCTTTTGGATATTTTTTGTATATACAATGTATGTAGTATATATAGAGGGCTGTGGTTTTACTTCCCACACGTGGGTTTGTAATATGTAATATTACAGTATAGTTATTTTAAAATTAATATAAAATTATAGAATATTCACCTGAAAGGTCCGTCTCCTCAACTTAATTATCATTTAACTGTAGCGCTTTCGGGACTTGTCCCATCATCGGCAGGATTCAAAACTGGTGTTTCACTGAAGATCTGGTAGAGGGGGTTGCATGTATTGGGTTCGTTTTCGTTTATCAGGCTGTCGTTGTGAGCTGCTTTCATGATTTCCATCTCTTCGAGTACGTTTATCTTCGCTGGATTATTTTCTCTGTGCATTACTGTTAGGGTGTTTTCAATATTTAACATGCGATGTCCTTCATGGATAACGTGTTTTGCATAGCTTGATTTACCTTCTGCGTGAACGAAGTCTCGAAAATGTTCTTTGAATCTGATGTTAAAACTCCTGTTTGTCCTTCCTATATAAAATTTGTTGCAGTCCTTACATGTCAGTTTATAAACTCCTTTGCTGTTGAAAATGTTATTTTCTTCAATGTTATTGTTTATTATGTTGTTTAATTTGTTATTGGTTCTGTATGCTATTTTTACGTTTTTATCGGCTTTCTTTAGTGCATTGGCTAATTTTGTCGTTTCTTTTCCTGTGTATGTAAGTGTTATCCATGTTTTCTTGTTGTTGTCAGATTCTTTTTCTAGTTTAGTTATGTTGGTTATGTTGTTCTTCCTTTTTTGTTTTTTTACGAGCTTATCTATGAATTCTTCATTATAGCCATTGGTTTTTGCCATATACTTAATGTAGTTGAGTTCTTGGATATAATTGTCTTTGCTTAATGGGAGTTTCAACATTAAGTTGAGGAGACGGACCTTTCAGGTGAATATTCTATAATTTTATATTAATTTTGAATAAACCTCAACGGAACACATCATGAATCTTATAAAAGTTGATAGATTTTATTACAGTATACTTATTTAGGTTGGCAACTCCGAAATGAAGGAAGTTGAACTTTCAATCATGGTCTCCATTGCTGTAAGTACGACAAAACGCACTATCGCGCAAAATAAGTAATTAAACTACACAAGTTAAAATATATACAATTATATTAGTGAACAAAACAAAACTTATTTAAAAGTTAATACAAAGGTGTAGGCCTATATAATCTGTACAATTTTAACTATCAAAATATCCCTACTATTAAGCGTATCATAACATGCCATGGATAATAATAAATGTATTACTGATAGAACAACCAAAGTATACAACCGTTATTCTTCCAGTTATATTTTGTGGATGCGAAACAAGTCTCTTAATTTAATGGAAGAGAAAAAAATACGAATATTTGAGAATAAAGCTCTTGGGAAAATGTTTGGCCCAAAGAAAGACGAAGACGCAGGTGAATGGAGAGAACTTCATAATAGTAAGCTACATGACCTATATGGGAAACGAAATGTAATAGAAACAGTTAAGGCTTTAGAATGTGACGTGTGGCACGAATGAAAAAATGTAAGAGGGGCATAGAAACTCGTAGGAAAACCGGAGAGAAATCGTCCAGTAAGTAGACCAAGAATGAAGTGGAAGAATATATTAACCACGATTTGAGGGAAGTGAATTATACAGGGGATGATTGAAAAACATTAGCTCGGGGATAGGGATGTTTGGAGAGCTTATGTCCGCGCACCATGAACCTCCGGGTTCGATAATGCGAGTTAGTCATCTAACTTTGTTCCCACATAAATCAATATCTGTGGGGAAGCGTGAAGTTGGGGTTGTAATTTATCTGGCAAAGATGTGGAAAATTACATGGAGTAAACGAACACTAACCATTGGTCAGTCACATAACATCGCAAAATGTGATCCCCGGTTTGCATATAATATATAAAAATGTTTGTTTGTTTGTCTGTTCGTACTTTATGCGCGGCCATACTGTTGATCCGATTGCGATGGGGCTTTTTGCAAAATGTTCAGGAGTTTCTCGGGATGAAAATAGGCTATAAGAGAGTTGTGATACTCAACTCCTACACCCTTAAAATTGCCCTTTGTAGTGGAAAACGTGAAAAAAGTAGCCCTTTGGACGCTTAAATGGCTACGCTGACTAAACCATAATAAATCCACAAAATTAATGCTCACAGAATTGAATATCTCAAAAAAAACTCTACAAAAAAGTCCACGACAGTATATGTTTATCTCTTACGGATAACTCACAATAACCATTTTTGTCTTTCATTGATGCCAAGAAGATCGAGACAAGTACGTAGATTCCTATGCAAGCATAGCAGCACATGGTTGGTATTCTTTTACGGATAACTCACAATAACGAATTTTGTCTTTTAGCTCATTTATGTCAAGAAGGTCGAGATACGTAGATTCCCGGACAAAACCGGGTAATCAGCACGGGGAATATTAAAATAATTACGATATACATTTATAATTATTTTTCATTTTACTTTTTCAACTAATTATAAGAAGTACACTAATTTTCGTCTTTCAGCTCATTTATTGCCAAGAATATAGGGATGAGCAGATTCCCGGACAACGCTGGGTAAACAACACGGGGTATCTAAAAATAATTACAATATACATTTTTCCTTATATTTATTTAACTAAAACAGAAAACATTAATTTTCGTATATCAGCTCATTTATGTCAAGAAGATCGGGATAACTAGATTCCCGGGCAACGCCGGGTAATCAGCACGGGGTATCTAAAAAATATAAATTTTATAATTATTTTTCCTTTTACTTATTCAACTAAATATAAAAGCACATTAATTTTCATTTATTTGGGTGTAGCAGCGCACGCCGGGTATTAGCTAGTAAGTAATAAATAAATACAAAATTAAAACTTTTTTGAACTGCACATTCGTAATGTGTCTGTGCCTACATTTTTCCTATTCCATTAACGCAGTTTAACCTCTCACCTTATAGGTACTTTTACGTGCCACACGCCACCCGGACCTTACAGTAGCACGACCTATGGGGAGAGGGATTTTTAACTACGGATCACACACATACTTGTTGATCACACAAGGACATGGAGGACCTCCCCGAATGAATGATTAGCTCCACGACAGGGTCTCCTCCGAAACACAACGACTTAAGACGAAAAACACCATTCCCAAACGTTCATACTAAACATGGCGAATGTGGAAATGATTATTATGGCCAGATGATGTTCGGGGACCGTTTGGGCCTTAACGTTTCCTGACATTTGTCTTACAAGTGAGGAAATCTTCCGAAAAAATCACCTAGGAAACTTGTCCCGAACGGGGATCGAACCCGGACCACTGCGTACGAGAGTGCGACGCTACCCCGAGACCAAGCGATGGGTTGCCTGATATTAGGAAGAAGAAATTAATGTAAATTTCAATTTGGATATTGCTAGTAGACCCAAGGGTCACATTTTGATAGCATTATTTGATCAAGTAAAGAGAATCCAGAATTTCCAAAAATATTGAGATAGCCTATACAAAGAAATTATACACATGCTCAATTCTGGAAATGCATGTTATTTTGCACTACAGGGACTCTTGTCCCAACTACTTTCAATAAACGTTTAAACTGAAAACATATAAAACTGTTATTCTCCCAGTTATATTACATGTATATGGATGTGAAACATGAACTCTTAAGTTAAGGGAGGAAAGGAGATTACGAGTATTTGAGAATAAAGTTCTTAGGAAATATTTAGGACCAAACAGACATGAACAGTCAGGTGAATGGAGAAGACTACATATCAGTGAACTACATGGTATTTATAGGAGGCCAGATAAAATAAGAACAGTTAAGTCTCGCAGTCTTCAATGGGCAGGACATGTGGCACGAATGGGGAATGAAAGAGGTTGGTGGAAGCTTCTTGTAGGAAAATCAGAGGGAAAAGCCCAGTTGGTAGACCAAGAATAAAGTGGGAGAAAAATATCAATAATGATTTGAGGGAAGTAGATTATACAAGGGATGATTGAAAAACATTAGCTCAGGATAGGGATGTATGCAGAGCTTAAGTCCGTGCGATCATGAACCTATGGGTTTCGAGTGCCAGTGAGTTAGTCAGTTAATTAAATACTAATAGAAGCTTATCATGGAGAAGTCTCGCTGGAATAAACATACAAATTCTTATTAAAATTTCGCTTCAGAACTTTCTAGAAAGACAGGCTGAGTTTACGTAGGCATCGACACAACACTCTAAAGAGGAATATTCTGTAGAATGTATTATATCTTCCAGGTATTCACTAAGCTTTCTCTATTAAAGCCCCTCTATTCCAGTACAAACGGATTAATTAGGAAGTTTATAACTTACCAGCCATATATAAGGATTGTGAATTCACTTTAAAACAAATAATAGAGAAGCGAAGAGAATTCAACTTAGAGACGCACATCCTCTTTATAGATTATAAGAAGGCTTTTGATAAAGTGTCTAGACCAAAATTATGGAACATATTAAGTGAAAAAAAGAATTCCACTACACTTGGTAGCAGTAATTAAGAAAATGCATGAAAAAATAAAAATAAAGCGAAGGGAACCAATACATATAATAGGAGGAGTGAGACAAGGTAGTCCACTATCAACCACTCTTTTTAACATTTATTTCGACATGATAAGATCATGGAAGCAAATGACGACTGGGGGAATTAACTTAGGAAATATAGTAATAAAACAGTAGCCTTTGCAGATGATCAGATTTTAATAGCAAAACCAGAGAACGAACTACAAAGAATGCTATATAAACTAAATGAAATGTCAAAAAAATACATGGAAATATCATCAGAAAAAAAAAATGGCCTTCAAGGGCGCTCATCCAGTTCGGACAAAGATAATATTAGAAAATAAACCAATAGAACAAGTGGTAAGATATAACTTCCTACGTTGCGAAATATCATACACAGCAGAAATAGATATAAATAACAAACTAAATAAGTTTAATTATATAACAGGAACACTAAAAATAACTTTGAAAAATAAAGCTAGGAAAGACTCTATAATGAAATTATACAAGTGTCTATTATTACTTATGGATCCGAAACATGGACAGTGACAACACAACAATCTGCCAGAATACAAGCTGTTGAAATGAAATTCCTCAGACCAATAGCAGGATATCAAAGAACAACTAAAAGTAGAGGAATTAAACACAACAATAGTGAACTACAGAACAAACTGGAAAGAACACTTGTCAAGGATGACTGAGAATAGAATACCAGCTATTCACCACGAGGAAGAAGAAGTTTGGGAAGACCAAAGAAAAGGTGGAAACAGCAGCAATTTGGAGCCGGAACAGGCTAGTAATTAAGCGTAAACCGTGATAAAGAAGAAGAAGAATTCTGTGAAACCTATATTCTAGAAGTCACAGCAGACAAATAGGCCTACTGCTGGATGGTTTGACATTCAGTCTATTTAACTAAAGCTGACATGAGAGTAAAAATATAATCTGAAATAACAGTTTGCTAATTTGTCACATTGCAGCATCTAATTGACAACAAGTACTAAAAGCCATCAAAACACATTCTCTTAACACTAAGAAAGCAAGACTAAAAGTAAATATCAGTAAACTAAAATTATGCTTAACAAGTGAGGAAAATTTTTAAGAAATGGGAGAATTCAAATACCTAAGAACAATAATTAACGAGGTGTAGAAGGAAATTGAAAATAGGCTCAACTCTGGAAATGCGTGTTACTACACACTATAGGGATTCTTGTTACCCCAACTTCTCTTAAATATTAAACTAAAAATATATAAAACTGTTGTTCTTCCAGTTATAATACATGGATGCGAAACGTGGTCTCTTATTTTAAGAGGGGAGACAATATTACGAGTTTTTTGATAATAAGGTACTTAAGGAAAATTGTTGGTCCAAAGAGAGAAGAATGGAGAAAACTACATAGCAGTTAGGTACATGAAATTTATAGGAAATCAGACATAATAAGCGGACGAATCTTTATTCGTCTTTATTTAATTATTTTATATACGGTACGTCCACCGCTGTGGTCTCGAGGTAGCGTGCTGCCTTGTCACACAGCGGGCCCGGGTTCGATCACCGGTCGGGGCAGTTTTTCTGGGTGAGGTTTTTATCGGGGTTTTTCCTCACCTGTAAGACAAATTTCAGGAAAACGGTCCCCGAAATCAAATGGCCATCATCCTTATCATTATCATCCTTACCATTATCATTATCATCATCATCCTTCACCGGTGTGGAAAGCAACGGGAAGCTACCACACATATACAATTCCCTAGTAAATCTGCAAGCATAGCATGAAAATGCTATGATTGCAGTGAAGGACCTGTCTTCGGCAAGATTTACTATTGATATACGGTACGGTACAATTAAATAATTTTTAAGTACTTAACAGGGCATTTTGGAAACCTCGTCTTTTCCTAAAATATTTTTTTTAGATAAACGACTATCATTCTTTCTCTTGTATATTGATTTCAAGCTTTTACAACATTCTTAAATATATTTATATAAAGTATTTCATTTAATTTTTCACACAATCAGGTTTATTATTCACTCTTACTATATTAAACATTGCTATGAAGAGGCCATTTTACTTATGGGACATAACTATGTAATTATCTCTCTATAGTTTAAACTTGCGAAATAGAAGGTTTAGTTAATTTTACACAGAGCAAGAGCGTGGTTTCAAAACACAGAGTAAATTCTTAGAAACACTAGTTACTTCTTGTGATCTCAAAGAGAACCGTTTAATATTACTTTCTCGCTCAACTTCTCCATTTCACAATTTTCTAACTTCAAAGTTCTTCTAGCTTGAAATATGAGGAAGATTTATCTATAGTCAACAGAAGGAAAACATATCATAAAGAATAAATCATATACCGTACCTAAAAATCTATGTCATTTTATTGCCATCATCATTTTATATATTCCACAATATCTATAATTTGTACATTGTATTTGTTTTTATAACGTACAAATGCCTCTAGGTAAAAATTAAAGATGATAGAGGACTGTAAACTGAATATTCAGAGGAAGGAAAACAATACACTGTTCAGAAATGTATATTTCAGGCGCTACGAAATCTCGAACTTACGAGAATAATAATAATAATAATAATAATAATAATAATAATAATAATAATAATAATAATAATAATAATAAGTGGCAAATTGACCAAGTGGACAAACCGAAGAAAAAAACTGGAACAACTTGGACAGATGATAGAAAACAAGCTCATAGCAAAATAATGAAAGAAATTTGGGCTCAAAGGAAACGCCTCTAAGTACTTTGCGTAGTTCTACATGGGCTTACCCGCCCTAAAAGAAAACCTAATCGATATGTTGGTAGGGCCCCTAGTAGTGATGGTAGTGGTATGGAATTTATATGGGTCCATCAAGTGAATGATTGATTGGTCCCCTAGAACTTTTTTTTTATTTATACCACTTGGTTTTTATATAAACTTAAAATTCACATTAATAGAGCGTACATCAGATTTTAGAGCCAAATACGAAGTTATACCGTAACTGTACAAACACAGTAAAATACATTAATAGAAATGAACTAACACTATTGATTCTAATTATACTAATAACCAAATAGAAAACTAATCCAGTTGATTTATGTTTTCTGCCACAAAAATGGAATTATTGGAAAATAATTGCTCACGATAGATATGTATGGAGAGCATATATCCGCGCGGCCATGAACCTCCAGGCTAGAAAATTCCAGTGAGTAGGTATGGGTACTAGTTTGTGAAGAAATTACATCAGAGAATGTGGGGAAAAAAAAGTCAGCGTAACTTTCCAGCAGATTAGTACATATTTAGGCCTACATTTTTTTAATATAGCGAATTTTTAAATGGCTATAATGTAAAATCACTTTTAATAAAAAAAATCAACGTTCTTGTTGATTTTGGTTCTTTAAAATATTGTCTAGCCAGTCCTTTTCACTTTTATTATCGAAAATGCATAGCCCATCAAGGAGTATAAAAATGCCATTAACTCAAAACCCGTCAAATTGTCACATTTAATGAGTGCGAACACATAATAGTAAAACCGGATGAAAAACAGTTTTATGTATATATTTAGTTTAATATTTTCTAGAGTCTCTGTATTGCATCATGACAAGCGCACCCAGAATTGAACTTTTTTAAAAAAACATTTTTGCACGTCAGTCGTGTTTGTAATCATTGTTCCTTAATATTTGAATTAGGTGCTATATAATTATACAAAATATAGTCCATTAGGTCACACAAATAAAGAGGCCTACATTATATAATGGAAATGGACAGTTAATGACAAATGATGGACGTTTTGAAGAAGTGGTTAAATTCAAATACCTAGGAAAAATAATTACAAACAGGAATGAGATGCAGGAAGAAATAACTAACATAGTCTCAAATTTGGAAATGCATGCTATTATGCATTACAGGGGCACTTGTCCCAACTTCTCTAAAAAAACATTAAATGAAAATACATAAAACCGTTATCCCCCCCCTTATAATATTTACTTTACGGGAGGAAAAAATATTTCGAGTATTCGAGAATAAAGTTATCGTAAGTAATGCCACGAGTGATTTCCAAATTTTCACGGCTCACGAAGTGAGGAGTGAATTTATCTAGAGAATTTTGAAATCAAGAGTAGCATTTATTAGGACTATTTAATGAATAAAATTAAGCTGTTTACTCACAAATCATTATTTAAATATAGTTTTTTTTAATATTTATATATTTAATGTAAACGGCGATGTTTGAAACAAATAATGAGAAACGTTATGTTTCGTTTGTTCATCACTGGAACCAGATCATATTTATTGCCAAATTGAATAGCAATATTGTATGAATGCACCCTAGTGGAGAAAAAAAATTAAACACATAATTATAGGTTATTAATTCATTTATAATGTCCTATGATGTAAATATGACAATTATATTTTTCTGCAATGTTAATTCCTGGGAAATAATACGTTTAAGAAAGTGCAAACAGTGGTTTCTTTTTTTTTTGTGGTATAATTAATTGCTATGAATGTTTTTCTATTATATCTCGCAAGCAGAATCTGGTTAAATTCACACATTATGTATACAATCTGCAAGCCACTTGATCGGATGAAAGCGATAAAATGAAAGTGACAAAATCAAAGTGAAAAACGACTGTTATTGGTTGTAAATCAAAATTCATTGAAATGTGATTGGTCATTGACTGACATTTGGGACATGAGTTAAGTAGTCAGGAAAAATTTTGGACTAAACAGAGACGAACAGACAGGCGAAAGGAGAAGACTTACATAACAGTGAGCTTCATGATCTTTATGGGAAACCAGATATAATAAGAACAGTTAAGTCTCGAAGACTGCGATGGGGATGACATGTGGCATGAATGGGGAATGAAAGATGGGCACAGAAGCTTCTTGTAGGAAAAACAGTAAAATCACTCAATATGTAGGCCAAGAATGAGGTAGGAAAATAACAAAAACCATTATTTGAGGAAATTATTGGAAAACATTAGCTCAGGTTAGGGATGTAAGAAGAGCTTATGTTCTCGCGATCATGAATATATGGGTTCGATAATGCCAATGAGTTAGATCGTTAGTTAAATCTACAAAATGTATGAAATTTAGGTGCAGATATTTAAAATATTGATTTCTCGGGGTAATATAGACATATAATCGAATTGACATATGATTTGCGAAGTTTTGTCGGAAAAATATTGAATAGAAGATTATTCGTATATTACTTTAACCCTTAAATTAATTATTGGAATCATTGATTTCATTTATTTAATATTGTTTTTTAGATCAATAGAAAAACAAACGAGTAAAAAATACTAAAATTTATGTCAAATTACGCAATAATGTATAATAATAACTTACAGTCTAACATGAATTTATTTTCATTGCGGTCCGGAACATTTAAATAACTGGCACGAGAAAATATTGTATTGACAATTTAGGGGTTAAAATGAAGATGGATAAATTATTCTCACACAATACATAGGCTCATACGTCCGGCATGGAGATATGGGTGCTCCATTACGGGAGATTCTTAATCAGGCTAATTTAGTTACTTTTATTTACCTACAGACGTCAATGAGTGACATGTGGTAAGTACATTGCCTGAATGAGACATCTAGTAAAGTATTACTCGATAGATGGAGGTCAGTTAAGTTTTGCTTAGAGGCCTTTTTATTCAGGTCTGTGGTTCTTTTACTAGCCTGAAAATCTGCTGACTCGGGACCCACGGATTAAAGTTCTTCCTGGAAAATTTGTCCCACTGAATTTTCCATCCTAAAAACCTATCGATCCCGACCGGGTTTGTACCTGCGACCTTCGGTACTAAGAGGCAACGAACGTAACTACCGCGGCTGACTTTCACACAATATATACATATATTGCAAATGCCCCAAGTTGTCTTTGGACATTCCTGGTGTTCTCTACTGGCATGGCGTACTTGTAACCCAGTTCTGAGGTTGGGGCGCATGGAAGGCGGGGTTACGTTGCCCCGATGATGGGTGATGATGATGAAGATAGTGGTGCGCCAGGAGAGTCCCTAATCCTAAGCTTAATCTAAGATGAATATGAATGTTGATGATTGCGATAGCCATATGATTTCGAGGACCGTTTTGGGCCTTAAAGTTTTCCTGACATTTGTCTTACAGGTAAGGAAAAACCCCGATAAAAACCTCACCCAGAAAAACTGTCCCGACCGGGGATCGAAGCCGGGCCCGCTGCATGACAAGGCAGCACGCTACCTCGAGACCACAGCGGTGGACTACTTTCACACAATATAAAATGAACTTTTTTCTCTGGTATTTTTTGATCCCGTATTCAGATTTACCGAATTAATGAAGTAATAATACATTAAGTTTTTCTTTTTCAAGAAAAAAGTAAACCCAGAAATGTATTTAATATTATAGCTGAATCAGAATCCATTCAACATTATCTTAACGTACTGGACAACCCTTACATTCTAAAATTAAGATTTTCTCTCCCTTGTATTCTACAAATTAAATTATTACAGCTGGCAGACTTTCAATATTAGATTTCAATCTTGTCATTTAAGAACGAGTAGATATCCACCATTTCATCTTGAATACGTATTAGATTAAATTGGAAACTTACGTCATCGCTCAGTGAAATAAAATAAAATTCTAACCAAATTCCATCTCCATACAGATCCTACGAAATTAGTATACTTGTGCTGTTTCACTACAAGCAAGAATTAGACATACTTCAAAACATTATTCGAAAGAACAGCCATTAATGAAAACTTATAATAACTTATAAATAATTAACTTACATCTTTTGACCAAGAGAGATGGATCTATCCTAGCATACAGGGCTCGGATTCAAATCCCGTTCCCAGTCAACAAGATTAAACATATTTCTGTAAACGAATAAATAATATTTAAAAAACTAAAACAACACGCTTTATTAGAAAACCCAAAGAAAAATGAAATATAATTTTAATTTTCAACGGGCTTGGGATAAAATTAATGTGGTTAACAAAAAAATCATCTCCAACGTATCTAGAATAAAACTAGAGTTATCTACAAAAAAATAATTTTAACACCAAAAGCGTGGGGTGCTCTTCATCAATTAATATATTTGATAATAAACAGATATTGGTAAAAGTAAAGTCTCTAAGAATAAAACGTAAAAGCCATAAAAAGCACCCCATGCTTTTGATGGTTAAATTATTTTTTTAGATAACTCTAGTTTTATTGTAGATGTGTTGGAGATGATGTTTTTGTTGACCAGTTTAATTTTATCCCAAGCGTGTTTAAAATTAAAATTATTTTTCATTTTTTAGTTCGGTTTTTTAATAAAGGGCGTTGTTTTAGTTTTTTGTAACTATTATATATTTATGTTTTATTTTTTAGTTTGGTTTTCTAATAAAGCGTGTTGTTTTATTTTTAAACTATTATTTATTATTTTAATTTTTAGTTTAATTGATTGTCGTAAACCGGAATCCCATGAAAATTTAATTGCTTACGATATTTTTAGTGTCTAGGCACGAATATAATTTTTTTAAATTATTAATATAGCCTAACATTATTATAATATTTTTAAATATTTTAATATAGATAAATAGTTACGTTAATCGTATCCTTCTCATATTTTTTTTTGGATAAATTATAATGTGGTAAGTTTACAAAATTGTGATTAATAGTTTACAGAATAAGACAAAAATGTTAAATATGTTTAAATTCGATACTATTGTAGTATGAGCTAAAAGTAATTCTAAAAAAATCCTCCGGGCCGGATTTGAACCAGCGACCTATGGATTACTGAAATTATATAGGCCAGCCACTACAGTCCACCGCTCTACCCACTGAGCTACGAGAGGATGTAATATTAATTTCTTACAACGATGGACTAAAAAGTCCTCAACCTATTATACATTATATATGAAATTATTGTATTGTCATTGGTCCTTTACAAGTACACAAAGTTTCAAGTCGATCCAATGTTTTTAAGTGGATGAAAATCGTGTTGAAAGATTCCGTTACAGGTCAAGCTAATATAAAGCATGTAAAAATGGAAATATATTTTGATTGGAATCATGTGAATACTGTTCGTTGATACAGTAAAAGCGAACAGTTTAAACACTTTTTTGGAGTTTGTATAATGTAGCACAGAAATAATGGGTTTTCCAAATAACCGCAAGGAAACATTTGACATTAAAAGGCTGTGTGGGGTTTACTAGCTTCCTACACTTATAGGTCGAATCTGTAATAAATGAGTTGAGGTCCGCCTGACACGCATACAAAGTTTTGGTAATGGATGTAATAAGGTTATACAGCAGGGTTCTTATCCGCAATCTTCCGCGTAACTACTCATTTATTAATGCTTATTATATTATTAAAATGAGTAAAAAAGGCCATAAATAATATTTTGTAAAATTCATTCACATAATTTCTCACAAGAGTCCAGCTGAATAATTCCTTTTGTCTAGTTCACGCTTTTAGTTCAATTAACGATTGTTTTTCAGCGCATTTCCATTGTTTTATAAATTAGAGTAATATTTTTGCACGACAATGCGTTCTGTCGTACTTACAAGAATGGTAGCCATGATTGAAATTTCAATTACGTACCTAAATTTTGGGGTTGTCAACCTATAAATAACTAAATAACTATACTGCAATATTGCAAATTACCTCCCTATGGCGGGAAGTAAACCACTGCCCTTTAAGTATTCTACGTACAATGGATATACAAAAATATACCCAAAAGGTAGTTTTGATATACATTATATGAAACAAATCACTGAATTTTAAATGAACTGAACTTAATTTGAAACCATCATTCATACTTGCCGCCATTTATGCCTTATTGGTGTCACGGCCTGCTGTAGGCTCAACTAAATTATTTTCGGCATTTAGCGTATATACATTAGCCAGACTGCTAACGTCGGTCAGTTGTTTATTACTTACTTACTTACTCAGAGGCACTATCGAACCCGTAGGTTCATGGCCGCAAGGACATAAGCTCTCCATACATCCCTATCCTGAGCTAATACTTTCCAATCATTCCCTGTATAATCTACTTCCCTCAAATCATAGTCAATGTTATTCTCCCACCTCATTCTTGGTTTACCAACTGGGCGTTTTCCCTCTGACTTTCCTACAAGAAGCTTCCATGCAAGTCTTTCATTCCCCATACGTGCAACATGTCCTGCCCATCGCAGTCTACAAGACTTAACTGTTCTTAATATATCTGGCTTCCTATAAAGACCATGTAGTTCATTGTTATGTAGTTTTCTCCATTCACCTGTCTGTTCATCTCTCTTTGCTCCAAAAAAATTCCTAAGTACTTTATTCTCAAATACTTGTAATCTCCTTTCCTTCCTTAAAGTAAGAGTCCATGTTTCGCACCCATATAATATAACTGGTAGAATAATAGTCAGTTGTTTATAATGAATGAAAATATTTCAACAAAGATGACATTATTTTACTATTATTTATTATTTTTAAAAACACTATCGTGCAAAAAATAATGTACAACACACGTTTGTGGATGTTTTACAGAATCTCGGAAATTAAAAACCTCGCTGTCGCTCGGTTTATAATAATTTCCTTACTTCTGTAAAAACCACTTCGCAACCTCGGATTGTAATATACTATATCAAAATGGATTCTATCTAATAGAAATGTAAACAACGTAATAACCTACACTAGAGGAAAAGAGGAATAATAAGGCTAGAATGAGTTTTTTATTTACTTTTAGAGTTGATATGTGTAAATGTGACGTAAAACAGAAATACGCTGTAAAATTTATTATTAGCAGATAGTAAACGAAATGAAAATATGCGAAGAAAACTAAATAGATTCAAGCTATTATGTAGGATTGCATAATACAGAGACGAATGGGTGGAACATCAAAAGAATTGATAACAAAATAATCTCGAAACCGATTCTTAACTACAAACCACTAGGACGAAGAAATGTAGGAAGACACGGTAAAAGATGGACAGTCCAATTCTAACATGAGATCAGAACAGACCTTAAGGTCTAATCCTTGATGATGCTAATCATGATGATCTAAACTAAAAGGGTGAACTAGTAAAATTGAATCAGTCCCACGCCGTAGCCGAATGGTTTAAATCATGATATCTTGGTGCAAAGGTACAGGTCTTGCGCCGGTTGGAGTCCCCATGGGGTAAACATTTATTCTCGTGGAATTTCGACAAGTATGGGACCGGAGCCCACCCATAATCATGAGTTTGGGTAACTACAAAGAATATCAGATCCAGATTGAAAAAATAAATAAATAAAAGACAGCTATAACAGTTGAGTGACCTGACATGCTGAACACCTTATCACCCATATACACGCTACGTGATCGTATACTTCTATGATTAAACCATTCGCTTCATGTTTAACGCTCAATGCATTTCCCTAGAAACTGAATTTTAATCACCATAAATTATATTGGCTGTTTTCAAACATTCAAAACGAACAAAAGAAAACGGTACTTCAGATCTCGATTAGGGTGAAGGCCAAAACACGTTCCTCTACTATTCATAAATTTTGACAAAACATTGCCCAGCCAAGGGATGTACAAAATTTTGCGAAATTTATAACAAGCAAAGTTAAGCGAGTGTACCTCGTCTTCTGAGTTGAAGGCCATTTAACATCCGGCGAGTGTAGCTCGTCTTTTGAGGCGAATGGGTTAACACATGTAGATTTGAGGCCATCAGCTGGCTGATAGAACAAGGGACTTCTAGGCCTCGTGTCACTATGAGTTTTTTTTTTGCATGATGTAAAACGGAACGATTCAGCAAGACGCTTTATGGGAAATTATTTCAATTATATTAATTGACATGTTTTCAGTGTCTAGAGATTGAGGTTTTCAAACGCCTATTTGTTGTGAAATATAGGGTGTCCACAAAGTCCTGCTACCAAAACAATGTAACTTAGCTCGTAGACTATTTGAGATAGAGACATGCGGTTTTTGCGACATATTCTACATCTCTCAAAGTTTTGTTTACATTTGTTGCAGATTGTGATATAAACGACGCCACAGGAAACGGCCCAATGTGTATGGTCGTATGCTGAGTCTGGTAAATCACCAGTAACTGTTCAGCGACATTTCCGCCGGCAACATGGATGATACCCTCCAACCAAATCATTCATTATTTGATGGGCAGACAAATTTCTAGCGACTGGCAGTGTAATGGACTTCCACTGAGTGGATGACCAGGTGGGAGCCAAGAAACTATCGACAATGGGCAACATGCATTTCAACTCAGACCTAAAAAATCGGTTGTCATGCTTCACGGGAACTGCATTTACCAAAATCAACCATTCATAAAGTTCTCCACAAGCGGCTGCAAAATATATAAGCGCCGCTTCCAACTGACTTCCCTCAGCGTGCGGAATTTGCAGATTGCATGCTGAACGCAATTGACGAAGACAATGAGTACCTGCTGAGGGCGATGTTCTCTGATGAAGCAAATTTTTTTGTGTCTAGACATGTTAACCACCATAACATTCGTATATGAGGGGACTGGTGATTTACCAGACTCAACATACCACCATACACATTGGGTATTTTCCTGTGGTGTCGTCATTGTCGTATAAATCACAATCTGCAACAAATGTAAACAAAACGTTCAGAGATGTAGAATACGTTGAAAAAAACCGCATGTCTCTATCTCAAATTGTTTACTAGCTAAGTTGCATTGTTTTGGTAGCAAGACTTTGTGGGCACACTGTATATCGTATAGACGCAAAGATCTATTTTGTATGTTTAAATGATTAAACAATTTCACAGATTTGCTTCCACCACTAAAACATTTTGTTTCTATTTTGGGAACATTAGCATTTAAAGGACAGTTGTCCTCAAGTCAAGAACAATAAATAGGCCTACAACAATCTGTTTGGAACGCCAGTTAAGGGATTTATCCTTAAACTACCAACGCACCTCTATACACGAGTATTACCCGTTTAATGAGTAAGTGCAGTTGTTGACGGAGGGCACTGCAGTCGTGTTTATGCAGGAATAGAACACGTGACACTGCTATCTACGAGTGCAGAGGGGAATGGGACGTGGGACGCTAACAGTATACACTGCCTTATGTGACGTCACGTGTAGCAACAAACAGAACTTCGTATTTCTTCCGTCTGCAGAGATATTTTGAATGACTAATAGGATTTTACAAGTGTGCCAAACAAACATTTTTTGTTCACGTGTTTTTTTTCCCCCTCCCTAAAGCAGCGGTTCTGAAACTGTGCTGCGTGAAGTACTCCATGAAACATATCCTAGCATACCACATGATGAGTTTGGAAATCCATTCATTCGTCCAGAGTAATTCTATCCGAGGGCAGTTCTCTAACTGCAATCATAACATTTTCATGCTATGCTTTGCAGCTATACTAGGGAATTATAGGTGTGGTACCTTCCCGTTGCTTTCCATACCGGTGAAAGAAGATGATGATGATAAGGATGATGATGATGGCCGGGTGATTTTAGGGGACCGTTGGGCCCTAAGCTTCCTGACATTTGTCTTACAGTTGAGGAAATATCCCGAAAAAAACACCCCCAGGAGCCTCTCCCGACCGGGAATCGAACCCGGGCCCGCTGCATGACAAGGTAGCTCGCTACAATGGTGGACAGTTTGGAAATAACATCCAATATTCTACATTTTATCTTTAAATACAACGGTAAGATAAGTTCTAAGTGAAAAGTAGTGCTCGCTGATGAATGTTTATACAGACTATTTAACTCATGCCCCAAATGGGAGTCAATGACCAATCACGTTTCAATGATTTCTGTTTTACAACCAATCAGAGTCGTGTTTCACGAAATATTTATCAGTGTTAGGATTATCATATATTAAACAAAGCTCCTCCTTTTTAATATTCTGAACAGGTCCGACCGTTATTTTGCAGTGACTGAGCCTATAACAAATACGGCTACCAGATTGTATATAATAGTGCTTACATGTCAACATTTGTAGCAATTGATTATACCACCAAAAAAAGAAACCACTGTTTGCACTTTCTTAAATGTATTTTTTCCCAGGTAATAATCGAGAAAAATATAATTGTCATATTTACATCATACGACATCAAAAATGAATTAATATACAGATTGATGTGTTTCATTTTTTCTCCACTAGAGAGCATTCTTACAATATTGCGTTCCTTTGGCAATAAATAGTATGATCTGGTTGCAGTGATAAACAAAAGAAGCAGTAGAAGCGTACCTATCGTTTCTCATTTGTTTTCAAACATCGCCGTTTACATTAAATATATAAATATTTTAAAATAACTGTAGTTAAATAATGATTTGTGAGTAAACAGCTTAATTTTATTCGTTAAATAGTCCTAACAAATGCCACTCTTGATTTCCAAATTCTCTAGATAAATTCACTCCTCACTTCGTGAGTCGTGAATTTATCGATAATTTGGAAATCACTCGTGGCATTACTTATGAAAAATGTTCCGTGAACTAAAAAGTTTGGGAACTTTGGTCTGGAGTAATTCCCATAAACACACACATTCACACTGACTATTTAACTCATGCCCCAAATGGGAGTCAATGACCAATCACGTTTCAATGATTTCTGTTTTACAACCAATCAGAATCGTGTTTCACCAAATATTTATCAGTGTTATGATTACCATATTAAAGAAAGCTCCTCCTTACAATATTGCGTTCCTTTGGCAATAAATAGTATGATCTGGTTGCAGTGATAAACAAATGAAGCAGTAGAAGCGTACCTATCGTTTCTCATTTGTTTTCAAACATCGCCGTTTACATTAAATATAGGCTATAAATATTTTAAAATAACTATAGTTAAATAATGATTTGTGAGTAAACAGCTTAATTTTATTCGTTAAATAGTCCTAACAAATGCCACTCTTGATTTCCAAATTCTCTAGATAAATTCACTCCTCACTTCGTGAGTCGTGAATTTATCGATAATTTGGAAATCACTCGTGGCATTACTTATGATAATTTAATAAATTAACTCTCTTAAGTCTGCACACTGTACAGGACGTATATAAATTAAAAAGATGTTTAACTGGTTACAGATGAGCTGCAAAGAACAAGTTAATATAGAGAAATCGTACTTTCAGAGAAAAATACCTCATTAATAATTTGTCAAAGCATTTGATACATATATATATATATATATATATATATATATATATATATATATATAATAGGGCAAGAAGTGATATGAAATTGTTTCAAACCTTTACTGGGGATGGAAGTCATTTTATTAATCATTAATATATATTCTTAGTCCACCGCTGTGGTTTCGAGGTAGCGTGCTGCCTTGTCACGCAGCTGGTCCGGGTTCGATCCCCGGTCGGGGCAGTTTTTCTGGGTGAGGTTTTTATCGGGGGTTTTCCTCACATGTAAGACAAATGCCAGGAAAACTTTAAGGACCAAACGGTCCCCGAAATCATATGGCCATCATCATCATCACCATCCTTATCATTATCATCACCAACCTTATCATTATCATCATCATCATCATCATCCTTCACCGGTGTGGAAAGCAACGGGAAGCTACCACAACTACAATTCCCTAGTAAAGCTGCCAGCATAGCATGAAAATGCTATGATTGCAGTGAAGGACCTGCCTTCGGGCAGAATTACTATGGATGGATGGATATATTCTTATTTACGGACCCTTAATATTCTAAGGTCATATCGCGACTATTTTTAAATTACAGTATTAAATGGCAGGACAAGTTGCACGAATGGGGAATGAAAAACGTGCATGGAAGCTTCTTGTAGGAAAACCAGAGCGAAAACGCCCAGTTGGTAGACCAAGAATGAGGTGAGGGAATAACATTAACTATGATTTGAGGGAAGTAGATTATTTAGGGAATGATTGGAAAACATTAGCTCAGGATAGGGATGTATGGAGAGCTCATGCCCGCGTGGCCATAAACCTACGGGTTCAATAGTGCCAGTGAGTTAGTTTAGTTGGTTAATATTAAATGGCAAATGTGATAAATGGGCCATGGTAATGATATTCCAACCTAGCATTTGTCCTGACTACTGAGAAAAACCAAGAAAAACCATAGATTTGTCGACACCGGGACTTCCCGAATAAGTCTCATACGCTACCGATTGAGCCTAATTGATTGTTTATTAAGAACTAGCTAATGCCCGGCGTGCGCTGCTACTCAAAATTAAATATTAATGTGTTGCCCGGGAATCTGCTTATCCCGATCTTCTTGCGATCAATGAAAGACAAAAAAAGGTTATTGTGAGTTATCCGTACAAGATAAATGCTGTCGCGGACTTTTTTGTAGAATTTTTTGAGATATTCAATTCTGTGTATATTAATTTTGTGTATTTGTTATGGTTTAGGCGGCGTAGCTATTTAAGCGTCAAAATAGGGTCTTTATTTCACGTTTTTCATTACAAAGGGTGATTTTTAGGGGTGAAGCCGTTGAGAATTACAACTCTCTTATAGCCTAGGTTCATCCCCGGAATCTCCTGAACATTTTTCAAAAAATCCCCATCTCAATCGGATGAACGGTACGACAGAGCACGCATGCCCGGGAATCTACTTATCCCGATTTTCTTGGGATCAATGAGAGACAAAAATGGTTATTTGAGTTATGCGTAAAAGATAAACATATGCTGTCGCGGATTTTTTGTAGAGTTTTTTGAGATACTCGATTCTGTGTACATTAATTTGGTGTATTTGTTATGGTTTAGGCAGCGTATGCCATTTTAGCGTCAAAATAGTGACTTTATTTCACGTTTTTCACTACAAAGGGTGATTTTTAAGGGTGAATGGGTTGAATATTACAACTCTCTTATAGCCTATGTTCATTCCGGGAATCGCGTAAACATTTTGCAAAAAAACCCATCAAAATCGGATCAACGGTATGGCCGTGCGTAGAATACGAACAAACATTGATTTTTATATATTAGATTACTTTAAAACATATTTTCCAAATTTAACTAAAAAAAATCTATAAATATCTAGGCATGTATTAGGTAATTTTAGATTTCAACTAGAACTAATTTACTGACACTATCAAATCCGGAGTTTCATGGCCGCGCGGATATAAGCTCTCCATATACTTATATCCCTATCCGGAGTATCAGAGCTAACATTTTTCCAATTATTCACTGTTTAATTCATCTTCCCTGAATCGTGGCTAATGTTAATCTCATATATATTTCTTGGCCTGCCTACTAGCACTTTTCCTCTAGCTTTCCTACAAAAAGTTTCCATGCCCTCTTCCATTCCCCAATACCGCCACGTGCCCTGCCCACCGCAGTCTACGAAACGCAACAGTCATTATATCTGCGTACGCATAAAGATCATTCAGCTCATGTTTTCAAGATCCCCCATTCTCCGTCTGTTTGTGTCCCGTTGATCCAAAACATTTCCGAACAACTTTTTTTCTCACAAATTCGTAATATTTTCTCCTTTCTTGAAGCAGGATCTATATAATCACTGCAAGAATCTCTTTATTTATTTTACCCTTGTTTAATTTATTTCTGCAGGCCTACCCCATTTCTGTTTGAAATCATTCTTACAATGTAGCCTATTTGGATTCATTAAAGCTAGATTTTAAAAAATTATCTTTGTAACAGACACTAAACATTTTTAACTTTGTTGTTTTAAAGCTGAAGTAGATAGCAGGTTAGTATAAGCACGAAGAGCCATAAAAATGTTGAATGGAGTACTGTGGAGTAGGATCATGTCAAACCACACGAAGAAGAGGATTTTGAAGTATGTTGTGGAAAGCATAATGACTTATGGTGCTGAGGGATGGACTTTGGTAGAGGGACAAAAAACTAAGATCTTGGCAGTGGAGATGGCTGGAATAAGACGCAGTGCCAGGGTGTCCAGGTTGGAAAGAAGAAGAAATGAAGAAGTGAGGCAGATGATGGATATGGAGGAGATAGTGGTGGAAAGGATCGAAAGACGAGCTCTTCAGTAGTTTGGCATTGTTTCAGGAGAATGGAGGATGATAGGTGACCCAAAACTCTTTTGGAATGGTCAACCTTCTGTAGTAGAAGGAAACGGGCAGGCCAATAACAACTTGGAGAGGAGAGATCCATAGATTGCTGAAACGACCGAGGTCTGGAGGAGGATGAATGGCGTGCTCGGCAAAGAATGGCGAATGGGAATACAGGGTAACCGCTGGTGAAAGTTGGAGGAGGCCCTAAAAAATAAAAAAATAAAGTAAGTGTTTTAAGAACTTGTTTGATATTATAGCTACACTCTAAATGCTCCGTAACTACTACTTTTAAAGGGACTCACAGCAATATTAACCCTCGTGTTTGCAAAGTGTCCTATAGGGTTACATCAATGGGTTTAAGTTATTTAATATTTTAATAAAACAAAAGAAAGAACAAGAGAAAGAGAAAGAAATCGCTTATTAAAGTGTTGTCCAATTACACAATAGACCTAATAATAACAGTTATACAAGTTTTCGTTTTCACTGCGGTCCACCACATTTAAATGTTACGAAAAATGGGTGTTTTGCCCATTTAAGCTTTAAGAACTTTTTTACAATAATGTGCTTGTTATCTCAGCGTTTTTACACCAACTATTGTAAAATAAGACTTTGCATAATAGGCCTACTTGATTCTAAGGTTTTATAAAATTTCCCGCCATGAATGTTCTCTTATCAGTGAAGCCATAGGATTTCGTAGAAGGAAGTTCTGAACACTCTTTATGTCTGAAGTTTAGAATAGAATAATTTGGCTTAAGCGGCTCGGACGACTCGAAATTACTTAGGGGGGGGGGGAAAAAACATTTGAGTTAAGGAGTTTGAAGGTTTTCAATCAAAGCCTGACAGATGAGGGATTCGCGGTAACACAAGTATTGAATGTGCTGGAACTGGGCCGAGCTGATCTCCATGGAAACAGGATCCGCACAGCATTCACTCACTCATCTCCACTTATTCACCTTTTTCTGTGTCATAAAGGTCACATATACATACGTACTCAATACAACATAAAAAATGTATACTATAGTAAATTACGATTAAATAAAAAAAAGTGGTTCAACAACTCCGAAGTCTTCCTGTAAATATTAACTGTCACTGACGATACAAGAAAATGTAAGGAGTCTTGTCGTTAGTGTGATGCAATATTATAACCTTAATTTCATTTTAATTGGATTTTGAAACTTATATCAAGTAACTTCTAGTTTTGATCGACCCCATCAACGCGGATTTTATGATATACTAAGATTCGAACAAAGGATCCCTGTGATTTAGACATTAAATGTTGCATTGGATTTAGCATGTTCCATGAAAAGTTGTTTCTCACACTGGCAATCTTCCTTCATGACTCAATGGATTTTTTTTATCACGGCTTCATTTTCCAACTTTTTAATCTCTCATAGCCTATCTCCAATTTATAGTGCGTTTAAAGTAACAATCACTTACGAGAGAGAAATTTTCATGTCTAGAAAATAGCATTATATATATATATATATATATATATATATATATATATATATGTAGAGAGAGAGAGAGAGAGAGAGAGAGAGAGAGAGAGAGAGAGAGAGAGAGAGAGATTTTCATGTCTAATGTCTAGAAATTGTTTTGCTCTTATATATATTATATATATTTTCACAGAGACTAAATAGTATTATACTCCATTATTTTTATACTTCTTCAACAACTGTTATGTTTACATTCATAATTCAAACAATTTTTTAAATTAATAGGAAAAACTGCACTTAAACTAGCGTGAAATATTTTCAAAGTCCTATAGAACAACAGTGCGCATGCGCCACAATTTATAGGGCCAGCGATAACCCACAATCGAACCACATATTGATTATCATCCTTGATTACTATCCGTCGCTATGAAATTTAAACGACCAATATTTGCAATAAATCCCCAAATCTATGTTATAAAACATGTTAATAATATTAAAATTACCAAATGTTTATTAAAATGGGTGTACATTTACTTATCACTCCATAACGCTGATCCAACCAGCGATAACCCAAAACAGCGATAGAAAAACCATAGACTAAGTAATATACTCTGTGGAGAAAATAGCAGTTAGCATCACAATATTGTCTAACAGTGGCATAATATTGTGATTTACATACTTAAATAAATACTTCAAAATTGTCTAATAAAGTTATAAACATTGTTTGAAAAAAGTTTAAAATATTAAATAATGTTAGTAAATACAGAAGAAGAGCTATAGTTTACAACAATATAAAAAATCAAGCGCTAGTAGAAGTGCAGTTGAGCCAAATTAATATTAACACTGAATAAGAAACGAGTATCAAAATACTATTTACAAATTTACTGAATAGCAAAGTCATAGTTTATATCATTTTTGGATATTTATTAAGAGTTTAACACTAATATGATTGGTGATATAATATATACCTACAGTTAGAAACCATGCTTAAAAAGATTGATTTTTTTTAATATATGAGAAGAAGTCAAGAAGTACGTGTCACAACATTAATGCACAACTGTCACTTCTGTCAAAGAAGCGCTTGAATCGAAGCCAATTTGGCAAAGTGCAACTTAATGTGTAATCTAATTATGCGTCTATAATCAACAATGTGACCTTCACTTTTAATTAAAGACGAACATCCGTGCATTGACAATTGACAAGTTCATTATTTATGTATTTCTTCCATCCTTTACAATATTAGTCTCCATTCATTTCAATTCACCATCTTCTCCGACAATTCCATTCTTTTGGCATCCTCTGATTACAACTATCTATTTCAAGGCCTTCCTAGTTTTCCTCGTATTCTTATTTCATCCATTCCTTCATAAGAAACCTTATATACTCTTATTTCAGGCATTATTTTAACGAGTCGAAGTCTCTATATTTTATAATGATGAGCGAGTCAAGTAAATCGTTCGTTCTAAATGTCGAATATTTTCCATTTTTCACTGGCAATAAACATTCCTCAAGATTTCTCACTCAAAAATATTAAGCGAATCTTCGTTAGGTCTAAGTAATGCCCAATATCCAACTCCATACGTCTGACAGGTTTTATCAATCTTACGTATATTTCATATTATATATTTATACACTAATGTACATGAAATTTACATTGCTACATTTAACGTATCTTTAACTGTTTATAATTAGTATAGTACATATCTATATTTGTCAAATATTTATTTGTATTTGTGCTGGTTGAGTGGAAGAGAAAGCCTTAAGGCCTTAAATCTGCCAGAATAAATAAAACATTATTATTATTATTACTATTATTATTATTATTAATATTATTATTATTATTATTATTATTATTATTATTATTATTATTATTATTATTATTATTATTATTATTATTAAATAAGATTTCAGGAAGTTAACATTAACATCACATGCATTATTGCCTACAACAATTGTATTCTTATTTTTTGTGATATATTTTGTTGATTCAATAACGAACCAACATATAGAAATATTCAATCAATTCAAAACTATATTTGCCATTCTTTATTTTAGGTTATTTTTTTGGATATATTTTTCATTTAGCATGTATTTGATATTCATTTTTTGGATATATTTTTCATTTAGCATGTATTTGATATTCATTAATTTTTAATCCTAAAAGGTTTACTTCTTTTTTCTTTTAAACAAATAAAAACATTAGAAAGTTTAGTTAGCCTATATTTCTTGCAAACAAAACGATCATTAGCATAGGCACAACTTGGCAGGATTTGTAAACTTTATAATTTATTTGTTTTTGACAGTGAATTAAGAGAGAATTTCAAATTCCAATTCAAGAGAAAAAAAGATATTTCTAATAGGTTACATTTCAACCATTGAACCATCTCGAAAAGTTTGCGTATGTGAGAGAGAGAAAGAGAGTGTATTGATACATATTTTTTCGATGGTTTTTGTAGAGTTCTTTCAAAATTTCATCGGTTTCATAATCATGTATTCCGGTAGAGCATATTGTAAATATGTCGATTATCAATACAAGATGAGAATATTCAGACAAATATATCTTATTTCACTTTTTAAAACACATCATGTCCATTGGGCTGTGTTTTTCTATTGCGTTGGTAATGTGTTTTCTGAAGTAGTTTACTAATTTAATTTAGTAGACTACGAAATGACAATTATGATTAAAAATGAGCCTTGGTAATGAATTCAAACCTAGCAATTTCCTCAAAAAGAGAGAAAAATGAGGGGGAAGTAAAATAAGTGGGATTTGTCAGCATAGAATTACGAACCCGGGACCTCCCATATACCAGTTTCAAACGCTATTGTTATAAACAGTTTACCGAAATTGTATTTCCTTTCTGCTGGAAATTCCAACTACCATAATTAATAAAGGCCGTATATTAAATGAATATTTCTCCATTCACTCCAAAAATGATATACAGTATATTTCTTTTTAATTATTCATAAGAATTGTCTTTATTTCTTACAATATGAAAATCATGTCCACTAACGAACTATTTGATTTTATATTTAGAATTTTTTTAAATATTTTGTTTTAATCTTTAAAAATGTATAGTGTATAAATGAAAATTTGATTTTAATTTTCTTAATTATATCATTGGAAATTAAATATATAGCAAATTCCAGTCAATATTTGGTAGTCAATATATCTGGTAATTTTCCTTACCTTAGTCAAAGAAAGGAATCTTCTGATTATCTGATTCGAGTCTCGTGAAGTCACAATTGGACTGAACACTCACTACGTCAAGTTGCCAGCATGCACGCCTAATAGTTCCAAATTAAGACCAGTCATCAGGTAGTTAACGTAACTCCATGCAAACCTTTTGTAAACTTTTCTATTGCCATAAATAAAAAAAAACATAATAAATTGAACACGGGAACATTACTTCCGTATTTAACAACAATTTAACCCCTTTAACTTGATATAAAAATTGATTTATTTTGAGAACTAGTTTGGCTATTCTACCGTGTTCTGCCGGGCCATCATTCACCAATTTAAAAAGTTAAAAGAGTCAATGCGTTTCAGTAGCGACGCTACCATTATCATCATTAACAACAAGGATTAAGCCCAATGACCTGTTCCGATCTCATTATAGGTCGAATTGGTCCTTCCATCTCTTCAATGGTCTTCCCAACATTCTTCTTCCTTTCGGTTTATAATTATACATTCTTCTTGGTATGCGCTATTCATTCATTCATTCGTAATACGTGCTGAAGATAAGCATTTTGATAATTTTTTTTTTAAACTTGGAAAAAGCCGTACTGGCTGTAATGTATAATTCCCAAATATGTCTTCTTAATAAAGGAGCCGCCATTTGCAAAATAGAAGCATGGCTTCACAGCATTTGGTGGATGGGAATTACAATGTATATATAGAAAGATTTGCGTTTAGATCGGTACTTGCTCAGGTAGCTCAGTTGGTAGAGCACTTGGTCTAGAGAACCAAGGGTCCCGGGTTCAAGTCCCGGTCTGAGCGTATAATTTTTCTCTTCAAATATGATTTTGATAATGTTTTATTCTTTCACAGAGATTAAATATATTAAGTTCTGTTCTTATATCTTCGTTTTTCTTTTTATCGGTGCCATTATCAAGACTTAATATTGACTTCAAACTTTAAATCTAATAGTAGTAGCTATTGCTCTTTCTTATGTCTATAATTAACATAACAAAGATATAGAAAATAAAGTAAATAAATTTCAGGCTATTTGTGGAACCATAAAAAGGACCTTAGGTCGGAAAACAAGAAAAGATACGAAACTTAAATTATATAAAACAATGGCTGTTCCTTTGTTGTTGTATGGAAGTGAAAATTGGATAATGAAATCAAGGGAAAAAGCAGGATACAGACTGCGGGAATGCTGTTTTTACGTAATGTAAAAGGATGCACAAGAGCGGATAGAATACGGAATGAAACTATACGAGAAGAATTAAATATATATAAAATTGAAGATAAAATCAGCGAAAATAATAAGAAATGGACAGAACACTTAATGAGAATGAACAACGAAAGAACCTTCCTGTATAATCCCAGAGGAACAAGAGATGTTGGCCGACCACGTAGAAGATGGTTTCCACTTTTAACTTCGCCGGAACAGGCTGCATAGCCTAAACCTTGTAGTAGAAGAAGAAGAAGCTTGTTTTAAATAAATATCATCATGAACTTATTTAAGTTTAGGTCATATGAACCTGTTACTAGGAGATTTCAAGATATGGTTGGTCAGTCCTTCTTAATTTTGGTCTTCGTTTATCTAGAAGTACTTTGGGTTGATTCCTCCGATCACTAACTGGAGTAACATTAAGGGATAGAATGAAAAGTGATGAGATAAGGATGCAGTGGAATAGTAGGGAAATGGTTGAACATATACAAAATTATCAGATTAAATGGTTCCAACACGTCCAGAGAATGTCGAATTCCCGTTTACCAAAGATGATTTACCACCTCAACCCTAAAGGCAAAAGAGACCTCGGAAGACCCTTCAACCGATGGAAAGATCAGTTTTTGTAGTCGCAAAACAGGCATCATCACCCAATACTGCATTCGAAAGAAGAAGAAGAAGACTTGCAATGTTAATTTAGGAAAGCGAGATGAGTCCATTCTTCAGACAATATTGTAACCAATTGCTTTGATAATTCTGAATTTATTCAACTATAAAATATAGTTTAAAATTAACTTTTAATTTATCGCGTGTATCTGTATTTATTTGTTTTTCCATTTTTGTCAAACTTAATAGTGCAAGTAAAAAATCTCATCTGTGCCGATTGCAATTTTGAATATTTTCGCTGCTATATTTCAGTCCTGATTTTGCAGTTACATTGTGTAATCTCAGTTTGGTTGGGCTCGACATTAGTTTACCAAAATTTATTTTTATGACTCCATTCATTGCACTATTTTTCTGTAACTTTATCATAAGTAATGCCACGAGTGATTTCCAAATTATCGATAAATTCACGACTCACGAAGTGAGGAGTGAATTTATCTAGAGAATTTGGAAATCAAGAGTGGCATTTGTTAGGACTATTTAACGAATAACATTAAGCTGTTTACTCACAAATCATTATTTAACTATAGTTATTTTAAAATATTTATATATTTAATGTAAACGGCGATGTTTGAAAACAAATGAGAAGCGATAGGTACGCTGCATCTGCTTCTTTTGTTTATCACTGCAACCAGATCATACTATTTATTGCCAAAGGAACGCAATATTATAAGAATGCTCTCTAGTGGAGAAAAAATGAAACACATCAAACTGTATATTAATTCATTTCTGATGTCGTATGATGTAAATATGACAATTATATTTTTCTGGATTGTTATCTGGGAAAAAATACATTTAAGAATGTGCAAACAATGGTTTATTTTTTTGTTGGTGGTATAATCAATTGCTACAAATGTTTTTATATTAACTCCCGCATGCGGCATGTGTTGACATCCATGCACTATATATACAATCTGGTAGCCGTATTTCTTACAGGCTCAGTCACTGCAAAATAATGTTCAGACCTGTTCAGAATATTAAAAAGGAGGAGCCTTCTTTAATATGGTAATTATAACACTGATAAATATTTCGTGAAACACGACTCTGATTGGTTGTAAAACAGAAATCATTGAAACGTGATTGGTCCCATTTGGGGCATGAGTTAAATAGTCTCTATTATTTCTTACTCGTATATCAGATATTAGATGACGGAGGTAATTAAATTTCTTTTTTCCATTCATTAGCCTTATTCGTTCGTAAGTCGTCATCATGGTAATCCGTCTGGCTTTTCCTTTTATTAGGCTTGAAAGCAATATAATGTCCCACCAACTAGTTGCTAGCAAGGAGGTGGTAAGTCCAGCGATGGAGTTGCCATCTTTAAGCATCTGGACCTGCTTCAATACTGCATTTACTCAGTATTAGTTGGGATGGTTATACCGCCATAACTCGGTCCCCAGAACTTCTTTTGTTAAAACAGGTTGCACCACGAGAAGGTGAGGTTTGAGAATTGAGTAGGAGAGGTTACATGAGACACTTCACTGCTCCTTGCACTTCATTAGTGCAGAAATCAACTCGTACTCGTCTTTATCAAATAATGGCTCGACCAGTCCTATGTTATGGGAGTGAAGCGTGGACTATAAGGACGAAAGATGAAAGCAGACTAACAGCTTGTGAGATGAAATGTATGCGCCGAACAGCTGGCTACACCAAATGGGATCGAAAGAAAAATGTAAAAATCCTTCAAGAACTTAATGTGTCACCAATACTGCACTACATCTCCAGATATCAGCTAAACTGGAAGGAACATGTCTCAAGAATGGCTAGATCCAGGATCCCCAAGGCAATAATGAACTACTGTCCAAATGGGAAACGGTCACTTGGTCGACCTATGAAAAGATGGCACGAAAACCGCTTTCTCAAGCCGTAACAGTTCTTCTAGGACTAATACCTGTCAGGATGATGATGATGATAATTAAGTTTAGAAAATTGTTGTATGATTTTTCCATCTAATTCTATTTAAATTTTTCGTAAGTTCTTTCTATACATACCCATAGATTTTTTTTTCGGAAATTAATTTTCAAATCCAAATGTTTGGATATATCCTTTAATTGATGTGCTCCCATTTGGAATTCATCCTCCGAGGTTGCAGGTTTAATCCATATTATATGAATATTATAAAATATCATTCGAATTTTTTATTACTATGTTACGTTAATATAGTATACAGTACATTTCTTTTTTATACTTGTATTTCACAATACAGAGAGTTATTTTCGCTTTATTGCACACAGTTTTAAATTATATTGTTTCGAAATTAATTGGCGTTCATTACTTTCATCCCATATTACAAAGTACTATAAAATTGTAAGTTATGGACGAAAAGGGTTAGTGGAAATCAATGTTTTTAATTTTCACTCTATTTCTGTAATTTATTGTACTGATAAGTGTTTATTTCGCAGGTTTAAAATACTTATTTTTAAAATTGAAGGCTTTAGTGAATGAGACCTTGAACTTAGGGTTTATAAGCTCTTAGAGGTAACAAATTTGTTATATTGTTAAACTTTTAAAATTTAATTTAAAATAAGCATTATTTGAGCGCAGGCAACGTAATATGTTGTCGAATAATTACGATATGGGTCCCGGTCACAGTTGTTACTTTCATAACAAGTGACAGTAACATTATTTTTTATGAGGATTTATTGTTGAGATGACGTTTTTTTTTTAATATGGTTTCAATGCTCAATTAATATGGGATAGTCATAAATAACAAATCTAACACAGAGATGAATATATTCTCCTTTAATGACACATTCCCAGCCAAATATAGATTGAATAAAAATATTCCTCTTCTAGTGGAAATGGAAACAAATTATTGTAACTCTGAATTTCCTTGGGGCTTTCTATCGAAATATTCAATTCTTGTCCATCTGTATTCGAAGCCAATAGCTTGTTTGACATGCTAAAGGACCAGTTTTCTTTTATGCTTGAGTTATACATCAAATTTTAGATGTCGAAGAAACTGACTGGAGGCTGAAAAACGACATTTTCTCTGAAATATATATTTCTTCGACTTTGTTTTTATGTGAATGTTAATGTGTGAGTGACAGTTTGCAAGAACGTCAGAGATTCAAAATATATTTTAGTAGTAAATACTGTCCTTACAGAGTATCGTCACCGTTATGTCCTTTAAAGCAAATATGTACATTTTTTAAATAACTAAAGACGTTAAAAGATGTGTTATGTGTAAAACAAAATTAAATAATAGTAAAAGTTTTTAATCCGTAACTAATATTCATTAAATAATTTGTTTTTATAAATCCACGAGAAGCCGGAGAATAGTCCTGGCCTCTAAGGACATTAGTGAGGTGCACGAATCGTTCAGATTGCTTAATAGATCTTCGTTATTCCCTCTAACATACAAAAGTTTTAGAGATAATTACTTAAGCTGATCCTTTGAATTAGTAAAGACGTCTCTAGAGATCTGTGATACAAGCAAACGGAAACCGAGAAAGTTCACAAACAACTGTATTAGAGCGGTATTGATTAGAGTTTTACACCCCATACAGCTTCACAATACAACACAATATTTGTTTTAGATACACTGTATAGAAGCGACCTCTATCACATAATATAGCGCGGTCCCGATAGTGTAACTATAGCTGAATTTACTCAAAAGTGCTACATTTATATTTTCTACAAAATACTGCGATACTTTGATATCGTAAATTGCAAAAATAAACAGAATACACATTGTATTTGAACAATAATTTTAACCAGATGAGTCATCATCTTAGACGGTAGCATTAGATACTCTTATTCTATAGGACCTGGGTTCAAATCTCAGAGCCGGTCAAAGTGATTGCGGCTTTATATGATTTTTCCAAAGCAGTCAATAAAAGTGCTGGGTGGATTTTTATTATCAGAATCCACATCATCATTCGTCACCTTATGCAATTAGTTAAAAATTGAATAACAATACAAATTATTATCTTCTCTCGACGCTACATATACAGACGCGATGTTCAAGCGTTAAAAAACAGACGACGTAGTGATATTGAATATTTCTTTATATTATTACCTGAGAGCAGTTAAATTATTATTGTGGCTTCGTCTAAGAGATCGTAGAACTGTCCATTCCCTATCCCTTCTCTATAAAATACTTCACACATCATCGCCTAATAATTTATCACGCCGCTTCATCAGACTATCCGACACACACAATCTTGATACTCGATCCCATCAGTACATTGTCCTTTATATCCCTTCTCATCACACTGTGTATTATTCATTATCTTTTACAGTCTCACTTACCAAAACATGGAATTCCCTTCCGACTTATGTCAGAGACTGTCAAACTATAACATCCTTCAAAAACAAACTAAAGAATTATTTAATAACAAACTTACTTATACGCCTGATTGATAGAATTATTTTAACAATTAGTCAATTTAATTATTTATGAAAATAATATTCCATCCATCCATAGTAATTCTGCTCGAAGGCAGGTCCTTCACTGCAATCATAGCATTTACATGCTATGCTTGCAGCTTTACTAGGAACTTGTAGGTGTGGTAGCTTCCCGTTGCTTTCCACACCGGTGAAGGATCATGATGATGACAATGATAAGGATGATGATGATAATAATGATGGCTATATGCTTTCGGGGACCTTTTGGGCCTTAAAGTTTCCCTGACATTTGTCTTACAGGTGAGGAAAAACCCCGATAAAAATTCACCCAGAAAAACTGTCCCGACCGGGGATCGAACCCAGGCCCGCTGCGTGACAAGACAGCACGCTACCTCGAGACCACAGCGGTGGACATAAAATAATATTAAAATTAACAAATATTTTGACGAGGTTATATGAAAATGGAAAAAAGTCAAGTCCCATAGGAATACAAATTAATAAGGAAATGTATATGAATCTTTTAATGTATGCAGACGATCTGGTAATTACACAGAAGTCAGAGGATGATTTACAAAGAACCATTTACATGTTGAATCAATTAGGACTATTATAATCTTAAAGTCTCAACTTCAAAAACTAAAATTATGGCTTTTCAGGGCAAAGTGCCAGTCAGAGCAAAAATAGTAATCAATAATGCATTAATAGAACAGATAGCACACTTTAATTATCTTGGTTCAGATATAACTTACAGCTACGATTGGGATAAAAGTAAAGTGATCCCACAACAGGCCTCAGGAGGCCCTTGGGGTAGTAGGAGGTTAAGGCTCCCACTTTTTCTAGACAATCGGCACTTTATGTCAGCCGGGTTGTCAGCCCTGCGTGACGGCCGCCTTTACCCCAGAACAAGCATCTGGTACTCATTTCAGTTAGAGGCTGAGTCGACCCCAGGGCCATAATGCCGCCAGAGGGTTTGGGTCAGTTTAAAAATCCTGACCCCAACGGGACTTGAACCCTCGACCCTCCGGCTTGTAGCTCAGTGCCTTAACCACTACGCTACGGCGTGCCCTCACATACACAATAAATTAAACCGATATCAAATGATATGTGGCACCATAAGAAGAGCCCTCCAAAAGACTCGAAGAGAAACTCAGCTCAGGTTTTATAAAATTATGGCTGTTCCTGTTCTTTTATATGGATCTGAATCTTGAGTACTTACAAAAAAAAGATATCTCGCACATTCAGGCCATTGAAATGAAATTTTTAAGATCCGTAAAAAGATGTACACGCATGGATAGATTACACAATAAATCAATAAAAAATGAACTGGAGATATTTTCAATAGTCGATAAACTAGAAGAGCACAAATACCAATGGAAAGAACATTTAGACAGAATGGACAATACAAGAGTACCCAAAAAGATCAACACCTACAAACCACATGGAAAAAGATCTTTGGGACGACCAAGGAAACGATGGACTTGAGACCGGAACAGGTCGCATTGACCTAATCATGGAAAGGAAGCAGAAGATAAATGGAAGAGAGTATTTCACTGTTTTTTTTATATCTTACTATGTTACTTTATGTTAGTTTAAAACACGATATTACATATTAAACATCTTCCACGTACATTTTCTATTGCCAACATTAAAAAATCCATGACATATGGAATCTGTAGGTTTAATGCCACATTCAATCATTCTACAAAGAGCTATATTTAATTTGGAAAAGTATGTGCCAATTACAATTTAAAAATTTCAAAGAATAACTCTAAAATGTTGGCATTTAAAGGACATGATACCTTAAGAGAAAAATATTAATTGATAATAACATTTTAGAGCAAGTGAACATTTTTAAATATCTAGGTTTCAATTTATCATATGATAAAATTGAAGATATTAATGACAAAATAAATACATTTAATCTAATGTGTGGCACTATTAAAGGACCCTTAAAAACACAAGAAAAGGAACAAAAATGAAATTTTATAAAGTAATGGTTGTTCCTGTATTGATGTATGGATCAGAATGTTGGACGATCACAAACAGACAAGAACAAAGTTTGGAAGCAGCTGAGATGAGATTTTTAAGAAATATAGCAGAATATACTCTGCTGGATAAGAAAAGGAATGAAGATATAAGAAAGGAACTAAATATTTTCAAACTTACAGACCGAATAATTAATTACACTGGTCAACATCATTTTTGTCTCATGAGCACCAACAGTTGTACTTAATGGAGGTTTTTATCGTGTTTTCAAATATGTTTTCCGAATTTCTCCATCACCCACAGTTTTTTTTATTTCAATTTCAATTAATGGATTTAAATAATTATTTTTTAATGCACGTTTTTTCGTCCCGTTACCCACTGTAAAATAAAACCAAATCAGCTAACTCAGGAGATTTCAGCTATGGAAAAGAGATATCAAGGCAAATGGAATCCTAATATGCTGGCCGATTATCGTTGGACCATCAAAATGGATGCTGCACAGGCGAAATATAGCAGAAAATCGTCATTTCGTACTTTATAGGCGAGTCCGAATGTTCGAATATTATGTAGTTAAGAACGTAACAAATATTAAAGTGTTTGAAATTATAAATGCCTGTCTCTCGGAAACCTTGCGTGATGGAGAAAAACCGATATCATATTTGAATTCAGGAGAAAAAATACTATTAGAATCACATGTTTTTCTTTCTGAGACAAAAAAAAAGATTTTCTTTTTTGTTGCTCAGTGTTATAGGAACGCCTGGAAAGAACATAGGTCCTATTGACAGAATGCCAGAAGAAAGATTTCCAAAATTATTGCTAAATTATAAACCGCACGGAAGGAGAAATGTTGGACGCCCACACAGAAGATGGTCTGAACAATTTTAACAATTCTAGCGATCATGAAACCGGAACTAGCCAACAGGCTTAATCCCTGGATGATGATGATCAATAAAATCTTGCTCTGATCCATATCCTCAGCCAACTGAATTCAGTTATCTGAGATCCATTGTCTTAAGGGTTTCCTAACAAATATTTTGAAAGCATTTATAATTTCGACTATTCGAGCTAAATGACCTGCTCATTTCAATTTCCTAAACCTAATAACGCATTCCTTTTGTTCAATTCATTGCAGAGTCAAAATCTAAAATGATCCCAAGAGTCTGGGTGTGTCTTGTCAGGTAGCGCATGCAAATGTTAACACTTCAAGGGTGGACAGTTGTGTTCCATATAAGCACTCGTGTCATCAAACCTTGATAATTTCAAACGTGTCATCTTCATGATTAATGAGAGAGATCAGTTGATAATGTGCTATTCTTATCCTTCAACGGATTTCTTCATAACAGTAAACATGGCGTTACCGTCCATGGAGAGCATCTCTTATAATGTCATTCCATTACTTCCTTTCCAAAGCCTTATAATATTATATTTTTCATTCATTCATTCGCAGTCGAGTCTACGGCAGGGAAGCAACAGCTGGAAGCGCTCGCCACTGAAGATGCCCTCCGCAGTTGAGGGAGAAACGTCTGGAAGAAACGCCAGTTATAGACCACATCCACATAGCCCGGAATCTTTTATTACCATGATTACCGGCCGTGAAAAGCCTGCATTCCACTATTATATTTTTCTACTTACATTCATTCTTCTTAAGTAATCCTCCACATTATCTAATCATCTTCTATGTCTTGCAACTCAAAAGCTTTCTGACTACTCTATTGGCCTCCATTCTGACTATATGACACAACCAGGAACTTCTTTTACTTTTAATTTTTGCTATAACATTTGAATTAATTTCCTCAACTTATTTATTTGATCTTATGATCCAAATATTATTTCCGTTAACTGGGCTGAAAATTCTCGTAAGAATTTTTCTTTGCCATTTTGCAATGATAAATCCATTACATTTTTTCTGACACCACGTATGGAAAGCATACACGAATGTAGGTCGTATCATTGTTCTGTACATGTTAATAACAATATATATCATCATCCAGGGATTAAGGCTGTTGGCTCGTTCCGGTTTCATGAAAGCTGCCTTGTCATGCAGAGGGCCCGGGTTCGGTTCCCTGTCGGGGCAGGCTCTTGGGTGAGTTTTTCGGGCTTTCTCCTCACCTGTAAGACAAATGTCAGGAAGCTTAGGGCCCAACGATCCCCGAAAATCATCCGGCCAACATCATCATCCTTATCATTATCACCACCATCATTCACCGATGAGGAAAGCAACGGGAAGCTACCACATCTATAATTCCCTAGTAAAGCTACAAAGCATAGCATGAAAATGCTATGATTGCAGTGAAAGACCTGCCCTCGGGCAGAATTGCAATGGATGGAGATATATCTGCATCAGTTAGGAAAACCCGGGCAAGTCAACTTTTGGTCGAAAATGAGTTATTAACATCTCCCGATAGCTTTTGGTCCGATGCACGTTCGGTAAAAACGGGTACCGGTAAGTCGTCAAGCGAATAGTGACGGTGTTATTAAGCATTGAATTTTCGATGTATGCACTCTTTGATGTAAGTCATTGAACTAGTTTTTGCTCTCCTGTAAAAAATCACTATGAAGACTTACCTGGTTTTTCCTAACTGATGTAGATATATGATATACAACGAAATGTAATAGTATACATATAGCTCAATAGGCCTATTAAAACAGCTTGATATATTTTTAGGCATTTATGTAAAAAATACAAAATACAATAATCTTATATCTTTACGCCATGACTAGTAAGTGAACATTGCTCAGTGAAAGGTTGTAGACCCATCTACTACAGATTAAACAAAGTGTAAGTTAAATTTACCTCACAATTTTTACTGCTTACAGACTAGTCATACACAAACAATATGAGATAGATGGGGAACTAGTGGTCCTTGAAGTTACATGGCAGAGTTATAATGAACATTAACTGCCATAAGTAAAGCCTTACTCTGACTATTTAACTCATGCCCCAAATGGGAGTCAATGACCAATCACGTTTCAATGATTTCTGTTTTACAACCAATCAGAGTCGTGTTTCACCAAATATTTATCAGTGTTATAATTACCATATTAAAGAAAGCTCCTCCTTACAATATTGCGTTCCTTTGGCAATAAATAGTATGATCTGGTTGCAGTGATAAACAAAAGAAGCAGTAGAAGCGTACCTATCGTTTCTCATTTGTAAACATCGGCCGTTTACATTAAATATATAAATATTGTAAAATAACTCTAGTATAAATAATGATTTGTGAGTAAACAGCTTAATTTTATTCGTTAAATATTCCTAACACAATGCCACTCTTGATTTCCAAATTCTCTAGATATATTCACTCCTCGTCACTTCGTGATTCGTTACTTTATCGATAATTTTGAAATCACTCGTGGCCTAACTGTATGCATTAAATCAATTGAAGTAGCACCGTAATTTTATACTAAGATTAATTTCAAATCTTATTGTTAACTTAGTTTGTCTAATTTTAAATACTTGATGTAACCTAAGTATAAAACAAATTTGTCTCGCTCCATCCCCCATGGGTTTAAGTGACCGTGCCTTGATGTAAAGCTAGGAGTCCACATGGGGAAAGAAATTTTCTCATGGAATTTCGGCCAGTATGGGACCAGCATTCCATCATGAGGAATTAGGTATCTATAAAAAGTAGGGGCTCTAGATTGATAAAACCCAGCAACAACGGCTGGAAGACCCGATGTGCTGACCATGTCACTCATATACTGACTATAATTATGATCGTCCATGTCTTTGATTAACACGTGTGAATGTGAGACCAACAACCCGATGGTTGATCAAGGACTTTCTAGGACTGTCGAGCCATGGATATTATTTTCGAAATTTGTGCCTTAATGTCCTTAAGTACGAGAAAAAATAGTTATAATAACGTAAAAAGTTGGTAAATGATAGCTTGCTTTTTTACTGTAATGATTGGCTCCAGTGTTTGAGGAAAAAATAATTTTGTTCATAAAATATCTGCCACTCATTGTAACTATACCGTTTTACAGGACTCTCAACGATATTCAGAACATTACCTTAATTCCCTAAATTATGGAAAATCAATTATAATATCAAATTTGTTGAAATGTGTCGGATCCCTGTTAAAACAACTAATACATAACATCATCATCAACAACAACAACAAGGATTAAGCCCAATGACCTGTTCCGATCTCATTATAGGTCGAATTGGTCCTTCCATCTCTTCAATGGTCTTCCCAACATTCTTCTCCCTTTTGGTTATTACGAATGAATGAACAGCGCATACCAAGAAGAATGTATAATTAATACATAACCATATTGTAATTATTGTTGTGTAGTTTCTGTAATTTTACACAAATTTAACTTCTTCCTCATACAAATTTATTTTCCTATTATTTCATTACAATAACGTTGATTAAAAGGAACTAACATGTCTTAGTATAAATTTCAAATTCCAGACTTAACATTTTGTACATTATTTTATTTTATAAAAAATTGCAAAAACAAGCTACTTTAGTTTACAAAATTTTAGAATCTTACGCAATAATCTAAAAAGTTTGTTTATTTAGAGGATTTAAAATTGTTTCAGAAGGAATCATGATACCATGCCATGAGCTCTAATGTGTTGGAACTTCGTCAGAGATGATTTTTAAAATTCAAGAGTTCTTGAACGTCATGTATCTAAGTAACACAGGACCAATACATGTAACATCACACGGAAAAAATACTGAATTTTGTAATTTAGAAAACTTCCATCGACAGGGATTGAAGCAGGAGCCTCCAGTATTGAGTAGCCTATAATGTTGTACTCTGATCAACTACGAATGTTGAATGTTGTTCCTATGTGCAGTACGAACTTTGATAAAATCACAACATACTAAACATAAATTCAAATACAATTTAAGCACGTAATTCGAATTGAAGATCACTAAAACTCCGGAAGCATAAAAAAATAACATTTTTATTGAAAATACATTGTACCTTAAAAATTAATTTATAATTAATTAGCATTTCATTGAACTTTTAAAAATAAATAAATAACGTAAATGCTATAATCAATTGAGTTGGTGTTTACTTGATGAAAATCCATATTTATTAATTAAATAAAATTTGATTTTCATATTTATTATATAATTCAGTGACAGCTGTTTCGGTACACTGTACCTTCTTCAGACATGTTAACAAATTATGAATTGTGTTCCAACTGATCTAAGCAACAATACAACAATATTTATTTAAATTTTTAAATTTAACAAAGGGGATTCATTCAAATCAAGTTGAGAATTTAACAGTTTTTTACTACTTTTAAACTTATTAATTTCTACAGCCTCCAAAAGATCTAACTTCTTACCCTTATCACAAATATGTAAAATTTCAAAATTTGGATCGAAACAATGATTAAATTTGAATAGGTGGTTAGCATAGTTTGAATTTTCTAAATTTCTGTTATATGCTCTCATGTGTTCCTTTATCCGAGATATAAAAGGTCTACCAGTTTGTCCTATATAGACATTGTCACATGTGCCACACTTCAATTTATATACACCTGATAATTTTTCTTTTTTTTGTTTTGGTTTTATTGTTTTTATTATATTTTGTAGAGTTTTATTAGTTTTAAATGCCACATTAATGTTCAACTTTTTGAAGTGTTTAGATATTTTATTTGCAAGTGGGCCTATGTATGACATTACGACATATGTCTTATTGTTTTCTTTGGGTACAGGAAAAACTTTGTTAATTGCTTTTTTGTAATTAATCTTCTTAATTAAACATTCTATAATTTCAGGGTCGTATCCATTATTAACAGCCAATTGTTTAATAATATTCAATTCATTATTATATTCCAAGGGTGTAAGAGGGATATTTAAAAGTCTATGAATATAACTATTAAAGGCTGACATCTTATGAGTATATGGGTGAAGAGAAGAACTATGGATAGTGGTATCAGTATGAGATGGTTTGTGAAAGATACCAAACTCAAACTTATTATCAATGTGTTTTATTGTTAAATTTAAAAATTTAAATAAATATTGTTGTATTGTTGCTTAGATCAGTTGGAACACAATTCATAATTTGTTAACATGTCTGAAGAAGGTACAGTGTACCGAAACAGCTGTCACTGAATTATATAATAAATATGAAAATCAAATAAAACTACGTTTTATTTTTATTTAATTAATAAATGCTATATTAAAGAGTAAATAAACAATGTAATTACAAAAGAATTAATATTAATTCTAAGGAATTCTCTCCACATCTAGATAAATGTGTTGTGACATGTTACTAACGCAAGTAGTATAGGCCTAAATGTCTGTCTCCGAGGCAAAAATATATAGGTAACATTCGTTCATTGCCCTTGCCTCGAAATAAGATGTTCATTTTTTTTAATAATCCGACTTGACTTCAACAAACTCACCATGAAAACATGTTTCATCTCTCTCACCAAACCCATTAAGTGGGAAATTCTATATAAAAATATCTCAGTGAATAGGCCTTCTTATGTCAAAGAAACTACATGTTCCGCTAAGTCTAATATCTTCTGTCAAATAAAAGAGAATCTTCACTTTTACTTTTTTATCCCTTTAAAGAAAATTTTAAAATACTAAAATTCTCCTATTTTCTATAATGAAATTTCTTGAAATGTTCTAAAGAGATTTATATATATATATATATATATATATATATATATATTTAATATTTTAAGAGACATAAAATCAATAAACAGTTAACAGGCATAAAAGCAAGAAACAGAAGTTGAATAAAAGCTGAAATGCATCTCTTTTTAAAGGATCTATTGACTTTAGTGAATACGAAAAAACAATCTTTTTGAAATAAATTTTTTAACGACGATATAAATGTTTTATCTTAGAAGATATTCATTTTAGAATCCAACACTCGGGTCTCAGGACGCTGAATTTAGATTTTCCCCCTTCCTTTTTAAGTCAAGAATCCAACATATAAAATCTCCTAAAGATCACATTGAAAATAAGGTTAAGGAATAAGATTGTTGTAAATTATTTAAATATATTTTAACAAATTGAATGATTTGTAAAATGTTGCGCTATGACACTATTATAGCAGTTTCGGTTGGTCCAGGGCGCTATAGCCACTAGGCTTGCCGGCCGGTTACGGCTGATGACCTTAATCCACTTAATACACGTCATGTATCAATTACAGAGATGAACTATCATCCGGCCAATATGTCACATTCCTAGCTGGATTTCGCAGTCTGGAGCCACACAATGCCGGGCAAGCACAGGTTCCATATACTAGCCAATATTCGAACCATCGTGCCTCCAGCAGCTCTGCGCCAAAACATGATGCTATACCCTAGACCGTTCGGACACGGTACGTACACTTTCAATTAAAGCAACTATAAACAGCCAAAAATAAAAATAATTATTTTAAATCACAGATGCTTATTAAAAGTGGTCATAAGTTATTTATCGCTATTTACAATTAAGAATTTCTTAAGGTCTTCTTGAATAAAATGGAGTCCAATTAACAGTTTTTAGCTTTGTTTTATCCATAATTGCCAATATTTGACTATTTTTTAAATATAAATCTAACATGTAATTTAACGAATCCTTCGTTTCATTGACATAATTTATTTTAAGAACACGTTACATTCTTACAAATTATTATTATTATTATTATTATTATTATTATTATTATTATTATTATTATTATTATTATTATTATTATAAAAATAGAAGAAAAGCGTTTGAAATGGTATGGACACTTCATAAGAATGGAAGAAGAGAGAATACCAAAGAAGATTCTTATTGGAAAGCTAATGGAAGTAGTGGAAGAGGAAGGCCTAGAAAACGATGGATGGATGGATGGAGTGAAGAGAAGTATGGAAGCTAGAGATTTGAGGTAAGAATATTTTTTAGACAAGAACCTCTGGCGACTTTGGATAGAAGGAGAAACACTGTATTGTGGAATATTCCTAAATAAAAATTATTATTATTATAGAATTTATGTATAAATTAAAAATTTTGGTCGAATCATATTTGCACAATAAAATTAAGAATTAAATTTGGTAAGCCTATAAGGTTTCATGTTCTCAGAAAAAAAATTTGGACCAAAAAGGGATGAACATACAGACGATTTGAGAAGATTACTAAACAGTGAGCTGCATGATCTTCATAGGAAACCACATATAATAAAAACAGTTAAGTCACGTAGACTGCGATGGGCAGGACATGTGGCACGAGTGGGGAATGAAAGAGGGGAAGGAAGCTTCTTATAGGAAGCACCCAGCGGGTAGACCAAGAATGAGGTGGAAGAAAAGCATTAACAATGATTTGAGGGAAGTATATTATATAGGAGATGGTTGGAAAACATTGGCTCTGGATAGAGATGTATGGAGAGCTTATGCCCGCATGGCCATGAACCTACGGTTCTATTAGGTTTCATAAAATGGCTAGTGAATAATTCAGAAAAAATTCACTTCATAACAGCGATATGGGATATTCCGAACCCGTCTATAATTCTAATGAAATGGGATATTTGAATTAATGGTGGATATTGCTTTATAGGTAAAGACAAAATTTCTCTCCGAAGTAGCAACATACAAGTATAAAATTTTCAGGAAGGCTTTGAGATGAGCTTCCACGAAGCTTGGTAAGGCCCAAGAGATTGTCGTAAATATTTAATGGCACATCTTCGATACAAAGCGCAAACTTGATCAAACCTCGGTGCTGAATTTATTTCAAACTAAGCTACAATAAAATATAAAAATATAATAATACCCTGCACAATTTTTATACAAACCACATTCGTATTACTAACGTATAAGAGAGACATAGGAATCCCAGTTTTTATAAGCGTAATCTGGATATAATCTACGGAAAATAAGAAATAAAAATCCAAGGAAAACTCTAAAACATCTGCTCTGAACTTCAAGGTTATTTCTTTCTGAGAAAAAAAGCTATACACAAAATGTAGTATTCTTAAGCTCAGCCCACAGAACGTCCTCCTCTGGAATGCAGCAAATACCTCAGAGTACACTGAGCTGCAAAAGGAATCAGTAACGAAACGTTTGACAGTGTAATTCTATCGCTATCAAAATGCAAAGCATGCATGGCATTCCTATACAGCAGTTCTGATATTACACACATGAGGAACCGCCTAAATGATTAGATAAATCTCATGTGGAACTTCTATTACCTATAGACAAAACTACTTCAGTATATAGATGCATATTTGCTGCTGAAAACAGAATACAGTAAAGTAAAAGTAAAGTGATCCCACAACAGGCCTCAGGAGGCCCTTGGGGTAGTAAGAGGTTAAGGCTCCCACTTTTTCTAGACAATCGGCACTTTATGTCAGCCGGGTTGTCATCCCTGCGTGACGGCCGCCTTTATCCCCAGAACAAGCGTCTGGTACTCATTTCCGTTAGAGGCTGAGTCACTTTATTCAAATTCTATAGTTTACATAGTCCACCGCTGTGCCTCGAGGTAGTGTGCTACCTTGTCACGCAACGAGCCCGGGTTCGATTCCCGGTCGGGACAGGCTCCTGGGTGATGTTTTTCCTCACCTGTAAGCTGTATGTAAATGCATATTTGCTGCTGAAATCAGAATACAGTACTTTATTCAAATTCTATAGTTTACATAGTCCACCGCTGTGCCCCGAGGTAGCGTGCTACCTTGTCACGCAACGAGCCCGGGTTCGATTCCCGGTCGGGACAGGCTCCTGGGTGATGTTTTTTCCGGGGTTTTTCCTCACCTGTAAGTTGTAGGTAAATGCATATTTGCTGCTGAAAACAGAATACAGTACTTTATTCAAATTCTATAGTTTATATAGCCCACCGCTGTGCCTCGAGGTAGTGTGCTGCCTTGTCACGCAACGGGCCCAGGTTCGATTCCCGGTCGGGACAAGCTCCTGGGTGATGTTTTTTCCGGGGTTTTTCCCCACCTGTAAGCCAAAAATGTCAGGAAGCTTAGGGTCCAAAAGTCCCCAAAAATAATTCGGCCATCATCATCATCCTTATCATTTTCAGGGGTATATAAATATAAAAATAATGATATAGATTATTGTTTGAACGAATCAATAATTTAATATAAAGCATAAAGGAATTAAAAAAATTAAAGGGAAAATTAGTATTAACATTGTAGCATCATCATCATCATTATCCTTCACCCGTGTGGAAAGCAACGGGAAGCTGCTATACCTATAATTCCCTAGTGAAGCTGCAGAGCATAGCATGAAAATGCAATGATTGTAGTGAAAGATCTGCCCTCGGGCAGAATTACTATAGAATAGAATAGTTTACATGCTGTAGACTCTCGCTAATCCGACAGATATCAGGCCGGAATAATTAAATAACTCATTGACACTATCAAATCCGTAGATTAATGGCCGCGCGAGCATAAGCTCTACACAAAACCCTATATTGAGCTAATGTTTTCCAGTCATCCCCTGTATAATCTACTTCCGTCAAATCATGGTTAATGTCATTCTCCCGTCCAAGAAGCATCTCAGAATGGTCGGCATCGGAGATTTAACCCGAAACTTCCCTAACTGCCACCTGAGACAACTCGCTCGAGAAAAAAATTTTCCTTTCTAGCTATATGGTCTCGCACCATAGGCGAGTGGCTAAGGCAACGGGACTTGAGCTGGTTCGACTCTCGATGGGAGAAGAAATTTTCTCATGGAATTTCGGCCAGTATGAGACCGGTATCCACACCAACATCGTGTGAAATTTGGGTAGCTACAATAAATAGTGGCTCCAGGTTGAGAAAACCAGATGTTACGGCTGGGAGACCTGACATTTCAGATTCAATATTTGTACAATGAAAATGTAATGTTTTAAGTAAACTATATAATTTTTTTTTAATACAGGCTTTCCACTTTACAGCAGTTTGCCCTTGATTCCTGCTTTCCAGATATTCCTATCTTCCCATTGTCCATCTTCCATACCCCTCTTGATCATGGCATCATATATTCCCTCATACCATGTTCTTCTACTTCTTCCCCTTCTCCTTCTGCCTGGTACCATCCAATCCAACACCTGTTTAGGCCACTGGTCTTCCGGCATCCGTTGTACATGTCCATACCATTGTAGAGCTCTCTTTGTTATCCTATCGATAACAGTTTCCTGTGCATCCATTTATTGTCTGATATATGTATTCCGAATATGTTGTAGCCTGGATATTCTCATACTTCTCCGTAATCCATCCATTTCTGTCGCCAAGATTCTTTTCTGCATCCTTTCATTTATTGTCCAGCTTTCTGATCCATATGTAAGTATACTTTCTATTATTGTCTGCATAATCCCTTTTTTTTGTTTTTCTGGTCAAATTTCTATTCCATAAAAGACCATTCAGGGATCTAATCGCCTTCCTTACACAATTTACTCTGTTAGTAATATCTTTTTCACAAGTACCAGATTTATTTATTATAGATCCAAGATATTTAAATTCTTCAACACGTTTAATTATCATATTATTTATTTGTAGGTCATCTGAATTTCCTCCGATTACCATATATTCTGTTTTAATATAATTTATCCTCAGTCCACCTACCTCAAATGCATCGACCAACTTTCTTATCATATATTCTATATCTTCTTTATCTTGTCCTATTATAATCTGGTCATCGACGAATAATAAATTGTGCAGTAAATGGCCATTAATGTCGATTCCCATTCGCTTACATGACTTATTCCATTTCATTAATACTGCTTCTAAATATATCTTAAACAATGTTGGTGACATCCCGCATCCTTGTCTTAATCCTTTTGTTATATCAAATTCTGAAGATATTCTATTTCCAACCTTAATACTTGCTTTACAATCATACATTCTTTTTATAAAATGTATGACAGATTTAGATATTCCAAACTTTTCCATTGCCAACCAGAGCTTATTGATGGGTACAGAGTCATATGCCTTTTCCAGGTCTATAAATGCCATATGAACTTCTTTTCCTTTAGCCAACATCTTTTCCGTAATCTGCCTGATCACAAATATATTATCAAGGCACGATTTACCTGCTGTGAAACCTGTTTGTTCTTCTGATATTCTATTTTGTATTAGTTCCTCCAATCTGATTTTAATAATTGACTATATAAATTAAAAAAAAAACTATATAAATTAAGAAATATAAATGGAATTAAACCACTAAGATGATAAGTTAGCAGCTTTCAACTGACCACATGTCACCTCTAAACTGGTTGGATGATCGTCTACCTCTCTTCTTCTTCTTCACTTCACGGGCTAGGCAAAATGCCTGTTCCACCTCACACTTGTTCTGTCCATCTTTTTATTGGCCTTCCTACACTCCTTGAACCTCTTGGCTTGTAGTTAAATGCTGCTTTTGGTAATCTTGTTACGTTCATTCTTTCTACATGTCTAAACCATTTTTCTCTATATACTTTGATTTTATCATTTAATGGATATACATTTAACTCTGTTTTTATATCTTCATTCTTTAACCGATCCATTCTTGTGCAGCCTTTTGTTCTTCTAATGAAGTTCATTTCTATACTTTGTATTCTACTTTGTAATTTTTTGGTCATTACCCAAGTTTCACTCCCATAAAGTAATGCAGGAACTGCCAATGTTTTATAAAACTTCAATCTAGTATCTGTTCTTGTTTTATTCTTTAAGGGACTCTTACTTTAAGGGAGGAAAGGAGATTACAGGTATTTGAGAATAAAGTACTTAGGAGGATTTTTGGACCAAAGAGAGATGAACAGACAGGTGAATGGAGAAGACTACATAACAATGAACTACATGGTCTTTATAGGAAGCCAGATATAATAAGAACAATCAAGTCTCGTAGACTGCGATGGGCAGGACATGTTGCACGTATGGGGAATGAAAGACGTGCATGGAAGCTTCTTGTAGGAAAGCCAGAGGGAAAACGCCCAGTTGGTATACCAACAATGAGGTGGGAGAATAACATTAACTATGATTTGAGGGAAGTAGATTATACAGGGAATGATTGGAAAGGATTAGCTCAGGATAGAGATGTATGGAGAGCTTATGTCCGCGCGGCCATGAACCTACGGGTTCGATAGTGCCAGTGAGTAAGTAAGTAAGTAAGGTTTTATGTATAGTTCCGCATATAATTTGAAATCTTGACAGCTTCACATTTACGTCTCTTTAAGTTTTTTGTGTTTATAGTAAAATTACAACCCAAATAATTAAAATGTGTTACTTGTTCCAGAGGTTTGTTCTCTATTATGATTTTTGATCTTATATGTTCACTTTCCCCAAAATGTCATTATTTTCCTTTGATATTTTAAAATTATATTCTTGGCATAACTGATTTAATTGATGTAAAGAATACTGCAAATTATTTCAATTGTCTCAGCCGGACGGATTTAATGGACATCTACCTCTGTTAAAAATACATTTGGATGTGAGGCAGCAGCCGGATGCTAGGTGAAGGGCCTCCTAGACCTGTCGCGCCATTGCGTTTTTTTTTAGAGTTTTTAAAGTGTAGGAATTATTTTCATACATTTTGTTATTAACAGCTCGCATATATAAAAATCACACGAAAATCAGATTAAGAAATCTAAGGAGCTGAAAATGTATACTAACCTGAATCGACGCGACGTCACAGTTACGATGGTCGGCACCGGATACTTTAATCCGGAACTTCCCCGAATATAACACTGCCACGTAAGCCAACTCGCTCGGGTGAGAAAGTCTTCCTTTCTAGCTAGATAACTCATTTTCCGCAATTTCGGAGATTTCTCTCCTTATGCATCGACCAGACTTCTACAAAATTTAAATTGTTCTCGTACTTTTGGATTTTCGTAAATACGTTTACATAAAAAGTGGTTGGAACAGTTCGTACTAATAGGGAATTTTATATGTAATGGCAACAATGCTGTAAATCAGCGATCCTTGTGGTGAAAATTATAATCATGTAGAATGTTACTGAGTAGTTTTTGTTGTATAAATATGTAATAATAAAGTCTCCAAATAGCAATATTTTGTGAACACATCCACTGTTACTTTAGTGGAGTAATACCGTCCTAATTCAGTAGAATTTGTTTAGAAGGAGAAATCGGGAAATACTCAAACATCCACCAAATTCACCAGACATGAGCCCTTGTGAATAAAACTTCTTCTCAAAGATCAAACAACTTATACGAGGCATTCGATTTCAATCAACAGTTGATATCCAGAAAGCTCTAGATCGATCAGATGAAAGAGATATCCATAAATGGTGCTGTATATGGAGTGCGCCGTCTTCCAAGAACTTGGTAATGTATAGTTGACTTGACAAGAGATTATAAATGAAGTTCGTAGTGTCAAAAGTAACCGAAATCATTTTTTTTTTGTGATGTTGTAGCAGTGTTGCCATTACTTATCGAATGCCCTAATAGTTTGCATGTTTATAATTATGGACACTGCTTAGAATATGGACACGATCTAACTTAGTGTATAAAACTATCTAAAATAAGTTTATATATATCCATCCATAGTAATTCTGCCCGAAGGCAGGTCCTTCACTCCAATCATAGCATATTCATGCTATGCTTGCAGCTTTACTAGGGAATTAACTGTAGGTGTGGTAGCTTCCCGTTGATTTCCACACCGGTGAAGGATGATGATGATGATGATAATGATAAGGATGATGATGATGACCATATGATTTCGGGGACCGTTTGGGCCTTAAAGTTTTCCTGACATTTGTCTTACAGGTGAGAAAAACTGCCCCAACCGGGGATCGAACCCGGGCCCGCTGCGTGACAAGGCAGAACGCTACCTCGAGACCACAGCGGTGGACATATATATATATACAAATATATAATTCAATAGTGAGAAGTACTGTCACGTATGGAGCCGAAGATTGGAAATTCAACAAAAACTTATGTCGATGGAAATGGATTTCTTGAAGAGAGCAGCAAGATGTTAAAAATTAGACAAAATAAGAAAGACTGTCATAAGAGAAAAAATGAATATTGGTTACTCAATAGTAGATTATATACGGTATAAGCTATTAAATTGGTATGGGCACGTACGACGAATGCAATAACTAAGATTACCCAGGAAAACATTGGAATGGTGTCCACCTGGACGAAGGAGGAGAGGAAGACCTCGAAAATCGTAGATGCAGGAAATAAACACTGGAATGAGAGCAAGAGGACTGGAGGACATGGATTGGATGGAGAGAGACGAGTGGAGAAGAAAAATAAAACTTTAGGCACGGAAAGATGTGTAAACATTAAAATTCTCTATATAAATAATAATAATAATAATAATAATAATAATAATAATAATAATAATAATAATAATAATAATAATAATAATAATAATAAATATAATATGAAAAGAAAAATGAATGCTTGAGTCAGGATTTGAACCCGAGTCTCTAAACTCTGTACGTTTAGCGTTCTAACCAACTGAGCTACCCAAGTATTCCAACACGAACATACATTTTCCCTTATATATGTAGTATTCTCAACTCACACAAGAGGTAGCGGTAAGTCGTTCCCCCTGACATCTAGTGGCCACCATAACAGGTAAGCAAATTTTTAAAAAGAATATTTACTTTATAGCAGTAACGCTTGTATATTTAGATGTCATAACTATATTTTTTGACATTTGACAATGAAGGCAAATATGATATGAAAAGAAAAATGAATGCTTGAGTCGGGATTTGAACCCGAGTCTCTAAACTCTGTACGTTTAGCGCTCTAACCAACTGAGCTACCCAAATATTCCAAAAAAATAATATATATATGACATTTAATATACCCTTGTAAGATGCATTTAATATTACTTTTAATATATGCGCGCTTTTTACTTTATTAAATTTATCTTTCATCTTCTAGTAGATCAGTTTCCTTAGGAAGAATGAATATTTCTGCTTGCGGTTGTTATATGAGAAAATATTTCAGTCCTTCCCTTGGAGATTTTCTGAATGCCTTACTTCATATAAATTACATTGTAAAGTGAAGTATCAAATTCAATTTATTATTTTCTATGTAGATTCCTGTTATATATAAAACACATTTCCAAGTTTTATAATATAAACTAGTAATTTAGCCTCCGATAAAAGGTCGGTATTTCAATTCTGATATAAATCGGAATTTTGTAATAGAGGTAAATTCGAGGAAATGGCTGTGGAGAAGGTAAAATAGTTCAGTAAAATATGCTACAAAACCTTCAAATTTGAATAATATATTTCTCAATACTTTTAAAATTCACATTGAATCACCGTTGAGGTTGTTTTGTATTTTTTTATTGTATTATAAGCTTATATTTTCCCTTTACGGAGATTTAGGCGCTCTCCCCCTACAGGGATTTATTTGAACCATACTAATTTAGTTACACTTGTTTTCATATAGATGTCATTTTGAGTGGTCCGTGGTCAGCGTTCCGCCTCATACTGACATCTAGGAAACCAAGGTAGTACTAGGACGGGAAAATTCAGTAAATTTTGCTTAGAGGCCTTTTCATTCAGGCTTACGGATTTTTTACGAGCCTGAAAATCTTCAGACTCGGGACCCACGGCTTAAAGTCCCTCCCGGAGGACTTGCTCCTTGGATTTTTCCGTCCTAAAAAGTCCATCGACCCCGGCCGGGTTTGAACCCGCGACCCTCGGGACCAGAGGCAAGGAGCACCGCTAGTCCACCGCGGCCGATAACTTAAAAAATATAATTAGTGCCTGAGATAACAGTCGTCCTCAATACTGACTGACTCCATGGCGCGACAGATCTAGAAGGTCCTTGGCTTACCAGCCGGCTGGTGGCCTCACTTCTACATGTGTTAGTAACACAAGTAGAAGAACATCCAGCCAGTTTAGGGGCGACATGTAGTCAGCATATCGGATCCCCCAGCCGATATAACTGGTTTTCTCAACCTGGATCCACTACTCGTTGTGACTACCCACATTACTCACACCATGCTGGGTGGGCAAGGGTCCCATATTGGCCGAAATTCCACCAGAAAATTCCTTCCCCCATGGAGATTCGAACCAGCTCAAGTAACGTAGCGCTGCCCAACGCATATTGCCATAACTACTCGGCTACGGCGCAGTTAAACTGTATAAAAATTGTGAAGGCTTTTCAGAACTATTTGTTCCGTCTTCAGCAGCTGGATTGGTGCGCTCGTCATATAATTAGTGACTCACATGAATGGATTAAGGAGATTCCCTCTGTCCCTATCTACTATCAATGTAGCTGCTGAAGATGGAACAAGTAGTTATGAAAGGCGTTCACAATCAAGCTGCTGAAGATGGAACAAGTAGTTATGAAAGGCGTTCACAATCAAGCAGCTGAAGATGGAACAAGTAGTTATGAAAGGCGTTCACAATCAAGCAGCTGAAGATGGAACAAGTAGTTATGAAAGGCGTTCACAATCAAGCAGCTGAAGATGGAACAAGTAGTTATGAAAGGCGTTCACAATCAAGCAGCTGAAGATGGAACAAGTAGTTATGAAAGGCGTTCACAATCAAGCAGCTGAAGATAGAACAAGTAGTTATGTAAGGCGTTCACAATCAAGCAGCTGAAGATGGAACAAGTAGTTATGAAAGGCGTTCACAATCAAGCAGCTGAAGATGAAACAAGTAGTTCTGAAAGGCGTTTACAAGCCAACTGCTGAAGATGGAACAAGTATTAAAATATATAGTCAATGTGCCCAATTCACCAATAAATGTTTTAAAATGGTCAACACGTTTCCACAGTCAAGCTGTCATTCTCAATATCTGGTCTTGAGAATGACAGCTTGGCAGTGGAAACGTGTTGACCATTTTAAAACATTAATTGGTGAATTGGGCATATTGACTGTTATTTTAATATTTAATCACCAAGAAAAACCACTTGTTTATCAAATACATGGAACAAGTAGTTTTGAAAGACGCTTACAATCCAGCTGTTGAAGATGGAACAAGTAATTCTGAAAGGATTTCACAATTTTAATATATTTTAGTATTGAAGACGATTGTTAACTCAGGTACTAATTTTATTTTTTAACTTATAAGTCCCGTAAGGTAGCCGAGTGGTTCAGGCAAGATGCCTTGGCGCTGAGCTAAGGGACTTGCACTGGTTCAAGTCCCCAATGGGGGAAGACATTTTCTCACGGAATTTCGGTGCCCACCCAGCATCATGAGGAATTTGGGTAGCTACAATAAGTAGCGGCTCCAGGTTGAGAAAACCAGCTATAACGGTTGAAGGACCCGACATGCTGACCAGATATCATCCCTACATTTGTCAGGATGATCGTCTGCCTCTGCGGTTAACACATTTAGTTATGAGGCCAACACATGGCCGGTAGGCCAAGGGCCTAGGAGTTTAGTTTTAATATAGGCCTATTCCTATCAAAATCCCAAGCTTCTGACATTGGATTAGTTTCGCAGTGGAAATAGGTGGTGTTAAACGCACTTGTGTATTGAATGTGTGTAATTGAAGACCTACAATATAAGTACCGAGCTTTTAAAGGATTAATATTAAGCCAGTCGTTGTAGGTCCCGGTGAAATAAATATTGCCATGCTCGCCTTTCGTTTCGAGGTTTGTGGGTTCAAACCCGGTCGGAATCGATCGACATTTAAGGGCGTAAAAATCATCAGTATGGCGTCCTTTGGAGGGGAAATGAAGAGGGATTCCGGGTCATAGATTTACGGCACATGAAAGAACCTCAAGACTGAATATATAGGCACATGAGCAAAATTAACTGGCTCTTCTACGCCCTATTTTTTAATTACGTTGCTAATGACCTAAAATGTTAAAGACCGACATTAAAATAAATATTACCTTCTTGAAGCTGTCACCGGTAAGATACACCCTATAAGTTACTAGTGGCAACCATATATACCTAGGCCTACAGAATGGCGGAAAACTTGTTTACAGCAAGAATGAAGAATTATCAAATTTAAACAATATAGGCAAATTCATGCCAAGTCGACCATTTTGTTGCTATGGGCGCAAAAAAAAAATGGTAAATCGGATGCAAATTGTCAGAACAGAACTGGAATGAATTTATTTACTTTCAAAAATCGGTTAAGAATATAAATTTCGAATGACAATAGGTCTATAACATAGAATAAAACGAGACTGCTTGATCCCGATGGATTTAAAAATTCAAACATATGACTCCAGACAAAGATTGATGTGCATAGGTCTGACAATTGAATTCCATGGCCGGATATCCTCATACAACCCATATTCAGGGCGCTTGGTTGCGCTGGTTCGATATCGCTTTGACGTAATGCTACCTTATGAAATTGAACGCAACCGACTGCAATATCTCTGCGCAAAACAGCCAAGTAAGCCTATACTATATTACGTGTGTTTCCATTTGCCACACCAATTTAATGAATGGAATGAGCTTGCTTACAAATTGAGTGCATTATTTTATGTTCATTTAATAGGGCTGACTCATTTCAAGGTAGATAGTGCAATGTAAAATCCAAGCAATTCAAATGAGATTTGTTTAAAGCAAGCATTATTTTCTTTACTATCCCTTTAATTAGCAAAACAATTTCTTGTGCCGGTTATTTAAATGTGGCGGACCGCACAGAAAACAAAATACGCATGACTGTTATTAGGTTTATTGTGTAATTCGACACACATTTAACTTATTACTACTCGTTTGTTTTCTTCTGTTTCATTAATAATAATAAATTAATGAAACCAATTAATGTATCCTATAGGTTACATAGCCAATTAAAGGACTAAAAAGAAGTTTTCTCTATGTACTTACTATCGATCCTGCATAGAGAAAAGATACATCGAAAATAAACGTTCTCGAAGAGTTAGAAATTATCAAGGGAATCACAAATAAACACCTGTTGAATGAGAACGTACCCAGCAATATAAACCCTCTGTACAAAATAATTACTAGGGCAAGGCATTTAATGACCTATAAATTGGTAAAAAATGCAAAATAAAAAATGCATTTATGACCTAAAAACGCAAAAAATGACCATTAAAATAAAAAATGGCAAATAAAAAGTTAAGAATTACCAATAAAAATACTTTTTATTAGATTAAGTACTCACTTGATTACTGAATTACATAAAATTTAACTTATAATCAAAATATTAAAAGAAAAGTATTTAAAAATACATATTACTGTACCTTTTATTGGAGAAAATCCATTTCAATTACACAGTGCACTTTTACAGCAATTTTGAATTGCAGTTAATAATCAGAATAAGGGTAGAAGCTAGCATAAGCTCTAAGAAATTGAATAAAATTCCTAGAAGTGGGCAAGTTCATTATGCACATACCTTGAAAAATAGGGGTAATAGTTAGCAAAACAACTACTTAATTCCAAGAAATTGTATTGACAAGGAAAAATACTGAATTATAATAAAAATCTTAAATCAAGTACAAATAATGTCACAGCCTTCCAGAAAAGTGTAAAAAATGCTCAAAATGACCTAAAATTGCCAAAAAATGACATATCTCTATAGACGTTAAGAAAATGCAAAAAAAATGCCCTAACAAATTGCTTTTATTTAATCCGTTTTTTAATGCCGTACATTTTTATATATGCAAGCAATGTTTCAACCTTCATAAGAAAAAGATGCAAAATCATTAATTGCCTTACCCTAATAATTATCAACTACAGTCAGTACAAAAATGAAAGCAGAATATGATATTTAAGTTATCGAAAGGTCTCCTATAAAACAACACTGCAAATTATTGACGATGACTGAGATATGAGGTACTGTTTTACAGTTCTTAAAACGTTAACACAGTGACCTCAACGTAGTTTCATAAAGTATTTTAAAAATCTTGATTACGCAACGATAAAGACAAAGTTATTAAAATTATAAATGATGTAATTTCTAGGAAATAGTCAAAATCAATGCATAATCACCACAATACAAGACCTACCTGACTTAGCATTAGATAAAATAACGAGTTTTTTGTCCTACCGTGAAGTCAACAAAATGGGTTCATTGTGTCGCCTCTTCAGACGTATTGCTTCTTCAGTTTTAAGATCAGGATTACACGTAACCTAGTGTCAAAAATTGATTGAGAAGTGGAAGAAATGGAAAATAATTCACATGATAATGCAATGACACCATCCACAGAGAAGGAATGTTTATACATTTCTCCGCTTAACAAAGAATTGCTTAGAGAACTTCATGGAGATGCACACATGTCTATTAATATATAATAAATGGTATTTTCAAAAATTAACTTTCGAAGAATTACTCATAGTTCATTTGTCGATAATTTGACAGATTCTGTAAAAGATTGAAAATTTTTTAATCTTACTTACTTACTCACTGGCACTATCGAACCCGTAGGTTCATGGCCGCACGGACATAAGCTCTCCATACATCCCTATCCTGAGCTAATGCTTTCCAATCATTCCCTGTATAATCTACTTCCCTCAAATCATAGTTAATGTTGTTCTCCCACCTCATTCTTGGTCTACCAACTGGGCGTTTTCCTTCTGGCTTTCCTACAAGAAGTTTCCATGCACGTCTTTCATTCCCCATACGCGCAACATGTCCTGCCCATCGCAGTCTACGGGACTTAACTGTTCTTATTATATCTGGCTTCCTATAAAGACCATGTAGTTCATTGTTATGTAGTCTTCTCCATTCACCTGTCTGTTCATCTCTCTTTGGTCCAAAAATTTTCCTAAGAACTTTATTCTCAAATACTCGTAATCTCCTTTCCTCCCTTAAAGTAAGAGTCCATGTTTCGCACCCATATAATATAACTGGTAGAATAATAGTTTTATATATTTTCAGCTTAACGTTTTTTGAAAGGAGTTGGGACATCAAAAGTCTCTGCAATGCATAATAGCATGCATTTCCAGAATTGAGCCTATGTTTAATTTCTTTGTGCATCTCATTCCTATTTGTGATTATTGTTCCTAGGTATTTGAATTCAGCCAATTCCTCAAAATTTCCCTCATTTGTCATTAGCTGTCCATTTCCATTATATAATGTATTTCTACGTGTGACCATATATTTAGTTTTACTGATATTTACTTCCAGTCCTAATTTCTTAGTGTTACTCAATAGTGTGTGCGTGTTGGCCTTTAGTATCTCCTCGCTATCGGCCAGTAGTACTACATCATCAGCATAAACTAACAGCTTATTAATACCATTCAGTTGTAAGCCTTCCTCATTCTCTAAAGATTTAATGGCATGCTCTAGTACAAAATTAAATAGTAGAGGAGATAGTGCATCTCCTTGCTTCAACCCATTCTGGATTTCAAAAGTGTCTGAAAACTGTTTGCCTACACGCACCCTACTCGTTGAGCCATTTAGACACATTCGTATAAGTCTAACTAACTTTTTAGGAATTCCGAACTCCAGCAGGATACTATATAACTTCTCCCTCTTAATTGAATCATATGCTTTTTTGAAGTCTACATATAGTTGATGTACAGTACCATTATATTCCCATTTCTTTTCTAAAATCTGTCTTATACTAAAAATCTGATCTGTTGTAGACCTGTTTCTTCTAAATGCACATTGATGATCTCCTAGAATGTCATCAATATAGGGAGTAAGTCTGCTTACTAATATATTTGTTAGAATTTTGTACGAAGTTGAAAGTAATGAGATGCCCCTATAGTTGTTGCAATCAGTTTTATCTCCTTTCTTATAAATTGGTACGATAATTGATTCCTTCCATTCATCTGGAAGAGCTTCTTTTTCCCAAATCATACTAAGCAACCAGCGTATCTTGTCCATCAATTTTTCTCCCCCTGATTTTATCAGTTCTGCTGGGATCTCATCTGAACCTGATGCTTTATACATCTTCAATTTTTCAATTGCCATTTCAACCTCTAATGCACTTGGCTCTGCGACTAGCATTTCTGCTGTCTGTAACTTATCCTCCTCAATGTCCTGTTCTGTATGTACATTTAATAGCTGATTAAAATAACTTTTCCATCTATTTAATATACTCTTGGAATCTGCAATCATATCCCCATTTTCATTCCGAATTATGTTTGTTCTAGCCTGAAACCCTTTCTTCTCTATACTAATTCCCTGATATAATTCTCTAATGTTCCTATTTTTTGCATTCATTTCAAGATCATTAATCTTCTCTCTCAAATATTCCCTCTTCTTACTCTTTAGTAACTTGGTGGTTTCCCGTCTAACACTACCCAATTGCTCTAAATTTACCTCATTTGGCTCGTGTAACCATTTCATTTTTGCTAGCTTTCTTTTCTTTACAATGTCGGCACATTCCTCATCAAACCATTTCTTGTTTTGCCTCTTTTTTAAACAACCAATGCTTTCTGATGCTGACAATTTAATAGTATCTCTTATAGCCTCCCATTCTTTATTTATATCAGTTTCTTCTTCGTTTGCCACATTGTCATCTGAAGATTCCAGTACTTCAAATCTATTAGCAATTTTGATTTGGTATTCTTGCCGCATTTCATCATTTTTCAAGTTTTTTAATTCATATTTTACAGAATCATCTTTAGCGTTTGTTCCTCTCATAAGCGATAGCCGTTGTCTGATTTTCACTCTGACCAGATGATGATCCGAATTGCAGTCTGTCCCTCTAACTGATTTAACATCGATGATGCTACTGTGCCAGCGTTTATCCACTAATACATGATCTATCTGGTTCCGAGTTTCTCCATCTGGGGACGTCCAGGTGTATTTATGAATATCCTTATGCTGAAATGTTGTGCTCTTAACAATGAGATTCTTTGATGTGGCAAATGTGACTAATCTAACCCCGTTGTCGTTACTATCTTCATGAAGACTGAATTTGCCTATTGTTGGTTTGAATATATCTTCCCGCCCCACTTTTGCATTAAAATCTCCTAAGACAATTTTCATATGATATCGTGAAAGGCTATCAAATAAGCATTCTAATTCTTCATAGAACTCATCCTTGATCTTGTCATCTTTATCTTCTGTGGGGGCATGTACATTTACAATTATAAAATCATGTCGTTTACCCTTTAGAATTATGTATGATATCCTATCACTAACAAACTTAATATCTCGGATAGCGGATAGGATCCTCCTTCTGACTAAAAAACCCGTTCCAAATGCAGGTCTTTCTGCACCCCCATAGTATAATGCAAAGCTTCCTGATTCCTGACTACCTTCTCCTGGCCACCTAACTTCCTGTAAAGCGACTATATCCAAGGGCGATTTATCCAATTCCCGCGTTAATATCTCTAGTGCCCCGCTATTGTATAAAGTCCTAACATTCCATGTTCCTAGGAACATGTCCCTGTGTTTGAGCCTTTGGCATGGGTTCCCTGAAGTAGTCCCCGCCCGGAGAACCGAATGGGGGACTATTTGACCTCCGGAAAATTTTACCCCAGTAGAACCCATGTCCGCATTTCTTGACGGTTGTATTTTTACGGTGAAAGATCGTCACTCTTTCGACCAAGGTACTTATTTCGTCTGGCTTATCACCTTCGACCAGTCCGGCATGGGTAACCCTATCGGCAGCAATGCTACCGCCGGCATAGCTCTCAGGATCATTTAAGCACACAAGCCACTCCACCACGACAAGGTAAAGATACCATGGAGGGATCAATGTTGTTTTAGTTTTTTAAAACTATTATTTATTTTTTATATTTTAGTTTTAATATTTTACAGAATAAGAAAAAAATGTAAATATATTTAAATTCGATACTATTGTAGTATGAGCTAAAAGTAATACTCTTCTAAAAAAATCCTCCCAGCCGGATTTGAACCAGCGACCTATGGATTACTGGAATTATATAACACTAGAGTTTACCGCTCTACCAACTGAGTTCTTACGATTGACTAGAAAGTCGACAAGTTCGCAACCTATTATACCAGTTTTCATTTTTTGATTTTCTGATGATTCTGGCCAGGATTTTAGAAACAAAATATGAAATTATTCTATTCTCATGGGTCCTTTACAAGTAAATACATTTTCAAGTCGATCCAATGTTTCTAAGTGGGTCAAAATCGTGTTCAAAGATTCCGTTACATAGATACAAAGACACTTTTTCGATTTTCTGACGATTATGGCCAGGATTTTAGAAACAAATATGAAAATATTGTCACGGGTCCTTTACAAGTATACAAAATTTCAAGTAGATCCAATGTTTCTAAGTGGGTGAAAATCGTATTCAAAGATTCCGTTACATAGATACAAAGTCACTTTTTTTTTATTTTCTGATGATTCTGGTCAGGATTATAGAAAATAAATATTAAATTATTGTATTGTCACGGGTCCTTTACAAGTATACAAAGTTTCAAGTCGATCCAATGATTTTAAGTGGGTGAAAATCGCGTTCAAAAATTCCGTTATATAGATAGATAGATAGATAAAGGTCAAGCTAATATAAAGCGTGTAAAAACAAGAAATCGTGTGCTATAACCAGACGAAAATATAGGCGTAAAAAGCAGAAATTTATGTTTCTTCAGATCTAAAAACCTTGTGATTTTTATGGAAATATTTAAAATAATAAGATTATAAAACTAATCCCCATACGCTAAATCAACTAAAAGAAAATATATAAACAGCAATTAGGTTCATTAGGGTACAAAAATTAGTGCATATGACTCCACATATGGGACATTCCATACGAAATCGGCAAAAAAATTGTGAAAATTGAACTCACATCTTTAAAAGTTTACAATTTTTTTTACAGTGAAACTTTATGATATACTGAATATCTGAACCGAATTTCAAGTCTTCGCTTGGTGTAATTAAAGAGTAATAGAGCTGTCAATTTATCGTATTGTTTTAAATAGTCTCTTTTATAAAATACATTTCTCGAAGTATGGCTATTCCCTCAACTTGAAAAGATATTCACATTATAGATGATTTTATGCTCTATCGCTTGAAAATTAGTATGTTAATATTTACGTTTTTCTGAAGGGCGTAAATGCAATTAATATGCAATTGACCTTCCTCACCAAAAATTTTATAAAATCAAAAAAATGCCACATTATTACCTGAACACCAGTTAATTTTTTGTAATTAGTATTAAAGTGGAGTCTTGAAAGGAAACTACCAAAAATAATTATTTTTCCTAAAATCTCCTATGTGTAGACTGCCCGCAATACCTTTCGCGTGAGTGGAGATCGCTCGCTCGTACAAACAATGACGGAGCTACTTGGTAATAGTCCTTTGCGCACTTACAAATATTTTTATTGTTATTATCATCATTACATTATTTTTATTATCATTATTACAATTATTACATCATCATCATCATCATCGTGGACAAGTGGTTACTCTGCACGCCTCCGATTCCGAGGTTCGCGGGTTCAAACTCGATAGGAATCAATGACATTTTAAAGGCGTAACAATTCTGAATGTAGCTTTCTCCAGAAGGAAGGAAATCCGTGAGTCCCGTGTCGTAAATTTATGGTACGTAGGAGAACCTCGCGCTTGAAATAAATTGCTACATAATAAACGTCATTAAATATAACAATCTTTATTGATATATTCAGTAGGCGGTTAATTTTGTGCTGATTTTGGCTAATGTATAGTTTAATTTAAATTACTAAGCACCTACGAATTCAAGCTGGTAGGCCTATTAAAAATATTTTCTAGAGAGTAGTTTTGTAATGTGTTGTAATATTTTGTACTTGTACCCTACACCAATGTCTGATGTTGAATATTGTAAGTAACGTTAAGCTATCGATAATAATTTATAACAATTTTCATGCTGTTACAAGTAATATTTAAGAGGTATAAATATATTTTATTGGCTTGGTATCACTTACTGATCTTGCATCCCCTACTCATGACATATCTAAGATGATATTAAAATGCACGATAATATTAGCTTTTATTATAAGCTAAATTATTGTTATAGTGTTTAATTTAATGTCTAAACTTCCCATTATTCTCCTTTTATAACACAAAATGTATACCTCTACGATTATTCTCTCATTCCAGAAACATTTAAGAAATTGTAAAATTATACATTAACACATAATATTGTTAATAACTATTGTATACTAATATATGTATAATTAAAATTATATTTAACTTCTAACTCACCATTCAGTCTTTGTAGATCTGCAAACTTGTGAGTTAAAAACAATAAGATATTATTTTAAATTTGACTGTGACACTTAAAATGACGAGATGCACTAAACATACTGATGTAAATCAACTGTCTGAACTTGAGAATTGTTGATATAAAACAGATGTTTAAGGAAGACTTGCTGACATTGCATTATTATCGTTTGATAGGAAGTGGTACGAGTATTAAAACATTCGGTTTTATTTGGAAGTTATATCTTAAAACAATACTATTTCGTCAAAGTTTTCAGGGTACAATAAAATACACTGAATAAAAAGTTATTTTAAGACTGAAATTAGTAATTATAACATAATACAAATTTATACCAGTTTATTCAATTAATGATGAAAGAGTTTTTATTATGTAATATTACATTTAAACTTTAATAAAAAATTTGTAACAAAATAAATAATTTGTTTTAAAAAAGGGCAGAAGATTACGAGTATTTGAGAATAAAGTTTTTAGGAAAATTTTTGGATCAAAAAGAGATGAACAGACAGGTGAATGGAGAAAACTACATAATAGTGAGCTACATGATCTGTATAGGAAGCCAGATATAATAAAAACAGTTAAGTCTCGTAGGCTGCGATGGGCAGGAAATGTGGCACGTATGGAAGATGAAAGAGGTGCTTGGAAATTTCTGGTAGGAAAACCGGAGGGAAAACGCCCAGTTGGAAGACTAAGAATGAGGTGGGAGAATAACATTATACATTATTTGAGGGAAGTAGATTATACAGGGGATAATTGGAAAACGTTAGCTCGGGATGGGATGTATGGAGAGCTCATGTCCGCGCTGCAATGAACCTACAGGTTCCACAGAGCCAGTGAGTGAGTTAGTTATAAATAATTTGTTTAATAATTCACAGTAAACGTAAGTAACAGAGCTCTTTACTTCTCCCTTCAGCAATAAAATTTGATAAATATCTACTGCGTAAGAATTACAATATCGCCACTTTTATAAATTTACGGTACTGTTCCATTAAGCAGAACATATAATAATCTATTCGATTTAATGGCAGTTGAAAAAGTCACTGATGAAGCTCTTTCAATAAAGTACGCGCGCGACCTTGGTCGTGAAATGAATCTGCTGCGCCGTGGACCCGCGAGTTTTTTTACGAAAATAGCATAAAAAACATTTATATTGTCTGAACTATTCAACTCTCCAAAAGGGTAATTGCTGGAAATTAACCCTTATTACGTGAATAGTATCCTGTATTTTTTCCGTTTTCATTTTTTGATATGTACTGCAGTAAACCGCCATAAAACAGAAAATTGACACCGAAAATAAAAATATCCTAATTATAAAAATAACACCCTTAAACTACATGATATCACCTATATAAATATGTTTGAAACAAATTTTTGCTGTTTATTGTTTCAGAAATATTAGTTAGTAAACGTTTTAGTTTATCATATTTACGATAATTTTAGATCATCATAACTACGAACCTATAAATGATAAAAATTAAATTTCTGTATTAATACGTTTATAAATGTATTCACTATATTTAGGGATACATAAAATTAAAAAAATAAATTGCAAGATTTTTTGCTGTCCGATTTGATATGGATTGTCCCATATAGCATTTAATACTAAACCTATTCTTTCGCCATAAAGTAAAATTGTTTTTTACATTATTTCGGTTCTCTGGTAAAATTCAGGATCTAGATATTTTCGGAGACCTTGAAACACTGAATCATGTAAACTTGATTCAAAAATTCAATTTTATAATAAAAAAATAAATACTTAGCTCTCCATATATCCCCACCCAGAGCTGATGTTTTACAATCATCCTCTGTATAATATATTTCCCTCAAATCATGATTGTTATTCTCCCACCTCACAAAATAAATATTAATGGGTAAATTAGGGACATTTTTAGGCCCAGTAAACTTTGAAACTCTGAATAATTTTTAAAATAAATTTTAGGATAAAACTCAAAATAGGTATAATGGGTAAAATAGGCACTTCCAGGCCCAGTTTTCAGGTGGAATAAATGTTCATGAAACTTGTATTTGAATAATTGGATTTTAGTCCCGCGCCGTAGCCGAGCGGTTAAGGTAGGAAGCCTTGGCGCAGAGCTACGGGACTTGCGCTGGTTCGAGTCTCCATGGGGGAAGAAATTTTCTCATGGTATTTCGGCCAGTATGGGACCGGTGCCCACCCAGCATCGTGAGGCAATTGGGTAGCTACAATAAGTAGCGGCTCTAGGTTGAAGAACCAGCTATAATGGCTGGGGGACTCGACATGCTAACCACATGTCACCCCTACACTGGCTGTTGATCATCTACCTCTGTGACTGACACATGTGGATGTGAAGGGCCAGCAGCCGGCTGGTAAAAGGGCAACCGCTGAATAGTGGAAGACCCTCAATCGGTATATCTAGTCCCGCGCCGTAGCCGAGCGGTTAAGGTAGAAAGCTTTGGCGCAGAGCTACGGGACTTGCGCTGGTTCGAGTCTCCATGGGGGAAGAAATTTTCTCATGGTATTTCGGCCAGTATGGGACCGGTGCCCACCCAGCATCGTCAGGCAATTGGGTAGCTACAATAAGTAGCGGCTCTAGGTTGAAGAACCAGCTATAACGGCTGGGGGACTCGACATGCTAACCACATGTCACCCCTACACTGGCTGTTGATCATCTACCTCTGTGATTGACACATGTGGATGTGAAGGGCCAGCAGCCGGCTGGTAAAAGGGCAACCGCTGAATAGTGGAAGACCCTCAATCGGTATATCTAGTCCCGCGCCGTAGCCGAGCGGTTAAGGTAGAAAGCTTTGGCGCAGAGCTACGGGACTTGCGCTGGTTCGAGTCTCCATGGGGGAAGAAATTTTCTCATGGTATTTCGGCCAGTATGGGACCGGTGCCCACCCAGCATCGTCAGGCAATTGGGTAGCTACAATAAGTAGCGGCTCCAGGTTTAGGAACCAGCTATAACGGTTGGGGGACTCGACATGCTAACCACATGTCACCCCTACACTGGCTGTTGATCATCTACCTCTGTGATTGACACATGTGGATGTGAAGGGCCAGCAGCCGGCTGGTAAAAGGGCAACCGCTGAAAAGTGGAAAGACCCTCAATCGGAATCGGATTTTAGTTATTCCTTGAAGAAAAAATAGATATAAAACCTAAAATCCGAGATCTTATCACGGCATACATTAATAGCAGGGCTAATTCATTTTACCATTCTTCAGTAAGCCTATTGTTTGGACCGATTAGCACATATACCAATATTTTAATTTAAATATCTTGAATATTATTTCTCTATCTGGGATGAAAAGGATATCCCTGAAAAAATTACTAGCTATAATAAAAGTTTGGGAATTATTAATCAAGTTATGAAACCATTACTTGTACAAAAAACACCAGGTAGTGAAGCATGGACACTAAAAAGACAACATGAAAGCAGAATAACGGCTTGTGAAATGAGATTCATGCGCAGAACAGCGGTTTACACCAGATGGGATGGGAAAAGGAACACCGATATCTTAGAAGAATTGAAGACTACGCCAATTTTGGAACATATTAAACAGTACCAATTAAATTGGAAACACCATCTTGAAAGAAAGAGTTCAAATCGGATCCCCAAAGCTGTTTATAATTATATACCAAGAGGACGAAGATCACTGGGCCGTCCTATGAAACGCTGGAGGGAATATTTTCTATAGGATCGTATTAGGCCTTGGCCTAATACTTGGAAGGAAGAAGAAAAACAAGGCCAATATTTTATTCTACCAAACCTAGAATGGACATAACAAGTTTGTATTGTATTCAACATAAAACACTATACGTAATTGAAAATAAATGATGCAGTCCCACATTAAAGGATACCATATTCCGAGGTTTCAATTCGTAATTAGTTGTGTAAAGCTTTTAGCATCTCCGTATCAAAGAGCAACATTACCTACACCATTTGAATCCTGTAATCAATGCTTGAACATGCTTGTTTTCTGGAAACTCTCATTCTCTCCAACACCTACGGCTGTACAGTGTTTACTTAAAAAAAAGTCCGTCGCCGTAGCGTACTCGATAGAGTCCCTACCTTTCACTCCGGCGACCCGGTTCGATTCCCGGCGGGGTAGTGGATTTTAAATCTCCACCTTGGGTCTGGGAGTGTGTCCTGTCTAATGTTTGTATGTGTGAATAAGATAAAGTGATCCCACAACAGGCGCGGAGGTCCTTGGGGTAGTAGGAGGTTAAGGCTCCCACTTTTTCTAGACAATCGGCACTTTATGTCAGCCGGGTTGTCAGCCCTGCGTGACGGCCGCCTTTACCCCCAGAACAAGCGTCTGGTACTCATTTCCGTTAGAGGCTGAGTCGACCCCAGGGCCATAGTGCCGCCAGAGGGTTTGGGTCAGTTTAAAAATCCTGACCCCAACGGGACTTGAATCCTCGACCCTCCGGCTTGTAGCTCAGTGCCTTAACCACTACGCTACAGCGTGCCCCCATGTGTGAATAAGATACAAAGGTAAAACAAAAAGGAAGAACAGTGTAAACGAAAGAAAACGAGAAAGAAAAAAGTCCGTCGCCGTGGCGTAGTCGGTAGAGTGCCTACCTTCCACTCCGGCGACCCGGGTTCGATTCCCGGCGGGGTAGGGGATTTTAAATATCCACCTTGGGTCTGGGTGTGTGTCTGTCCTTGTATCTATGTGAGAATTGAAGAAAGTAAACAAACAGGTAAAACAAAAAACAAAAAGATAAAAGGAGATGGAAAACTAGTATAAACGAAAAAAAAAATGCAATGAAGAGAAGCTTCCAGTAGTAAAACAAGTTTTATAAACCTAGTAAACAAAAAATAAGCTTTCTACTTCCCCCATTATTAAGCATAGACCATTTTCGTCACATTAAAGATGTTTACATAGCAACTTAATTAAAATTTATATTATATATATTTTTATTTTATTAGTGCGTTAAATATGAACAATTAATTGTTTTTTATTTATTAAAGATAGAATAACAGATATTATACATACTTGTTTGTAGGAGTGGTGGCCGATCTGTCCCCGGAAGAGGAAAAAATAGCCTATTGTGAAATTTCGATTCTTGATAATTTAGACGATATTTTTAATAAATGGAAAGTTTTAGTAAATCCAGGAATAAGAATGGATAATAAAATGTGCATAAATAATCTTTTATTTGCTGACGATGTAATCGTAATACAGAAAAATGAAGACGACTTACAGAAATCAATGCATGCATTAAATGAGATATGTAAATTATACGATCTAAAGATTTCTGTAAGGAAAACGAAGACCATGGCTTTTAGAGGAAGAGATCCAGTAAGAACCAAAATTATTTTAGAAAATCAAAGTATAGAACAGGTGTCTAGTTTCAAATATTTGGGCTGTGATGTTGGCTACAATGTGGAAAGAGATATTGACTCCAAAATAAATAAATTTCAGACGGTGTGTGGAACAATACAGAGAACATTCAAAAATAAAATTAGAAAAGAAACCACGGTAAAAATGTATAATGTTATGGCGGTTCCCACAATATTGTATGGATGTGAAACTTGGGCTCCAGTGAAAAGACAGAAGGATAGAATACAGACGGCAGAGATGCGGTTCCTAAGACAAGTAAAAGGATGTACAAGACTTGATAGAATAAGAAATGAGGATATAAGAGAAGAATTGAAAGTACAGCCTTTATTGGATAAAGTCACGAATTACAGACAGAAATGGATTGATCACATTGATGGAATGAGCAAGGAGAGATATCCATTGTTAGCCAGAAATTATCAAGCAAGAGGAAGGCGTGATGTTGGAAGACCTAGAAGACGTTGGGCTGATGCAATATGAAGTCGGAACGGGCAATTGCCTAATCCCTGGAGTGATGATGATGATGATGATAATTTAGGCTAATTCAGCTGGGATTCTGAACAAGAATGATCAACTTTTTTCCTTCTAAAGTACGTCTGACCTAAAATAACAGTGGCTACCATACTCCGCTCTGACTCCGGCGTTCACGGAGTCCCATATCGTAGTTTTAATGGCATGTAAACAATGTCGAGTTTCTATTAAGAGGGCTGTTAAGAAAATATGTCGGCTCTTTCAAGATCATACTTTAATTCTGAAACTAATATTTGAATTCTTTAAACAAAATACTAATAAACCTATAAAATTATTTATTTGAGAAGAATATTCTACATCCTCTGACTCAAAATCGCTTAATCCTGAGCATAGTTGATTGTAATGGAGCGAGAAGACCAGAAAAGATCTATGCAAATACTTTTTAATGCCACCTTTTTCTTCTATCAAGCTAATTGCGATACCAAAAATAATGTTGATAGGGATCCATCCATTCATCCATAGTAATTCTGCCCCAGGGCAAGTATTTCACTGCAATCATAGCATTTTCATACTATATGCTTTGCAGCTTTACTGGGGAATTATAGGTGTGGTAGCTTCCCGTAGCTTTCCTTACCGGTTAAGGATGGTGATGATATATATGGATGATGATGATGATGATAGCCGGATGATTTTCGGGGACCGTTGGGCCCTAAGCTTCCTGACATTTGTCTTACAGGTGAGGAAAAACCCCGAAAAAACCTCAGCCAGGAGCCTGCCTCGACCGGGAATCGAACCCGGGCCCGCTGCGTGACAAGACAGCACGCTACCTCGAGACCACAGCTTTGGACATTTTTTTAATAATCAAAGAGTTATTTTACTTGCTATATGCCTTTGCGGCTTTTGATGGAAGGCTTTAACTCCCCTTGCGGAAAAAAAAAGTTGGTCGGGTCTAAACATTTGATCAGAGAGGAGCATGCTATTTCGAAACATCCAAGGCCAACCATGCTAATAAATGTAACTAAAGCAAATCTCACATAGTATTTATTAGGAGGAATAAACTGAAGATGAAAAAGAAGTAGAATGGTTAGGAGGAGGAGGGAGAATGTCCTTTCAACCTATAGACGAAATGGCCAAAGCTCTTGGGAAGAATTCTCGGGTCACGAAGTGAAATCTACACTAATGTAATTGAAAAAGGAAGTGTGGTGAAAAACTGGCATAAGTACTTGTTACAACAGCAAAAACAACTTAATAGTCACGTATTTCAACACTGACCAGTCGTTAATGTTGACACAATTACACTAAATACGCGATGGAAAAAAATAAGAATTTCAATTAATTTCAGGTAGAAGTGGCAAATAGAAAATGTTAGTTGGTCTATATGTCATCATCATCATAGTACATTCACGAATTTAGGCCATTTGTTGACCTGTTTCGGCCTCAAGAGAAACACCATCCAAAAGTCTTTTGAGTGGACGTCCTGGTCTTCTTCTTCCTGCAGGTTGATATCTTAACATGTGTTTGGGTATTCTGTGATCTTCCATTCGATGAACATGTTGTATCCATCTTGACTTATAATCAGAAATTTTGTTTTCTAAAGATTCCATGTGTAATTCTTCTAAGATGTCTTCATTTTTTTTTGTGATCTAGTAGTGTGTATCCTGCAGTCCTCCGAAGATATCTCATTTCAGCAGATCTAAGTCCCTGTATATCCTTCTGTTTCAACGTCCATACTTCGCTACCATACAAAAGAGTTGGAAGAGCCAGTGTTTTATACACTTTTAATCTTGAATGCTTTTGGACTAACTGTGGCTTGAAGATAGAATTTATTAACCCTAAAATTCTTAAAATTTAGATATTTTTGCATTTACATCCTTTTCTTCTTCATATGAGATATTGCATCCTAGATATGTAAAATTATTCACCTGTTCCAAAATTTTATTGTCCAGTACAATTTTTTTACTTCTGACAGGATCTACACCTTGAAATGCCATAATTTTTGTTTTTTCTGTAGATCTCTTCAAACCATATTCTTCTGTAATTTTGTTAAGTTCATACAGACCTTTCTGTAGATTATCTTCGGAATTTGCTATTATTATTTGGTCATCTGCAAACAGTATGGTGTTTAATTTTCTATTTTCTGATATTCTTATTCCAAATTTATATTTTTTGTTCCAGCAACATATTACTTCATTGATATAAATTGCAAAGAGTGTTGGGGATAGGGGGCAGCCTATATGTATTTTAATTAAAGATGCTCTTAACTCAGGTCATTACTTCTTCTTCTTTTTCACGGTTTAGGCTTATTTACTAGCCTCTTCCGGCTCCAAATTGCTGCTCTTTCCATCTTTTCTTTGGTCTTCCCAAGCATACAGCTGCTTTTGGTATTCTATTCTCAGTCATCCTTGCCAAGTGTTCTTTCCAGTTTGTTCTGTATTTCACTATTGTTGTGTTTAATTCCTCTATTTTTAGTTGTCTTATTTCTGTGTTATGTTTTTTGTCTGTTCTTTGATATCCTGCTATTTGTCTGAGGAATCTCATTTCAGCAGCTTGTATTCTGGCTGACTGTTGTGTTGTCACTGTCCATGTATCGGATCCATAAGTAATAATAGGCACTGTCATTGTCTTGTATAATTTCATTATAGAGTCTTTCCTGGCTTTATTTTTCAAAGTTCTTTTTAGTGTTCCTGTTATATAATTAAACTTATTTAGCTTGTTATTTATATCTGTTTCCGCTGTGTATGATATTTCGCAACCTAGGAAGTTATATCTTACTACTTGTTCTATTGGTTTATATTCTAATATTATATTTGTCCGGACTGGACGAGCGCCTTTGAAGGCCATTGTTTTTTATTTTTGTGATGATATTTCCATGTTGTATTTTTTTGATATTTCATTTAGTTTATATAGCATTCTTTGTAGTTCGTCCTCTGTTTTTGCTATTAAAATCTGGTCATCTGCAAAGGTTACTGTTTTTATTACTATATTTCCTAAGGTAAATCCCCCAGTCGTCATTTGCTTCCATGATCTTATCATGTCGTCCAAATAAATGTTAAAAAGAGTGGTTGATAGTGGACAACCTTGTCTAACTCCTCCTGTTATATGTATTGGTTCCCTTTGATTTATTTTTATTTTCTCATACATTTTCTTAATTACTGCTATCAAGTGTAGTGGATTTCCTTTTTCACTTAATATGTTCCATAATTTTGGTCTAGACACTTTATCAAAGGCCTTCTTGTAATCTATAAAGAGGATGTGCGTCTCTAAGTTGAATTCTCTTCGCTTCTCTATTATTTGTTTTAAAGTGAATACGTTGTCTGTGCAGCTTCTTCCTTTCCTAAAACCTGTCAGCTCTTCTGATATTATTGCGTCTACTATAGTTGTTAATCTTTGGTTGATCATTTTTTCATATATTTTGTATGCTGCACATAGTAAGCTTATGCCTCTGTAGTTTTCTGGCTTTGTTTTATCGCCTTTTTTAAATATTGAGATTATTTTTCCAATTTTCCATTCTTCTGGTATAGTATTTTGTTTCCAGCACTTGTTATAGAATTTTAGTAATCTTTCTTGAAAATTCTTTGGGGCATTTTTTTTCAATTCCATGTTTATATTGTCTATCCCGCAGGTCATTACAAAATTTAAATCTGTTCATTAATGACCCGGAAAGTTTTGTTCAGAGACCTCTTATTTCAGATTCCCAGTTCGTAAACAATAACAATTGACTAACTCACGACTCACTGGCATTCATTCATTCATAGTGTTCTGCCCAAGAGCAGGTCTTTTACTGCAAACTCAGCATTCTCCACTCTTTCCTTAACTCAGCCTTCCTTTTTGTGCCCGTATACAAACAATTTATTTTAATATTGTCTATCATCTGCTGTATTTTTCTGCCTCTAACTTTCTTTCCGTTGAACATTCCTTCTAGGGCATCCGTCAGCAGGCAGTTTCTTCTTAGCCAATAGCCAATAAATTTCTTTTCCTCTTCTTTATGAGTTCCAGCATTGTTCTTCACACTGTCTAGCACATATTTATTTTTTTTATTTTCATTGTCCATTTTATATGTTCCATCCACATATCAAAAGCTTCCAGTCGCTTTTCCTCATTCCGTCGTAATGTCCAAGTATCTGCACCATATAATGCTACACTCCACACAAAGCACTTCACTAGCCTCTTCCGCAATTGTTTTGCCAAAGGTCCGCAGAAAATGCTTTTCTTCTTGTTAAAGGCTTCTTTTGCCATTGCTATCTTCTGCTTTACCATATAATGCCACACTCCGCACAAAGCACTTCACTAGCCTCTTCCTTAATTCTTTTGCCAAAGGTCCGCAAAAAATGCTTTTGTTCTTGTTAAAGGCTTCTTTTGCCATTGCTATCATCTGCTTTACTTCTTGACCGCAGTTCATGTTACTACTGATAGTACAACCGAAGTATTTGAAGCTCTCCACTTGCTCAATGGCCTCATCTTCCTTGGTTTCTTTCCTATAATCATGTCCTTCGTCTTATTTATATTTGTCTTCATTCCATAATCCTCGCACTTGTCATTTAGCTCCATCAGCATGTTCCTCAGTGTCATTGCATCTTCTGCTAGCACTCATACATTTAAAACTCCATCGTTCCCTGCATGCCCTCCATGATATCTTTACCTTGTTTTGGTGGAGTGCCTTGTGCTTAAATGACCGCGAGAGCTGTGCAGGCGATAGCATTGCTGCCGAAGGAGGTACCATACCGGACAGGTCGAAGGCGATAAGCCAGAAGAAAAAAGTACATTGGTCGAAAGAGACGATTTTTCACCGTAAAAACACAACCGTCAAGAAACGCGGGCATGGGTTCCACCAGCGTAAAATTTTCCGGAGGTAAAATAGTCCCCCATTCGGTTCTCTTGAAGGGAAAAACATTAGCTCAAGACGGAGATGTGTGGAGAGCTTATCTTCGCGCGGCCATAAACCTATGGTTTCGATAGAGCCAATGAGTAAGTTAGGCAACGTTCCCTACATGGTTTGAATCTATGAACCACTTCCAGAGGTCGAACATCGTACTCGTTTTACCATTAAGGGCCGATTTCACCAACAGAGGTACCTGTATTACGCCAGTTTCCCCGAGTTTAATTCATAGCTTAAACTGGCGTAATTACGGTTACCTCCGTTGGTGAAACAGACCCTGACACCGGCTGTTAAAGAGTTTTGGAACATAAAAGTCCAATAAGGCTTCCCAACCCTCTCTAAATTAATGTTTATTCAACTGAATTTATTTTAAAACACATTCAGACTGCTGAGTTTTAAAATTAAAGTCTAAAATTAGAAAACACGTAGCGATAAACATAACAGAAAACATAAATGAGCCTAGTATATTATCAAGGGAGATTTTTGTTCGAAATACAACGCAGTGTGCTTAATTATTTAAAATTTGTGGGGAATATAATTCCTTGCATGAAAACAAATCAAACAGCTTTTGCACGCATACACATGGTCGACATGCATACAAGGGTAAAACTCCATTATCCGTCCCTATTAACAGTTGGTGAAAACTCGTTTTAATTTATAAATTGCTCAATTAGTCAAAACTATAATTTAGATTACAAAAACTGTAAACTCTGCAATGTTAGAAAATAACACAATCTACTGCACAGTGCTGATCAAAAGCGTATTAACCGATTGTATGAGTAGATTTCAATCTGCTCTTTCCGTATTTAAATGTCTGAAGTTCTAAATATTATAGTTCAGTTGTCTAGCTTTGCCCTTATAATTTCAAATTGACTATATTCCCACAATTTCTTGATTTAATATATATTAGTGATTTCTCTAGCCGACCCAAGTGGATTGGCGGTTACAAAGCTCGTGTAATAGATTTATGATTAATAATAATAATAATAATAATAATAATAATAATAATCCATCCATAGTAATTCTGCCCAAAGGCAGGTCCTTCACTGCAATCTTAGCATTTTCATGCTATGCTTGCAGCTTTACTAGGGAATTGTAGGTGTGGTAGCTTCCCGTTGCTTTCCACCCGGTGAAGGATGAATGATAATGATAATGATGATGATGACAGGCATATGATTTCGGGGACCGTTTGGGCCTTAAAGTTTTCCTGACATTTGTCTTATAGCTGAGGAAAAACCCCGATAAAAACCTCATCCAGAAAAACTGCCCCGACCGGGTATCGAACCCGGTGACAAGGCAGCACGCTACCTCGAGACCACAACGGTGGACAAAAATAATAATAATAATAATAATAATAATAATAATAATAATAATAATAATAATAATAATAATAATAATAAACGTAAAAAGAAACTCCATAGCAAAAGAATGAGGGAAATTTGGAATAAAAGAAAACGCATCTAAGTAATTTGCATAGTCCTACATGGGCTCATTCGCAATCAAAATAAATAATAATAATAATAATAATAATAATAATAATAATAATAATAATAATAATAATAATAATAAACGTAAAAAGAAAATCCATAGCAAAAGAATGAGGGAAATTTGGAATAAAAGAAAACGCATCTAAGTAATTTGCATAGTTCTACATGGGCTCATTCGCAATCAAAATAAATAAATAAATAATAATAATAATAATAATAATAATAATAATAATAAACGTAAAAAGAAAATCCATAGCAAAAGAATGAGGGAAATTTGGAATAAAAGAAAACGCATCTAAGTAATTTGCATAGTCCTACATGGGCTCATTCGCAATCAAAATAAATAAATAATAATAATAATAATAATAATAATAATAATAATAATAATAATAAACGTAAAAAGAAAATCCATAGCAAAAGAATGAGGGAAATTTGGAATAAAAGAAAACGCATCTAAGTAATTTGCATAGTTCTACATGGGCTCATTCGCAATCAAAATAAATAAATAAATAATAATAATAATAATAATAATAATAATAAACGTAAAAAGAAAATCCATAGCAAAAGAATGAGGGAAATTTGGAATAAAAGAAAACGCATCTAAGTAATTTGCATAGTCCTACATGGGCTCATTCGCAATCAAAATAAATAAATAATAATAATAATAATAATAATAATAATAATAATAGTAATAATAATAATAAACGTAAAAAGAAAATCCATAGCAAAAGAATGAGGGAAATTTGGAATAAAAGAAAACGCATCTAAGTAATTTGCATAGTTCTACATGGGCTCATTCGCAATCAAAATAAATAAATAATAATAATAATAATAATAATAATAATAATAATAATAATAATAATAAACGTAAAAAGAAACTCCATAGCAAAAGAATGAGGGAAATTTGGAATAAAAGAAAACGCATCTAAGTAATTTGCATAGTCCTACATGGGCTCATTCGCAATCAAAATAAATAAATAATAATAATAATAATAATAATAATAGCTTCATTTTATTTGGCAGGGTTAAAGTCTAAAGGCATTTGTTTACCACTCAATCAGGTTAGAAAAAAGTATAAAAATTCCTGTTACACCTAAATTACAATAAACAAAATTATTAAATTGTATATCAACAATACAATTATTATTTATAAATTATTTTGATTTACCCTATATTTAACGAATAAAATATATAATGTGCAATATAGAAAAATGAGTCCACCGCTATGGTCTCGAGGTAGCGTGCTACCGTGTCACGCAACGGACCCGGGTTCGATCCCCGCTCGGGACAAGTTTACTGCGTGAGGTTTTTCCTCACCTCTAAGGCAAATGACAGTATACTTTAAGGCGCAAACGCTCCCCGAACATCATCTGGTCATCATTATCATCAATATCATATTCATCTCATTAGATTAAGTTTAGGTTTAAGGCCTCTCCTCGCGCCGTAGCTTAGTGGTTAAGGCACTGTGCTATAAGCTGGAAGGTCGAGGGTTCGAGTCTCGGTGGGATCAGGATTTTTAAAATGACCCAAATCCTCTAGCGGCACTATGACCCTGGGGTCGACTCAGCCTCCAACGGAAATGAGTACCAGACACTTGTTCTGGGGGTAAAGGCGGCCGTCATGCAGGGTGAAAACCCGGCTGACGTCAAGTGTCGATTGTGTAGAAAACGTGGGGGCTTTAACCTCCTACTACCCCAAGGGCCTCCTGACCTGTAGTGGGATCCAGTCGGTATTGGTGTCCTTTATTAAACATCATTTTTTAATGCAGGCAGGTGCCAAGGCGGCTTTTACAAATAGTGATTCAAACCAAATGGACAAATAAATATCAAAACAAAACAAACCTTATTGTCACTAACCCTAAAGACCATTGTTAAAAGTTGTTATCGTATGTCACGTGCTGATATGTACTTTGATATGTACTCTATCGCCACGATCGGTATATTGTTTCAACTTGTCATTCGTTGCAATAATTTTGATTGAATAACACGTGTGTCTTGTGCTTTGTTCCCAGTTTATAATGTCGAGTAAAAGGAAAGAAAAATTAGTATCGAAGAGAAAAAAAAAATAGTGTTGCCGCTTAAAGTAAAAATATAGGCTAAATGCTTGACCGTTTATACGCGTTGGCGAATCGTTTGCGTCTATATCACGCTGTTTCAATGTTAATGAAACAAGAAATCCGAAGACAAAATATGGATTTATATCGCAGAATTCACAGCTGAATATCAATCTTAATTGAAAGATCTTTTAAGAGCTGCAAAAGAGGAAAAATTACTAAGTTCTTTAAGTCCTTGCCTAAACCTGACAGAAATAATTTAATTAATAGACATTGTTCAAAATCTCTCATTAATTGTTTTTATTTTGATAATTTTTATTTTATTCTATAACCTTGGAACGTATACCCATACAAATTACATTCCATATTCACGGTTTCTGTATTCGCGGTATATTTTCGGAACATATCCCTGCGAATAAGGAGATTTTACTGTACTTGTAGAATACACTCTTATTACGAGGGTGGATCAAATATAAACCGGAATTTGTATCACGAGGATCTGGTAGCGACCTGCAAACGTTGCGGTTTGGAGGGGAAGTTGGTGGGGGTGTCTGGAGTAGGGATCTTGATGTGTCGCACTCCGAAGAGCGGCCGCTTGCTTCAGTACGCCATGAGCGAGCAAGAGGTGCACACGTATGTTGCGCAACGCATTATTATTAAGTTTTTGGCGAAATAAGGCACTAAACCTTCTGAAATTTTGAGAAGGCTCCATGCGCAGTTCGGGGAAGCAACCCTTTCGAAGACGCAGGTGTATGATTGGCTCAAAAACATTTTAGCGGGCCGGGATTCAGTGGAAAATGAGCCCCACCAAAGACGGCAACGAACAAGCATCACTGCAGACAACATTCGTGCTGTACGGGACCTTATTGAGGAGGATGGGCGCGTAGCAATTTCTGAAATTGCTTCATACGTTGGAATAAGCTTCGGAAGTGTTCAAGCCATCATTAGTGATGAACTCAAATTCCGAAAATTGTCTGCCAGGTGGGTTCCTCGACTCCTCAGCCCGGAACAAAAAAAAAATTGACGAAAAACTGACGAAAATGCATTGGACACCTCTGGAACATCCTCCTTACAGTCCAGATTTGTCAGCCTGTGACTACCATTTGTTTGGGCCACTGAAAGAAGACCTGGGAGGAAGGCGGTTTGGTGACAATGCAGGGGTAGAGGAGTTCGTGCGCAACTGGCTGACTACACGTCATCCCTCATTCTTCAAGGACGGCATCAAAAAGTTGCCAACACGATGGCAAAAGTGTGTTGGAAATGCAGGAGACTATGTAGAAAAATGAGGTGGTTGTTTTATATTTTATTTTAATTCAATAAAATTGTAAACATTAATTCCGGTTTATATTTGATTCACCCTTGTATTTTACACATCTGCTGCATTAACTTTAATCAGACTCATTCGGGAAGACCCCATGTAATCGTGTGGTCGAAAGAGTGTGTACTTAAAAATCTTTCCTCCCAACAGGTCGTGCCATTGTAAGGCCAGGGTGGCGTGTGGCATGTAAATTGTGCATGTAAGGTGAGACATTAAACCAAGTTAATGGAATGAAATGGAACCGTAATCAGGTAATCAGTCGTAGAGTATTTTTTTTAAATTACAAGCCAGAGATAAATTTATACGTGTTAAGCTATAAAGTGCATATATTTAAGTGAGATAAGTAGTATCTCCAGTTGATTTATTCCAACTTATAATACTATAACAACGATATTTATGTTCATTTGTGCACTGATATAAACATAGAAAATAAAAACGTTCCAAACGAATAATTAATTTTCGCATTCGATATTAAGAATACGCTAACGGCTACTAGAAGAAAACTGCAATGACTGCTGATTAAATTTATCACTATGGTGGAAAACACCTTGCAACCAATATGATACTGTTTTCTTAGGGGTTCATTAAGAAATATGTTCTGAGATAAATATGGATATTACTAACAGATCTCATACTTGTGAAATGCACATGTAACTTCTTTTGTAACTTCATGTTTAGGCCTATTTATTGACACTACAACATCTGAGATCATACCATGCATAGAATCTTTTTGTTATGTCCATATATATCCATCCATCCATAGTAATTCTGCCGTAAGGCAAGTCCTTCACTGCAATCGTAGCATTTTCATGCTATGGTTGCAGCTTTACTAGGGAATTGTAGGTGTGGTAGCTTCCCGTTGCTTTCCACACAGGTGAAGGATGATGATAATGATAAGGACGATGATGGCCATATGAATTCGTTGACCGTTTGGGCCTTAAAGTTTTCCTGACATTTGTCTTAAGGGTGAGGAAAAACCCCGATAAAAACCTCACCCAGAAAAAATGTCCCGACCGAGGATCGAACCTGGGCCCGCTGCGTGACAAGGCAGCACGCTACCTCGAGATATATATGATATCAAACGAAAAATGAATGTTTGAGTCGGGACTTGAACCCGAGTCTCTAAACTATGTACGTTTAGCGCTTTACAGAGTTTAGAGACTCAAATCCCGACTCAAGCATTCATTTTTTCTTTTCATATCATATTTGCCTTCATTGCCAAATGTCAAAAAATACATATATATATATATATATATATATATATATATATACATATATATACATATATATATATATATATATATATATATATATATATATATATGTGTGTGTGTGTGTGTGTGTTTTATTTTTTGTAATGGTCATCATCATTATCATCATCCGGTATCATGGCAGCTGCCGCCGTCTTCCAGAAACCAAACGCCGTTCCTCTCTGTCCATCCATTGATCTTCCTCCAGTTATCTGATATTCATAGCCGCTTGTACTCCTTCTATCCAAGTTTTCTTCGGTCTTCCCCTCTTCCTCCTTTCCATTGGTATCCATTCCATAACAATTTTAGGCAATCTTTGCTCTGACATTCTTTTGACATGGCCATACAACTCTAATCTTTTCTTAAGATAAAAGTTAAAAATTAAAATGTACCTTTTGGCAGGTGCCGTCGTCCTCAACTTTGTTAAAATAGTGTATATAAAATTAACTGGAGCGCTTTCGGAAGTTAACTTCCATCCTCGGCAGATTGAGCTTCTGCTACTCGTTGTAGTTTACGAAAGCGCTCCAGTTAATTTTATATACACCATTTTATCAAAGTTGAGGACTACGGCACCTGCCAAAAGGTACATTTTAATTTTTATCTTATGACTATTCACCTCAACGGAGTTTGATATAAATTTTATTAGCATTGAATATTTTCTTTTCTATGATGTCTATGATGCCCGGTTCCTCTTGTACACCCATAATTTCCCTTATTTCTTTATTTCATATTCTACCCATTCTAGATTTTCCAGCTGACCTTCTTTTCGTAATGATATGAAGAAATTATGATTATCGATTATGATGAAAGAGCCTTGGTAATGAAATTTCACCTCAGCATTCGCACTGACTATGGAAGACGGCAACGAATTTTCTCTTTTGTGTTACACTTTAGAGTATATTCTAACGGTAACTCCTAATACAGAATAAATAATACGTATACATTAAAACCCAAGGAAGTACAGATATAATATGATTATAGCAGACTAGCATTAAAGAAATTAAACAGGGTAATAAGACCATCCCGAGAAAGTAAATAACGTAATTAAGCCAGCTCCCTGTTTATAGCCGTCGACTTGGTTTCTAGGAAGCAATACACTTAACTGCTATTTTAATTATCTCTATTATTGTAGACTTACGACATTAATTCATAATATTGTTGTAGACACAAAACGCAATAATATTTTTTTTTATTTTGTCTGTAGGAAGTTCGCTCAATCATGATGACCACAAGGAACATTACTCGCCGTTATTGAAAAGTAATACACAAATAAATAAATGCATAACTAATTCACTTGCTCTATCGAACCCGTGGGTTCATGGCCGCGCGGACATCCCTACCTGAGCTAATGTTTTCCAATCATCCCCTGTATAATCTACTTCCCTCAAATCATGGTTAATGTTATTCTCACATCTCATTCTTGGTCTACCAACTGAGCGTTTCCCTTCCGATTTTCCTACATGAAGCTACTATGCACCTTTTTCATTTTCCATTCATTCCACTAGTCCTGCCCATCCCAGTCTAACTGTTCTTATTATATCTGATTTCCATACTTCTTTTTATTTATTTACTGCTTACTGTTGAATAGTACTGGTGTATATATATATATATATATATATATATATATATATATATATACATATATATCCATAATAATTCAGCCTGAAGGCAGGTCATTTTCATGCTATGCTTTGCAGCTTTACTAGGGATTTGTAGGTGTGGTAGCTTCCCGTTGCTTTCCACACCGGTGAAGGATGATGATGATGATAATGAGAAGGATGATGATGATCATATGATTTCGGGGACCGTTTGGGCCTTAGAGTTTTCCTGACATTTGTCTTACAGGTGAGGAAAAACCCCGATAAAAACCTCACCCAGAAAAACTGCCCCGACCAGGGATCGAACCCGGGCCCGCTGCGTGACAAGGCAGCACGCTACCTCGAGACCACAGCGGTGGTATTATGTAAGTAAGTGATCCCACAACAGACCCGGAGGCCCTTGGGGTAGTGGGAGGTTAAGGCTCCCACTTTTTCTAGACAATCGGCACTTTATGCCAGCCGGGTTGTCAGCCCTGCGTGACGGCCGCCTTTACCCCCAGAACAAGCGTCTGGTACTCATTTCCGTTAGAGGCTGAGTCGACCCCAGGGCCATTTTGCCGCCAGAGGGTTTGGGTCAGTTTAAAAATCCTGACCCAACGGGACTTGAACCTGCGACCCTCCGGCTTGTAGCTCAGTGCCTTAACCACTACGCTACGGCGTATATACTCCTAAATACAGAGTAAAGCCACAGCTCAAACATACGCTGCTCTGTCGATAAATCCTACCTCCCGATCACGTCCACGTCGTAACCCAGGGCAATGCAATCATGTGATTGTAGCAGATAGTTGGGCGGGGGGGGGGGTGAAGACGAGTATCTAGCGCCATAACTGGACCCATTTGGGTAAGAGATCACACTCCTATAGAAAACAATGCAAGACCAGAGACATAGAGGTTAAAAATTAGACAAGACATAGTATGAAACACATTTAAAAATAATATTGCAATTGCCAAAAAATACAAATTATCATTATATTATTATTATTCGGACTTATTCTATATTACATTAAGAAATAAAAATTGCTTATGTTTGTAATACGCAATGTTAATTATTTAACAGTTTTCATTCTAAATAATCTCTTTCATTTTCCATTCTTCGAATATTATTAGTATTTGTTCATTTCTGCGCCAACTATTTTTTTTTTCAAAATTGAAGTTTCAATTTTTCAAGATGTTGCGTGAAAAAAATCATGATAAATGCTGTGATATAATTTTATTAAAATTATTACCTCTATTCGTGCTGTCAGCCAAATGACTCAAATTACGGTTATTAATTAACCAAGTGTAAATAAGTGTTTGGTAATAAAACAAATTCTGTGATTCTTCTTTTAAAACATTTGCGTTTATCTCTTCCATGTTGAAACTCCACTCGTAAACCTGGATAAGAACTCACCTCTCCGACTATCGAACCCATCCCAGTTAGTCCGGCGCATTTAATACGAACCAACTTCCAATTACCCATAATATTAACCCACACAAATAAAATCCCCAATTATTACCCTTCTTCAAGTTTCAGGTGAACTTTTACACTTAATGGTTTTAGAACATAATAGGTAGCGGCTAACACTCGCCGTTCCTGAAAGCCTCTAAGTATACATTTTCATGAAGATCGATTGAGTTGTTAATCTATAAAGGACAAACATACATTCGTTTATATAATTATTATAGTCTACTAGATGGCCCGGCGAACTTCGTATCGCCTTTAACAATTTTTACGTTAATTTTTCAGTATGATTTTGTTGATTGAGATGAATTTATGTTGTCTGCATTCTCAGTATCATCCATAAGTGTATCATAAGGATTATATACATTTATTGATGGACTATTTTGAGGAGGCTTGCTGATTTCATTATACTTTCGTTTTTTTTTTTCTACGAACTTGTTGGCAGTTTGGATTCTCATCATCATCAAGAAGTCTCTTTATAGTAATATCATCTTGTGATATATTGTTTTTCATTTAATTGAGGCATGGAGATTGTTTCTGTAATATTAGGCATATTATTATAACTAACCGACTTACTTACAGTTCTGTTATTCCGTTCCTTAGGACCTTCATACTTACTTACTTACTCACTGGCACTATCGAACCCGTAGGTTCATGGCCGCGCGGACATAAGCTCTCCATACATCCCTATCCTGAGCTAATGCTTTCCAATCATTCCCTGTATAATCTACTTCCCTCAAATCAAAGTTAATGTTGTTCTCCCACCTCATTCTTGGTCTACCAACTGGGCGTTTTCCCTCTGGCTTTCCTACAAGAAGCTTCCATGCACGTCTTTCATTCCCCATACGTGCAACATGTCCTGCTCATCGCAGTCTACCAGACTTAACTGTTCACATTAATATCTGGCTTCCTATAAAGACCATGTAATTCACTGTTATGCAGTCTTCTCCATTCACCTGTCTGTTCATCTCACTTTGGTCCAAACATGTTCCTAAGAACTTTATTCTCAAATACTCGTAATCTCATTTCATCCCTTAAAGTAAGAGTCCATGTTTCGCATCCATATAATATAACTGGTAGAATAATAGTTTTATATATTTTCAGTTTAACGTTTTTTGAAAGGAGTTGGGACATCAGAAGTCTCTGTAATGCAAAATAACATGCATTTCCAGAATTGAGCCTATGTTTAATTTCTTTGTGCATCTCATTCCTGTTTGTGATTATTGTTCCTAGGTATTTGAATTCAGCCACTTCCTCAAAATTTCCCTCATTTGTCATTAGCAGTCCATTTCCATAATATAATGTATTTCTACGTGTGACTATATATTTAGTTTTGTTGATATTTACTTCCAGTCCCAATTTCTTAGTGTTACTCAGTAGTGTGTGCGTGTTGTCCTTTAGTATATCCTCGCTATCGGCCAATGGTACTACATCATCAGCATAAACTAACAGCTTATTAATACCATTGAGTTGTAAGCCTTCCTCATTCTCTAAAGATTTAATGGCATGCTCTAGTACAAAATTAAATAGTATAGGAGATAGTGCATCTTCTTGCTTCAATCCATTGTGGATTTCAAAAGTATCCGAAAATTGTTTGCCTACACGCACCCTACTGTTTGTGCCATTTAGACACATTCGTATAAGTCTAACTAACTTTTTAGGAATTCCGAACTCCAGCAGGATACTATATAACTTCTCTCTCTTAATTGAATCGTATGCCTTTTTGAAGTCTACATACAGTTGATGTACAGTACCATTATATTCCCATTTATTTTCTAAAATCTGTCTTATACTAAAAATCTGATCTGTTGTAGACCTGTTTCTCTAAATGCACATTGATGATCTCCTAGAATGTCATCAATGTAGGGAGTAAGTCTGCTTACTAATATATTTGTAAGAATTTTGTATGAAGTTGAAAGTAATGAGATGCCCCTGTAGTTGTTGCAATCAGTTTTATCTCCTTTCTTATAAATTGGTACGATAATTGATTCCTTCCATTCATCTGGAAGAGCTTCTTTTTCCCAAATCATACTAAGCAACCAGCGTATTTTGTCTATCAATTTTTCTCCTCCTGATTTTATGAGTTCTGCTGGGATCTCATCTGAACCTGATGCTTTATACATCTTCAATTTTTCAATCGCCATTTCAACCTCTAATGCACTTGGCTCTGCGACTAGCATTTCTGCTGTCTGTAACTTAACCTCCTCAATGTCCTGTTCTGTATGTACATTTAATAGCTGATTAAAGTAACTTTTCCATCTATTTAATATACTCCTAGAATCTGCAATCATATCCCCATTTTCATTTCGAATTATGTTTGTTCTAGCCTGAAACCCTTTCTTCTCTATACTAATTCCCTGATATAATTCTCTAATGTTCCTATTTTTTGCATTCATTTCAAGATCATTAATCTTCTCTCTCAAATATTCCCTCTTTTTACTCTTTAGTAACTTAGTGGTTTCCCGTCTAATACTACCCAATTGCTCTAAATTTACCTCATTTGGCTCGTGTAACCATTTAATTTTTGCTAGTTTTCTTTTCTTTACAATGTTGGCACATTCCCATCAAACCATTTCTTGTTTTGCCTCTTTTTTAAACAACCAATGCTTTCTGATGCTGACAATTTAATAGTATCTCTTATAGCCTCCCATTCTTTATTTATATCAGGTTCTTCTTCGTTTGCCACATTGTCATCTGAAGATTCCAGTACTTCATCTCTATTAGCAATTTTGATTTGGTATTCTTGCCGCATTTCATCATTTCTCAAGTTTTTTAATTCATATTTTACAGAATCATCTTTAGCATTCGTTCCTCTCATAAGCGATAGCCGTTGTCTGATTTTCACTCTGACCAGATGATGATCCGAATTGCAGTCTATCCCTCTAACTGATCTAATATCAATGATGCTACTGTGCCAGCGTTTATCCACTAATACATGATCTATCTGGTTCCGAGTTTCTCCATCTGGGGACGTCCAGGTGTATTTATGAATATCCTTATGCTGAAATGTTGTGCTCTTAACAATCAGATTCTTCGATGTGGCAAATGTGACTAATCTAACCCCGTTGTCGTTACTATCTTCATGAAGACTGAATTTGCCTATTGTTGGTTTGAATATATCTTCCCGCCCCACTTTTGCATTAAAATCTCCTAAGACAATTTTCATATGATATCGTGAAAGGCTATCAAATAAGCATTCTAATTCTTCATAGAACTCATCCTTGATCTTGTCATCTTTATCTTCTGTGGGGGCATGTACATTTATAATTATAAAATCATGTCGTTTACCCTTTAGAATTATGTATGATATCCTATCATTAACAAACTTAATATCTCGGATAGCGGATAGGATCCTCCTTCTGACTAAAAAACCCGTTCCAAATGCAGGTCTTTCTGCACCCCCATAGAATAATGCAAAGGTTCCTGATTCCTGACTACCTTCTCCTGGCCACCTAATTTCCTGTAAAGCGACTATATCTAAGGGCGATTTATCTAGTTCCCGCGTTAATATCTCCAGTGCCCCACTATTGTATAAAGTCCTAACATTCCATGTTCCTAGGAATATGTCCCTGTGTTTGAGCCTTTGGCATGGGTTCCCTGAAGTAGTCCCCGCCCGGAGAACCGAATGGGGGACTATTTGACCTCCGGAAAATTTTACCCCAGATGAACCCATGTCCGCATTTCTTGACGGTTGTATTTTTACGGTGAAAGATCGTCACTCTTTCGCCCAAGGTACTTTTTTCGTCTGGCTTATCACCTTCGACCAGTCCGGCATGGGTAACCCTATCGGCAGCAATGCTACCGCCGGCATAGCTCTCAGGATCATTTAAGCACGCAAGCCACTCCACCACGACAAGGTAAAGATACCATGGAGGACCTTCATATGTTTTTAAATTGACATTCTTCTTAAATGTAAGATTTGTCACATAGGCCTATACCAATTTGCGGAAATTCACTTGATATATTATCATTCATGGTCTCTAGAACTGATTCGCCATATTGTTCAATGTCCCTTCTCGGACCAGTTAAATTTAAATTAAGTTGCTGTCTTTCAGCCAGGATACTTAAAACTAATACTTACAAACGAAATTAATATTATTATCAATATATTGAAAATAAAATAAACACTGAACACACTTAAATTATGAAATAATCAATATTTGTAATTCAATTGAAAATCGCGGTTGTAACAAAAAGCACAGTCACCTGGTTAAATAATAAACCAATTACCTTACACCGTCATCTGTTAGAATCGTATGGAACTCACAGATAATTATAACTCTTTGTTAAATAATAAACAAATAATTTGCAATAAAAAATAATGCGACTATAAATTTAGTTATAAACAACCGTAGGTCTCAAGTTGGATCAAACAGCACACAGTGTGCAAAATTTTATTAAAATCGGCTCAGTAGTTTAGGATTCCATCGCGGACAAACAACGTGACACGTAATTTTTATATATTAAGATATGAATTTTATTATTAATTTATGTTGTATTTAAAGGTCAGATTTAAGGCCATAGAGTCTCATCTTCCACTCAACCAGTAAAATAAGATATACAAAATACATTAGACAGTGTAAGTAAGACTCAAATATTAAATACTAACATAAATGTGCATTTAAATACAACTGTTTTAAATAGTCAGTGGTTATGGGTACATGTAATTATGAATAATTTGTGATTCATCAAGTAGCATATATCACCATAAAATGTGACTACTGTATAGCTTTTAGAAATGACGTTAATTTTTGTTTGAAAGTGGCTACTTCCGGCAAGCTCCTGATTTTTACTGGTACCGGTAGCGAATGTCAATAATGGAAAAGTAAGACAGTGAAAGAAGAATATTATTGAGATGTTTTGTGATAGGGTATGTTTAATATTTCATTGAACTGAGATCGTAGTATTGACATTATGTTTAAAAGATAAAATATGAAAGCGGGTGACAGACATGTGGGGTTAGAGATGTATATAATTTTGAACAATACAATAAGAAAATTCTAAGTTCTTCTGTCACTCATCCGGAGCCATGACAGTGATTCAATAGATATAGAAACATGGTCATATCTTAGGATATTAAATATATCTAACGCAAGCGTTTGACAGTTTAATGTTCAAATAAGTCCATTATATAAATTTTGACAAACAAATGAAAAAACAAATTCAAATGAGATTCCACGTTGTAATATCAAATCCAGCTCTTTTGTATGGAAGTGAGGGGTAAACCCTGCAACAGCACGATAAAGCAAGAATAAGTCGTTCTCAAATGATATTCCTGCAATCTTTGAGTGTAGTAACATCAAGAGATAAAATACGTAGTGAAGATCCATCCATCCATAGTAATTCTGCCCGAAGGCAGGTCTTTCACTGCAATCATAGCATTTTCATGCTATGCTTGCAGCTTTACTAGGGAATTTTAGGTGTGGTACCTTCCCGTTGCTTTCCACACCGATGAAGGATGATGATAAGACGAATATGAATGATGATGATTGCGACAGGCATTTGATTTCGGGGACCGTTTGGGCTCTAAGATATAAACGAAAGGTATAAGAGCTTGTAAGAGACATACAAGTACGTATAATATTATAAAAACGCATGTTTTGAGAATGCCAGAGGACCGGTTACCATTGGGAACACTACGTTATCAACCCTATAACCGACTGACTGACCAATTCGTGTAATCACAGAACAGGTATTCTGCCTACACCTGCAGAGGGCATATGAAGAAGAATAAGAAAAGAATTACTCATTTGCAGCCTTTTACTGATTCTGTAAAAGTTAAATTTTGAAAAAGTGGTGGTTTAATTCTTAATAGGTGAGTTTCATTCAATCCCCAATTAAGGTCCAAAGCTATCTCATACCTTTCCATCCATCCATAATTCTTCTTTTTCTTCCTTTCCAGGATTAGGTCAATGCGACCTGTTCCGGTCTCAAGTCCATCGTTTCCTTGGCCGTCCCAAATATCTTTCTCCATGTGGTTTGTAGGTGTTGATCTTTTTGGGTAATCTTGTATTGTCCATTCTGTCTAAATGTTCTTTCCATTGGTAATTGGGCTCTTCTAGTTTATCGACTTTTGAAAAATCTCCAGTTTATTGATTAATTATGTAATCTATCCATGCGTGTACATCCTTTTAAGGATCTTAAAAATTTCATTTCAGCGGCTTGAATGTGTGAGATCTTTTTTTGTAAGTACTCAAGATTCAGATCCATATAAAATAACAGGAACAGCCATAATTTTATAAAATCTGAGCTGAGTTTTTCTTCGAGTCTTTCGGAGGGCTCTTCTTATGGCCACACATCCTGTGATATCGGTTTAATTTACTATGTGTATGCCATTCGTAGCTATATGTTATATCTGAACCAAGATAGTTAGAGTGTGCTATCTGTTCTATTATTTCATTATTGATTACTATTTTTGCTCTGACTGGCACTTTGCCCTGAAAAGCCATAATTTTAGTTTTTGAAGTTGAAAATTTGATATTATAATAACTGAAATTCCAGGTTACAGATTAGAAACTAAAATTTTCAAACTTATTGTTCTGTAGGCTTAATATTACCAGTATCTAAATCAGCTATGAGTATAGCTGCGATACCAGAGGGAATAAGTTGATGTAAATTTTTCCGAGGATCTCCCTTTTGGAAACATGCAGCGAATTAAAATTTTTCCCACATAAAAAAATACAATTACTCACAGAGGCATGCTTAATAAAAGTTAACAAAAAGTAAAAAAAAAAAAAAAAAAAAAGAAACACAATATAGTGCGGAGTTTGTTTTAGAATCCCCTGCCCTTCAATTTTCAGAATAAACATCTGAATTTTAGGCAAAGAATTTCAACATAAAGTACGTGGAAATATCGCAAATTAAATATTAACTGTAGTGGGTGTTAAAATGTGACGGAAATGGTGAAGAGCTCACTAATTTGATAACAGTTTTATCTTTCCACGCAGCAGAATTCCTGTAACCTAATAACTCCTGTCTATGTTATGAACATGTGATTATGACATGAGTCACCGCCACAACAAAATTAAAGTTACAATAACAATTCAATGGCACAAAACCAATTATTACATTTTTAAATTTTATCGCGAACGGCAAATTCTGCTAATAAAATTTAGTAGTAGGTAAAAAATGAAACGAACAGACGGGCGAATGGAGAAGACTAAATAATAATGGCCTTTATGCGAAATCAGTTGTGATAAACGTGAAGATAAAGTGATCCCATTACATGCCATAGGAGACCCTTGGGGTAATAGGAGGTTCTTCTAGAAAATCGGCACTTCATGTCAGCCGGGTTGCCAGCCCTGCTTAACAGTCGACTTTACCCTATAACAATTAGTACTCATTTCAATTAGAGGTAGAGTCGACCCCAGGGTCATGTTGCCATTTTAAGGTTTGCATCAGTTTAAAAATACTTACCCCACCAGGACTAGAAACCTCGACCTTCCGGTTTGCAGCGTTTTGCCTTAACCAACTACGCTACAATAGCAACGATTAATTTCCGTAGACTGTAATAGGCAGGACATGTGACACGAATGAGGAATGAAAGAAGGGTAAGATAACTCCTTGCAGGAGGGAAAGCGCCCAGTTGGTAGGCCAGAATAACATTGGCCATGATGTGAGGGAGATAAATTAAACAGGAGATGATTGGAAAACATTAATTCAGGATAGGGAAGTATGGAGAGCTTATATTCGCGCGGCCATGAACCTATGGGTTCGATAATGCCAGTTAGTGAGTTGGTTAGCAGTTAAATAAATAGAGACATTTAAAAATAAATGAAGTCTGACATAATTTAACTTCATGCATTTATAACAACTTAATTTCAGAAATGTTCTATTTTTGTCAATTTTTTTTAAAATTATACATGTATAAAGTTGACTAAGTTGAAAATGTAATATATTATTGGGTTCAGCGCGATCTTTTTCTGTCAGGATAAGAGGGAGTAAGCCAGTAAAATTGTGCATTTTTCGAGAGATATGCTTTTCATATATGGAAATTATTTTGGTTTTTTAGTTTATTTAACTCCGGCGGGAAATTCAGAACCAGATATGAAGGAATAACACTGAGCAACAAAAAATAAACTTTTTTTTTTGTCTGAGAAAATAAAATATGTGATTCTGATAGTATTTTTTCCCCTGAATTCAAATATATCGGTTGCTCTCAATCACGCAAGGTTTCAGAGAGACAGGGATTTATAATTTCAAACACTTTAATATTTTCTACATTCGTAACTACACAATATTCGAACATTCGGACTCATCTAGAATGTAAGAAATGACGATTTTCTGCTTATAATTCGCCTATGGAGCATCCCTCTTAATGGTCCAAAAATAATCGGCCAGCATATTACGATTCCATTTGTCTTGATATCTCCTTTCCATAGCTGAAATCATTTGAGTTAGCTCATTTGGTTTTATTTTACAATGGACAAATGAACGAAAAAACATTTATTAAAAAATAATTATTTAAATCCATTAACTGGAATCGAAATAAAAAATAAACTGTGGGTGATGGAGAAATTCCGAATAGGTTACATATTTGAAAACACTATAAAAACTGCATTAAGTACAACTATTGGTACTCAGACAAAAATCATGTTCACCAGTGTTATTAGAGACAAAGAACATTTTAGAAATTTAGATCTCTGCACTTCTACAACATAAATGGACAGAGGAAAATGCAAAATAAGTACACAGTACTTTTATAGATGCAATCAGAGAATGTAGATACTGCAAGAAGCATCTTCCTAAGAAAACGTTTCTGTAAACTATATTGTAACAGAGAAATGTTCCTTTTGGGAGCCATAATCGTTACCTCAGAATACACAGCAAGACCGTGGGCAAAATAAAGAGTTCAAGCTTTGTACTGATATGCAAGGTCCATAAAAAAATTGTATTACAAAAGTACTACACTGTGTAGCTATATTTATGTAAAGGAACTCTTACTTAATAAATAATAGTTTTAAAAAAACTAAAACAACACGCTTTATTAGAAAACCGAACTAAAAAAAATGAAAAAATAATTTAATTTCCAACATGCTTGGGATAAATAATTTTACCATCAAAAGCGTGGGGTGGTCTATATAAATTAATATATTTGATAATAAACAGATATTTGTAAAAGTAAAGTCTCTAAGATCAAGATGTAAAAATCATAAAAAGCACCCCACGCTTTTGATGGTAAAATTATTTATCACAAAGCATGTTGGAAATTAAAATTATTTTTCATTTTTTTAGTTCGGTTTTCTAATAAAGCGTGTTGTTTTAGTTTTTTAAAACTATTATTTATTTTTTATTTTTTAGTTTTAATATTTTACAGAATAAGATAAAAATGTAAATATCTTTAAATTCAATTCTATTGTAGTAAGAGCTGAAAGTAATACTCTTCTAAAAAAAAACCTCCCAGCCGGATTTGAACCAGCGACCTATGGATTACGGAAATTATATACCACTAGAGTGTACCGCTCTACCAACTGAGCTCTTAAAAGAATTGACTAAAAAGTCGACAAGTCCGCAACCTATTATACCAGTTTTCATTTTTTTGATATTCTAATGATTCTGCCCAGGATTCTAGAAACAAAATATGAAATTATTGTATTGTCACGGGTCCTTTACAAGTACACAAAAGTTTCAAGTCAATCCAATGTTTCTAAGTGGGTAAAAATCGTGTTCAAAAATTCCATTATATAGATACAAAGACCCTTTTTTTTTATTTTTCTGATGATTCTGGCCAGGATTTTAGAAAACAGATATGAAATTATCATATTGTCACGGGTCCTTTACACGTATACAAAGTTTCAAGTCGATCCAATGTTTCTAAGTGGGTGAAAATCGTGTTCAAAAATTCCGTTACATAGATACAAAGACACTTTTTATTTTCTGATGATTCTGGCCATGATTTTAGAAACAAAATATGAAATTATTATATTGTCACGGGTCTTTTACAAGTATGCAAAGTTTCAAGTCGATCCAATGATTTCAAGTGAGTGAAAATCGCGTTAAAAGATTCAGTTACATAGATACAGGTCAAGCTAATATAAAGCGTGTAAAAATTGCTTAAATCCCAAATAATCTACCGACAAATACGTTTGAATAATCTGCTTCTCATTAAGGCGATACGGAATGCTATATATTCCTTAGGTTAAAAGATAACACTGGTCTACAAGGTTTTCTTCACAAGAAATCTGTTTAGTGAATCTAGTGCATTTTTTCATACTGAATTCAGATATGTAGTCAGAATTTTTTTCATCAGGCACAGTTTTTTTGTGACAGCTACTCCTTAAAAATGCAATTTTTGGACTCTCACTTATACTTCTTTCCGGAAAATCTTGGGGCTGTCTCTGATGAGCACGGTGAGCGTTTTCATCAGCAAATTTCCACAATGGAAAAGAGGTACCAAGGCAAGTGGAGTTCTAATATGCTGGCTGACTACTGTTGGACCAAGAAGAGAGATGTTCCAGATGCAAAATATATATTTTGAAATTAAATTTTTATCCACCGGAATATCGAAGTTCATAGATCCCAACCAAAGATGGCAGCACAAGAGGTACCGTCCATAGAGAAATCAACAACCAGAGAATTTCTTCTTCTTCTTCTTCTACAAGGTTTAGGCTATGCAGCATGTTCCGGCGAAGTTAAAAGTGGAGTCCATCTTCTACGTGGTCGGCCAAATCTCTCGTTCCTCTGGGATTAT